>QNTS01000136.1:189832-236953 GCA_003317085.1 Hucho hucho | reverse complement strand
TGCGTTTTGTGTGACTTATTTTTTTTACTTATTGTGTACATAATGTTACTGCTTCCGTCTCTTATGACCGAAAAATAACTTCTGGACATCAGAAAAGCGATTGCTCACCGCAGACTGGCAGAAACTTTTTACTTTAACGAGTCCGACGAGAAAGATATCCTGCTTTCACTGGAACAGGCCCAGATCCACGCCTTTTGCGTGAAGAAAAGACGCCGGAAAAGGGGCCGCAGATCGGGCATCCTTATGAAAATCCGGAGGCCAGCGAGTAAACTCCCACTGCCTTCCATTCTTCTCGCTAACGTGCAATCATTGGACAATAAAATTGACGACCTAGGATTAAGATTATCCTACCAATGGGACATTAAAAAGTGTAACATCTTATGTTTCACCGAGACGTAGCTGAACGAAGATACGGACAATATAGAGCTAGCAGGATTTTCCATGCACCTGCAGAACAGAGACGCTACCTCTGGTAAAACGAAGGGTGGGGGTGTGTCTTTTTGTCAATAAGAGCTGGTGCGCAATGTCTAATATTAAAAAAGTCTCGAGGTATTGCTCGTCTGAGGTAGAGCACCTTATGATAAGCTGTAGTGGCCGGGGAGTTTAATGCAGGCAAACTTAAATCAGTTTTACAACATTTTTACCAGCATGTCACATGTGCAACCAGGGAAAAATAAATCCTAGATCACCTTTACTCCACACACAGAGATGCATACAAAGCTCTTCCCCGCCCTCCATTTGGCAAATCTGACCATAATTATATCCTCCTGATTCCTGTTTATAAACAAAAACTAAAGCAGGAAGTACCAGTGACTCGCTCAATACGGAAGTGGTCAGATGACGCGGATGCTACACTACAGGACTGTTTTGCTAGCACAGACTGAAATATGTTCCGGGATTCATCCAATGGCATTGAGGAATACACCACCTCAGTCATCGGCTTCATCAATAAGTGCATCAATGACGTCGTCCCCACAGTGACTGTACGTGCACATCCCAACCAGAAGCCATGGATTACAGGCAACATCCGCATCGAGCTAAAGGCTAGAGCTGCCGCTTTCAAGGAGCGGAAACTAATCCGGACACTTATAAGAAATCCCGCTATGCCCTCAGACGTACCATCAAACAGGCAAAGCGTCAATACTGGATTAAGATTGAATCCTACTACACCGACTCAGATGCTCGTCAGATGTGGCAGGGCTTGAAAACTATTACGGACTACAAAGGGAAACCCAGACGTGAGCTGCCTGGTGACGCGAGCCTACCAGACGAGGCAAGCAACACTGAAGCATGCACGAGAGCACCAGCTGTTCTGGATGACTGTGTGATAACGCTCTCGGTAGCTGATGTGAACAAAACCTTTAAACAGGTCAACATTCACAAAGCCGCTGGGCCAGATGGATTACCAGGACGTGTACTCAAAGCATGCGCTGACGAACTGTCAAGTAAGTGTCTTCACTGACATTTTCAACCTCTCCCTGACCGAGTCTGTAATACCTACATGTTTCAAGCAGACCACCATAGTCCCTGTGCCCAAAGAAGCGAAGGTAACCTTCCTAAATGATTACCGCCCCGTGGCACTCACGTCGGTAGCCATGAAGTGCTTTGAAAGGCTGGCCATAGCTCACATCAACAGCATCCTCCCGGACACCCTGGACCCATAGTGCCCACGAAGCTCATCACTAAGCTAAGGACTCTGGGACTAAATACCTCCCTCTGCAACTAGATCCTGGACTTCCTGACAGGCCGCCCCTAGTTGGTAAGAGTAGGCAATAACACATCTGCCACGCTGATCCTTAACACTGGGGCCCCTCAGGAGTGTGAACTTAGTCCCCTCCTGTATTCCCTGTTCACCCACAGCTGCGTGGCCAAACACGACTCCAGCACCATCATTAAGTTGGCTGACGACACAACAGTGGTAGGCCTGATCACCGACAACGATGAGACGGCCTATAGGGAGGAGGTCAGAGTACTGGCAGTGTGGTGCCAGGACATCAACCTCTCCCTCAATGTGAGCAAGACAAAGGAGCTGATCGTGGACTACAGGAAAAGGCGGGCGGGTCTAGTTTCAAGTTCCTTGGTGTCCACATCACCAACGAACTATCATGGTCCAAACATACCAAGACAGTCGTGAAGAGGGCACGACAAAACCTTTTCACCCTCAGGAGACTGAAAAGATTTGTCATGGGTCCCCAGATCCTCAAAAGGTTCTACACCTGCACCATTGAGAGCATCCTGACCGGATGTGTCACCGCCTGGTATGGCAACTGCTCAGCATCTGATCGGAAGGCGCTACAGAGGGTAGTGCCAAAGGCCCAATACATCACTGGGGCCAAGCTTCCTGCCATTCAGGACCTATACATAATAGGCAGTGTCAGAGGAAAGCCCATAAAATTGTCAGAGACTCCAGTCAGCCAAGTTATAGACTGTTTTCTCTGCTACCGCACAGCAAGCGGTACCGGAGCGCCAAATCTAGGACCAAAAGGCTCCTCAACAGCTTCTACCTCCAAGCCATAAGACTGCTGAACAATTCATAAAATCGCCATCGAAAAATTTACATTGGCCTCCCCCCCTCCCTTTTGTACACTCGCTCGCTGTTTGTTTGTTACCTATGCATAGCCACTTCGCCCCCACCTACATGTACAGATTACCTCAACTAGTCTGTACCCCACACACTGACTCGGTACCGGTGCCCCCTGTATATAGCCTCGTTATTGTTATTCTTATTGTGTTACTTTTATTATTACTTTTTATTTTAGTCTACTTGGTAAATATCTTCTTGTTCTTGAACTGCACTGTTGGTTAAGGGCTTGTAAGTAAGCATTTCACGGTAAAGTCTACACTTGTTGTATTCGGCGCATGTGACAAATAAAATTTGATTTGATTTGACTGAACTTGGACAGCTAGAAGAATCATCTAGGAAGTCAATGCATTCTAGCTTAGAATGCTAAAGATTATTTAACAATGTCAGTGTCTCGCATGAATCTGAACCTGTGAGAAAGTGCATATATTATGTATGTGATATGTGGAGTGCATATTCATTGTGTGTGTTGCATGAGTGTGTGTCGCATCCTGAAGTCAGTACAAAGGCTTGTTGATAGTGTATTTGCATTTATCCCAAGAACAGTGTTTTTCTTTAACATCAACTCCATCAAAGGTTTCTTCCTGGTTCTCATGTGATTTACCTGATCAGGATTTTACCTGTGATGTGTGTTTATAAACATTCATTGGCTGATCTGGGGTTGAATGTGAACTGACAGTGTGCTCTTATCTGAGAACATGTTTGTAAAAGGTTGATGACCACAGGTTTACCATAGAGTGAGGTCACTGCACGAGGTCACTGCTGTCCACAACAAGTACCTGATGAAATGAAGAGGACAGAGACGCACACCTGGAAAAGTATATTCTTTGTTTTAATAAAAAATCATTAGAGGAATAACAGCCACAGGTTTACAACATGAGCTCTGGGTCGGCTGAAGCCAAAATCATGAGATCATCCTCTGATAATGTTGGTTAATGTAAAATACATTTGTAATGTTTTATTTTCTGTCTCTGTCTGCGTAGACCATGTTCATAAATTATTGTTGTACCGCTGTGACTGTTAATGCTTGATGCTGAATGAATTCTGTATGGTCTGCCTGATACAGTATATAAAGACCATGTAACTGGAGCAAAATTTATTTGTATAGAGTCTTACTGTGGGTGTGCTCAGAGGCGGAAGGATTGTGGGAAGATTTCCCTCAATGGGGTGCCGCTACGTGCCCAGAGCCATAATCTAAATATATGGCTCTGGGTGTGCTGTTCTCTCTGCTTCATAAACCACGTTTACATCCACAGTTTTATGCGTGTAAAGTCATATCGTATAAAAAATCACGACAGCTGTGATGGAAACAGATTCGGTACAATTTTATAAATGCAGAGAGATCATGTGTTCGTTCGACATGGTGGGATCGTTTTGTGTCGGTAAAGTAAATTATTGAAGATATGGCGATGGAAACGCCTTTATGCGCAAATATTGCAAGATGGCGTTGATAGAGATGGTCGCCTCGCTTCGAATCCTTAGGAAACTGCAGTATTTTGTTTTTCTATGTATTATTTCTTACATTGTTAGCCCAGACATCAACTTACCAACATTACGACCAGGAAAACAACTTTCCCGAAGCGGATCTTTTGTTCTGACCACCACCCAGGACATTGGATCTAATCCCAGAGGCCAACCCAAAACAACGTCAGACTTCGAAGGCGTGCACACCACCTACCGCTTCCGAGTATATTACTCGCCAATGTCCAGTCTCTAGACAACAAGGTGGATGAAATTAGGGCAAGGGTTGCCTTTCAGAGAGACATCAGAGATTGTAACATTCTCTGTTTAATGGAAACATGGTTCTCTCGGGATATGTTGTCAGAGTCACTACAGCCACCGGGTTTCTTCTATGTAAACTGGAAACCATATATCCTGAAGCTGCATTTATTGTAGCTGGGGATTTTAACAAAGCACATTTGAGAACAAGGCTCACGGGCAATACACTGGACCACTGCTACTCTAACTTCCGCGATGCATACAAGGACATTTCACGCCCTCCCTTTGGCAAATCCGACCACGACTCCATTTTGCTCCTACCGTACTATAGGCAGAAACTCTAAACAGGATGTACCCATGACTAGAACCATTCAATGCTGGTCTGACCAATCGGAATCCGCGCTTCAAGATTGTTTTGATCACGCAGACTGGGAAATGTTCCGGCAGCCTCAAAGAATAACATTGATTTATACGCTGACTTGGTGAGTGAGTTTATAAGGAAGTGCATTGGAGATGTTATACCCACTGTGACTATTAAAACCTACCCTAACCAGAAACCTTGGATAGATGGCGGCATTCACGCAAAACTGAAAGTGCGAACCACCGCATTTAACCATAGAAAGATGACTGGGAATATGGCCGAATATAAACAGAGTAGTTATTCCCGCAAGGCAATCAAACAAGCGAAATGTCGGTATAGGGACAAAGTGGAGTCGCAATTCAACGGCTCAGACACGAGACGTATGTGGCAGGGTCTACAGGCAATTACGGACTACAAAAAGAAAACCAGCCACGTCACGGACACCGACGTCTTGCTTCCAGACAAACTAAACACCTTATTTGCCCGCTTTGAGGATTATACAGTGTCACCGACGTGGCCCGCTACCAAGGACTGCGGGCCCCCCCTCACCTTCTCCGTGGCCAACATGAGTAACACATTTAAACCCTCGCAAGGCTGCTGACCCAGATGGCATCCCTAGCCGCATCCTCAGAGCATGCACAGACCAGCTGGTGTGTTTACAGATATAATCAATCGCTCCCTATTCCAGTCTGGTGTCCCTACATACTTCAAGATGGCCAACATTGTTCCTGTAGCCAAGAAGGCAAAGATAACTGAACTAAATGACTATCGCCCCGTAGCACTCACTTCTGTCATCATGAAGTGCTTTGAGAGAAGAATCATATCACCTCCACCCTACCTGACACCCTAGACCCACTTCAGTTTGCATACCGCCCCAACAGGTCCACAGACGATGCAATCGCCATCACACTGCACACTGCCCTATCCCATCTGGACAAGAAGAATACCTATGTAAGAATGCTGTTCATTGACTACAGCTCAGCATTCAACACCATAGTACCCTCCAAGCTCATCAATAAGCTTGAGGCCCTGGGTCTCAACCCCGCCCTGTGCAATTGGGTCCTAGACTTTCTGACGGGCCACCCCCAAGTGGTGAAGGTAGGAAAGAACATCGCCCCTGCTGTACTCCCTGTTCACCCATGACTGCGTGCCCATAAACGCCTCCAACTCAGTCATTAAGTTTGCAGAAGGCACAACGGTAGTGTGCTTGTTTACCAACAACAAAGTGTGGTGTCAGGAAAACAACCTCTCACCCAATGTCAACAAAACAAAGGAGATGATCGTAGACTTCAGGAAACAGCAGAGGGAGCACCCCCCTATCCACACCAACGGGACAGTAGTGGAGACAGTGGAAAGTTTTAAGTTCCTCTGCATACACATCACACGCAAACTGAAATAGTCCACCCACACAGACAGTGTGGTGAAGAAGGTGCAACAGCGCCTCTTCAACCTCAGGAGGCTGAAGAAATTAGGCTTGTAACCTAAAACCCTGACAAACTTTTACAGATGCACAATTGAGAGCATCCTGTCGGGCTGTATCACCGCCTAGTACGGCAACTGCACTGCCCTCAAACGCAAGGCTCTCCAGAGGGTGGTGCAGTCTGCACAACGCATCACTACTACCTGCCCTCCAGCACACCGACAGCACCCGATGTCACAGGAAGGCCAAAAAGATCAAAGACAACAACCACCCGAGCCACTGCCTGTTGACCCCGCTACCATCCAGAATGTGAATCAGTACAGGTGCATCAAAGCTGGGACAGAGAAACTGAAAAACAGCTTCTATCTCAAGGCCATCAGACTGTTAAACAACAATCACTAACTCAGAGAGGCTGCTGCCTACATACAGACTTAAATCATTGGCCACTTTAATAAATGGATCACTAGTCACTTTAAATAATGCCACTTTAATAATGTTTACATATATTACATTACTCATCTCATATGTACACTACCGTTCAAAAGTTTGGTGCCACTTAGAAATGTCCTTGTTTTTTAAAGAAAAGCATGTTTTTTGTCCATTAAAATAACATCAAATTGATCAGAAATACAGTGTAGAGATTGTTAATGTTGTAAATGACTATTGTAGCTGGAAACGGTTGATTTGTAATGGAATATCTACATAGGCGTACAGAGGCCCATTATCAGCAACCATCAGTACTGTTTTCCAATGTTAGCTAATCCAAGTTTAATATTTTAAAAAGGCTAATTGATCATTAGAAAACCCTTTTGCAATTATGTTAGCACAGCTGAAAACTGTTGTTCTGATTAAAGAAGCAATACAACTGGCCTTCTTTAGAATAGTATCAGCATTTGTGGGTTCGATTACAGGCTCAAAATGGCCAGAACAAAGAACTTTCTTCTGAAACTCGTCAAGTCTTTTCTTGTTCTGAGAAATGAAGCCTATTCCATGCGAGAAATTGCCAAGAAACTGAAGATCTCGTACAACGCTTTCTTTTTTTTATATTCGCTAGAAAATATGTCGCCAATTGAATGGAAACCTAGTTATACATACAACAAAATGTGTTCTAAATAGTACCAGATAGGGGTTCTTTAGGTTGTACCCATAGCGGAACCCTTTTTGGGGTTATATATAGAACCCTTTTTTATGGTTCTTTATATAACCTTTATGGAGAATGGTTCTATGATTTTTTTGGTTCAGGGATTTTTTTATTATTGTCAGCCATATTATATTGTTAAAATTCCACAGTGTTATTTTGTTGATTGGAAAATTGAATCAAGGTAATTACCTCTGGAACAGCTGGGGGTCCCTGAGGAAATTGGGAACCACTGACTGATTTAGTCAACCATTCTAAATTGACACAAGGCACTGTCAGTGGCCATAGGCATATACTAGGTAATGGTATAACATAACAGTCTGGATTTTTAAAATAGAAAGACTCCCTTCTGGAGACGTGTGCTTTTCTCCATCTAGATACCTGGATACCTGTACAAGATCATCACAGGGACACACTAGCCTCCAGGACTAAGTTGCCAGTTATAATAACGAAGTTTTTAATAAAGATTTCTAAAGAGATATATACAAATGTATGTACTGTATGTGTATAACAAAGAGTATGTATTTATATCAAAGAGCATATATACGCATGTACTGTGTACGCTTGTCAAATAATCAAATAAAAAAAATATTGGTCGCATACACATATTTAGCAGATGTTATTGCGGGTGTAGCGAAACGCTTGTATAACCCAAAAAAAAAATGAAATGAGCGCATGAAATGCAGCTCTCAAAACAAGCAGATCTACTCAGGACCGCAATTGTAAACACGGTCCAGTTCGAAGTGAATGGCACAGATCTTTTATTTTGTTGATAATAAATAAGTATGATATTAATACACTTTGTAAAGTATGACTCATTATAGCCTGTACACCCTGTGGGTCTCTAGGACCAGGGATGGAGAACACTGCTTTCCAGAGTCAGATGACACTGTAGCAGAAGCCACTGATATGGAACTAGTAGTGTATACGTCATGCCAGTCCTGAACACATGAATCAGGAGTTACTCTGCCACCCAGTGGTTGAGATCAGTAAGATTGTCCTCCCATAGGAAACCATTAAACCAAGTTTATTAACGTATCAGTAGACTGGTTTACACCTGGTCAAAAACATCTGAATGTAGCCAAAATATTATCATAATACTATTTTCTTACCAGGTATGGATGAGGTCACGTACATCAAAAGTAAACAGAGTCACATGATTTACTATATTGTACTGTAGATGAGGCAGGCATTTTCACAGAGAAGCTAATGAGACCGTTGATAATATAATCCTTCACAGGAAAAACAGAAATTAAGGCCTAATATTCTATTATGGATTGCACAGAAAACCATGCAGCCCCTACAATAGGCTACATTGTGTGTGTGTGTATGTGGGGGGGGGAACTACACAGTCATGTCTCTAGGAACTGATTCTAGAACACTGCAGAGGAGGAATTGGAGACCTTTAAGCTGAGTTGTTGGTCGGTTTCCTCAGCCATGTTTTTGGTCGGTTTCCTGTTTTTGGTCAGTTCCTTTCATGTCCTTGAGTTCACTGACAAGTGAAGTATGTGCCGTGTAGTGATGCGTGTGTGGCTCGCTGATCTTTCCGTATGGCTCTCTTCAGGTGGTGCCAGAACCAGCGCTGGGCAGCCGGACTGGCAGTTACTGGCCACTCCAGAACACTGCGCCTGCAGAGCCGTCTGCGCAGGTGGAGGATGCGTGAGCGTCGCAGAACCTGGGGCTGCAGCAGGAGCAACACCATGGCATCCACACCCTCCTCCACCAGCCGCTGCTGCACCAGCAGGGCGGCCATTTTAACTACACCACGCGACAGGAAGCCCTCTGTCAGCACGAACACCGTTTTCCTGCTCTGCCGCACACTATTGGAAAGGTTATCCATGATAGGCATCCCTGGCATCCAATCACGCTCCTCCAGGCAGAGTGGGCGAACCCTCTCTCCGTGCTCCTCTAGTTCCACCCTAAGGTGGTTCAACACCCAATCAGAGGCCAGCGGGTCTGTGGTGTCATACAGGACGAAGGCATCGTAGACACAGTCTGTGGTCTGTAAGAGACATTGGTGCTTCAGCTTGGCCCCACAGTAGTCAAGAATATAGGACAGGTCCCAGTAAAAGAGGTGTGCTGTGAGAGATACCAACAGAAGTTGAATGACGAGTAACGACGTGAGGATGCAGAAGGCCATTGCGTTGTCATCATTGACGCATTCCTCTATGTCGTAGCTCAGCACAGACCTGCCCCTCCTCTCCATGGGCATGTCGCACGTCACCCCGGTGGCCAGCAAAGGGAGCTCCACCTCATTGCTCCTCATCCACAGGTGGAAGTCCAGCAAGTCACAGGTGCAGTGGAGCGGGTTCCCCTGTAGTGACAGCTGCTGGAGGTGGTTCTCAGCTCCAGATTCAAACGTTGTCTGGTTGATGAGCTCCAGCAGGTTGAAGCTGAGGTCCAGCACATACAGGCTCCTGGTGCCCCTGAGGAAACCAGGTGCTAGCTGGGAAATCCTGTTATGGCTCAGGTCCAGCAGCCTCAGTGAACTGTTAAGATTGGAGAAGATTAAGGCCACCTGCTTTAGTTGGTTCTTACTCAAGTCCAGCTCCTCCAGATGTGGCAGTTGTGTGAGCTTCATCCAGTTAAAGTCCTCAAGTCTGTTTTTACTCAGAGTCAAGTGTCTTAGGGTCTTGGGGAAGTTGTCGTATACCCCAGATGGGATGTGGTGGAGCTGGTTGTATGACAGATCCAGGGACGTCAGGTTATTAAGTTCTCTGAAAAGATTATTAAAATCCAGACCCTCGTTCCACATGATGTCCAGGCGGTTGCCCTGGAAGTTCAATTCTTGCAGGGAGCTGCTTGACATGGTTTTATCAGTGAGGGTGCTGATCTCATTCCAGCTCAAGTTCAGAACCTTCAGAGAACCCAGGTTTTCTAGGAATGCTAAACTGTGGTTTAACCCTGCCACCACAAAGTAATGCTTATTATAACTCAAGTCCAACACCTCCAGTGCTGTCAGTTCACTGAATGCATGCTCATAGCGCAGGTAGACTTTATTCTGGGATAGATCCAAGTACTTCAGCTTGGAGAAATGTACAAACTCACTGCCGTTGAACATGTCTCCAATGAAGTTAGATGACAGGTTGAGACAAGCTGTGTTGTTCAGGCCCTGCAGCATATTAGGGTTTATGTGGAAGACGTTGTTTTTGCTGAGGTCGAGCACTGGACCGTATGCAAGACACTCTGGTTTAATGTTAGGCAAATGGCAACGGTAGAATGCATCCTTGTGTATGAAAGGCCCATACCTGTCTATATCTGGCTCATAGCCCCAGCCATACCCATTCACAGACAAGGCATCTTCCCTCTTGGACAGGAAAGTCAGACTGTTCTCTGAGAGGCCAACACTGGACAAATTGTGGAACTTTTTAAAAAGTGAAAGGTCTGTCCAATAGATGAAGTTTGTTCCCAAATTGAGGACAGACAAATTAGCTAAACTGTAAAGTGGTTTCAAGTGATTTTTGTGAAGAGCTGAAAAAACATAGTTTTCTAGGTGTAATGTCTTCAGAGATGCCAGTTTGGAAAAATTATTTGAGAGCTTCAAGTTGTGGGAATATTGTCCAGCATTATTGTAAGACAAGTCCATCACTTCTACGGAAGGTAGCACAGAGAGGAAGTCCCCATTGGCTATCTCCCCAACCAGACGATTAAATGAGAGGTACAGGTAGCGTAAGTTGGTGAGGTTCTCAAACCAGGATGTTTGTAGGTGCTCTAGTGAGTTTCCTGATAGCCTCAGCTCCTGCAGCTGGGAGAGCTTCCTGAAGGCATCTGGGTGGATCTGTAGTGCCCCATTAGGTGTATTACAGGGAAAGCAGGGGAATGGGGTGTTAGAACACACAGGACAATTACCCGAAAAGTCTAGAGCGCTCAGATTAGTGAGTGCACTCAGGTCATGCTGGTGAATATGAGTGATTAGGTTCCGTTCGAGTTTGAGCAGCTGGAGGGATGGGGGGAGGAAATGAGGGATGGCTTTCAGTCTGTTAAAAGACAGTGTCAGGTTTATCAGGTTAGTGAGGTTGGAGAAAGTGTGGTTTGCAATATCCAGGGTCCCATTAAAGACACTCCGTTGGCAGTTGTCACTTAAACGGATGACTTTAATTTGTGGAATATCCCTGAAGTTTTCCGGTGTTACAGTCCTGATATCATTGTTCCTCAGAAACAGAATCTGCAACCCAGACGGAAGGCCCCTCGGCACTGTGCACAGGCCATTACCGTCAAGGTTCAGTGCCTCCAGCTGATCCAGCATGGAGAATGTTTGGTCCTCTATCTTCAATGGATGTTTCTGGGGGTTGAAGTTAAAGCTAAGGTCTAGCAGAGTCAGATTCTGGAGGTTCCAGAACGAGGACCTGGAGAGTATCTTGATTTGGTTGGAGGACAGGTCGAGCTCTGTGGCATTCCAGCTTATATCGTGGGGTACCTGGAGTAGCTTCCTGTACGAGCAGTCGAAGGCCAGTGAATGGTTGAGAGAGATGACATCACAGGGTAGTTTCCTCTGAGCCCAGGTCCTCCCAGAGCAGCAGGGGAAGAGACACAGCAACACTAGGAGTAACAGCAGCCTCTGAAAGGAAGTGTAAAGGGGACACCTGTGGGAAGAGGATATGAGTATTTCATGGTCTGAAAACGAGCTCAGTTCCCTGAAAGAAGGTACCGGCATAACACATAGCTACAGACAACTTTAAGATACAGTATTATGCAATTCAAAGACTGTTGAGAACGTGGAAGAATCCGAACCAAAAAAGAGTGCAGACGGCCTCCCATTATTTCTATTTTAAAAACTGAAAATCTTTCTTGACTTCATTTACTGTGTGGTACATTCAATACTACGCTGGGCGTTCCTGAGCTACAGCAAATCCTACAATCCCGCTTCCCTAACTCTTTTCGAAACGCTTTTAACTTATCAAAAGTGTCATGAAATGTAGTAGGCGTACTGTAGTACTTTGGTTGCCAGAAAATTCACCAGTTCACATTTTTCCTTAACTGAACGGTTCATACGCAGCACATCAAAATCACACTGTAGGCAAATAAAACACCATTCAGATTAAGTTTCAGAAGATCGGTCATGAACCTGCCATTGACCTGTCAAGGGTTAGTCGTGGTGCAGTCAGGGCCCGGAATCCACAAAGCATTGACCAGTGAGTTAGTAACATAATAAAAAAATCCCCTTCAAAATCTGTCACTTTAAACGATCTGTTTTTTTTTGCATTGGCTGCGTCTCAATTCACTCCATCCGCCTATGTCGACCTTCCACATATACAGGGGAAAGAGCTACAGTGTTGTTTGTCAGACCAGGAAACATCCCAAAAATCGGTCTACTCACTAAACTGTACATCAAATGCTGCAATTGTAAAACGTTTGATATCATTTTTAACTGACCCGATCACTTTACCTACTCTTAATTATTGCCTAATATGTTGGCATGCATAACTTTCTTTTCTTTTTTCTACCAATTCTGATTGTTGTTACAAGCAGAATTTTGACAATTAAAATTATATCAACACACTTGTCACTCCCATTTAACAACTCTAAATGGCCAATGAGCGCAGCTGCATGTAATGTTGGTAACAAGTGTGTATGATGACTGATAGCCTGGTGCCCTCGAGCGCCAGGGTGGGAGAGCGGGAGCAGGCGTGACAAAAAGGTTCTTCAAAAGTTTTTGAGGATCCATTAAAATGGGTTCTTTGAAGAAACCTTTTAAAGGGTTCTTCGAAAAACCTATAGGGGTTCCCCTACAGTTTCAACTTGAAGAACCCCTAAAGGCCACTCCAGGAACCTTTTCGAGTGTAGATGCCTTCAATTGTCCGATTTAGGCATGGTCAATTTAGACATATATTTTAACAACATGATGTTGCGCTCCGAATGGATAACTTGAAATAACGTAGGTATTTGAGATGCCTAAATAATGAGACGCCTAAATAATCGAAAAACCTGTTTATTAGCCTAGTGGTTACAAGTATTTAGGCATATCATGTTAAATAGGCCTCATGTTAAATCATTGTCAGACAACAAAATAATAATAACTGTATCTAGCCAGTGAGGCATGTGCCTTCTAATGTGTCTAGCAATGGTAGTGCACTGCTGCTGCTCATTTCATGGCAAGTTTGCAAATAACAAATAATAGTTACAAATGATCAGTGGCGACCCGTTATTCAGGGAAGGTGGACTTCCACTTTTTTTGGGGGGGGGGGGGGAAATGGATTACTCGCTTGTCGTCCCCTTATGCCATAGTTTGTGCATCTCAATTCTCAGTAGAAACCACATTGTTTAAACAAGTCAGCCATATCAGATATGTTTTTAAAAGGCAGTAAATGAGGCTGAATGAACTGTTTCGCTGCCAGACAAGGCTCCGATGAAAGCCAGGTGTAGCAGTGGTAAGGTGTTGGCACTGCTGTTGGGACTCTGCTGTTAGAATAGCTTTATGTAGGTCCTAACAGTTTGTGGGCATGTTTGTCACCGTTATAGTGCAATTCATGTATTGTTTAGTGTTGTGTAGTGGCTTTGCTGGCATGCATCCCACTTTTTGTTTGTTGCCCCACCAAGATTTACAGGCTAAAATCGCCACTGCAAATGATATACTTAATCGTGATGTACGATCGCCAGGTAAGCCTACTTTAACATTTAATTGTGAATGTTTTGCGGAAAGTTCTTATATCAACCCACAAGACGGTTATCACATCAATTACACAATTAAACAAACACGCGCACCACACAGACAGACAGTTCACTAATTTGCAGATATTTTGTGTTAGTGGCTAACCAGGGATGGGATAATGCCAGTGTTGTGTTGATTAAATAGTAGCTGGGAGCTTGCGGTGTCTGATAGGCTACTTGTGAGATTTGTTTATGGCAGTTTGCGGTGAAAATTGCATGTACTTTCAGAATTGTTTGGGGAGCTACTCATAGGTGGGCTGCGAGCGACTGGTAGCTCCTGATCAACCTGACATCGAACAATAGCCTACTGTGGTCTTTGTTCAAGTTAGAGAGCATAAATTGTCATAGAAATGCCATTCAACTCATGATTCACAGGTAGGCCTATTTTAACGCATACAGATTTTAAGTGTAAAGCATAAGGAGTACACACATTCAGAGATAACCTGTATAAACATAAGTATGTGGACACCCCTTCAAATGAGTGAATTTGGCTATAAAATCGAGCACACAGCCATGCAATCTAAATAGACAAACATTGGCAGTTGAATGACCTTACTGTAGAGCTCAGTGACTTTCAACATGGCACCGTTATAGGATGGTAACTTTCCAACAAGTCAGTTCGTCTAATTTCTGCCCTGCTAGAGCTGCCCCGGTCAAGTGCTGTTATTGTGAGGTGGAAACGTCTAGGAGCAACAATAGCGAAGTGGTAGGCCACACAAGCTCACAGAACGGAACCGGCGAGTGCTGAAACTAAAAACCGTCTGTCCTCGGTTGCAACACTCACTACCGAGTTCCAAACTACCTCTGGAAGCAACGTCAGCACAATAACTGTTCATCGGGAGCTTCATGAAATGCATTTCCATGGCCGAGCAGCCGCACACAAGCCTATGATCACCATGTGTAATGCCAAGCATTAGCTGGAGGGGTGTAAAGCTCACAGAGTTTGGACTCCGGAGCAGTGGAAATGCGTTCTCTGGAGTGATGAATCACGCTTCACCATCTGGTAGTCCCCCTGGGGCTGTTTTTCATGGTTCTGGCTAGGCCCCTTAGTTCCAGTGAAGGGTATCTTAACGTTACAGCCTACAATGACATTCTAGACGATTCTGTGCTTCCAACTTTGTGGGCCTTGGGGAAGGCCCTTTCCTGTTTCAGCGTGACAATGCCCCCGTGCACAAAGCGAGGTCCATACAGAAATGGTTTGTCAAGATCGGTGTGGAAGAACTAGACTGGCCTGCACAGAGCCCTGACCTCAACTCCATTAAACACCTTTGGGATGAATTGGAACGCCGACTGCGAGCCAGGCCTAATCGCCCAACATCAGTGCCCAACTTCACTAATGCTCTTGTGGCTGAATGGAAGCAAGTCCTGGCAGCAATGTTCCAACATCTAGTGGAAAGCCTTCCCTGAAGAGTAGAGGCTATTATAGTAGCAAAGGGGGGGACCAACTCCATATTAATGCCCTTGATTTTGTAATGAGATATTCGACGAGCAGGTGTCCACATAATATTTGGTGTTGTATTGTATCTATTTTAATGTCTGATTCTTTTATCTAAGTGTCATTTTCAAGTGTTGTTCTTTTATAATGCTGTCAGAGAGTTGTCAGAGAGAAGTAGTGTTTGGAGGAGCCTCTCCTGGGTAATAGGCCTATAGCACGGTAAGAGGAAGTTGTCTACATGCTTGTGATGAACTTCCACATTCAGAGAAAATACTTTCTATATGTCTTGGAAAATTATTTCTTATGGGGAATGTAAAAAATGCTAATGTTGTTGCCAGGATTCTTCTTTTCACAACCGGGTGGCATATTGTACTGAATCATACAGTTTGGTTGTTAAAAGCTGGATTTTGATTACCCTTATCAACACTCCGTCAATCCCATTCAACAACTGTCTAAATCGCTTTTGCACAGTAGGCCTAGGCACCAAGTCACTTGCCGATAATGTTGCATAAAACGATTGAAATGTCTATCATTAATCATCAAACACGTAGGCCCCAGACGCTATCAATTGGCCAACATATATCTTTACTTGTAGGCATGCCCAATGATATTGTGCTCCAAAGGGATAACTTGAAATAACATGATGTAGGTTAATTATAAAATTGAAAGTAACGTATGTGATTATTTATTAGCCTAGTGGTTATAAGTATTTAGGTAAACTCAGCAAAAAAAGAAACGTCCCTTTTTCAGGACCCTGTCTTTCAAAGATAATTTGAAAAATCCAAATAACTTCTCAGATCTTTATTGTAAAGGGTTTAAACACTGTTTCCCATGCTTGTTCAATGAACCATAAACAATTAATGAACATGCACCCGTGGAACGGTCGTTAAGACGCAAACAGCTTACAGACGGTAGGCAAGAAGGTCACAGTTATGAAAACTTAGGACACTAAAGAGGCCTTTCTACCAACTCTGAAAGATGCCCAGGGTCCCTGCTCATCTGCGTGAATGTGCCTTAGGCATGCTGCAAGGAGGCATGAGGACTGAAGATGTGGCCAGGGCAATAAATTGCAATGTCCGTAACTGTGAGACGCCTAAGACAGCGCTACAGGGAGACAGCTGATCGTCCTCGCACTGGCAGACCACGTGTAACAACACCTGCACAGGATCGGTACATCCGAACATCACACCTGCGGGACAGGTACAGGATGGCAACAACAACTGCCCGAGTTACACCAGGAACACACAATCCCTCCATCAGTGCTCAGACTGTCCGCAATAGGCTGAGAGAGGCTGGATTGAGGGTTTGTAGTTCTGTTGTAAGGCAGGTCCTCACCAGACATCACCGGCAACAACGTCGCTTATGGGCACAAACCCATCGTTGCTGGACCAGACAGGACTAGCAAAAAAGTGCTCTTCACTGACGAGTCACGGTTTTGTCTGACCAGGGATGATGGTCGGATTCGCGTTTATCGTCGAAGGAATGAGCGCTACACCGAGGCCTGTACTCTGGAGCTGGATCGATTTGGAGGTGGAGGGTCCGTCAAGGTCTGGGGCGGTGTGTCACAGCATCAATGGACTGAGCTTGTTGTCATTGCAGGCAGTCTCAACGCTGTGCGTTACAGAGAAGACATCCTACTCCCTCATGTGGTACCCTTCCTGCAGGCTCATCCTGACATGACCCTCCAGCATGACAATGCCACCAGCCATACTGCTCGTTCTGTGTGTGATTTCCTGCAAGACAGGAATGTCAGTGTTCTGCCATGGCCAGCGAAGAGCCCGGATCTCAATCCCATTGAGCACGTCTGAGACCTGTTGGATCGGAGGGTGAGGGCTAGGGCCATTCCCCCCAGAAATGTCTGGGAACTTGCAGGTGCCTTGGTGGAAGAGTGGGGTAACATCTCACAGCAAGAACTGGCAAATCTGGTGCAGTCCATGAGGAGGAGATGCACTGCAGTACTTAATGCAGCTGGTGGCCACGCCAGATACTGACTGTTACTTTTGATTTTGACCCCCCTTTGTTAAGGGACACATTATTCCATTTATGTTAGTCACATGTCTGTAGAACTTATTCAGTTCATGTCTCAGTTGTTGAATCTTGTTATGTTCATACAAATATTTACACATGTTAAGTTTGCTGAAAATAAACGCAGTTGACAGTGAGAGGACATTTATTTTTTTTGCTGAGTATATATATCATGTGAATTAGGCCTCATGTAAAATCATTGTCAAATGTGCAAGAGATAGGCTACTGTTAGGTCTAGATTATTTATGGGTTGATCATATAGCAATATCAAAACATTCTTTCAACTCCAAAGAAAATGCCTGTCTGTGTCACAGGAACCACTGACTTGCTGCCTTATCATAATCAAGACACCTGCTGGTAACTCTTAACTGGTTAGGACAGCTCATGAAGTCTTTTAAATATCTGTCGACCAGGTGATGGCTTTGTCTAGACTGATCCGTGGAGACCGGACACCAAATTAGATTTGATTAATTTTGGTCCATGGTCCATGCGCATGTTGCTCTTTTCTAATTGGTTAATTTATCTGTCCGCCGGTCAAAAATTCTACTCATCTGGGGCCTCATTTAAAACGGTTGCGTAAATTGCACATTAAATATCTGCGTTCGCCATTTATGAAAGGACTGCGCATGTACAAAAATATTGAGACGTATAAACTTGGCGCACGCCATGCATATGCATGTTTCCCGTTATAAATTAGACCTACCTGAAACTGTGCGCGCGTGAACGATAATTAAAACTCCGCCTGAAAACGCCCATCATTCACCTTTTATGGTTATAATAACGGTCTTATTTGCTGTGTACTTTGGAAGTATTCGAATTAGGACAAGGCAGTTTTCTAAAGGATAACATTAGCGAACTTGATTAAATGTCTTTGTAGGTGATGGCAGAATGTTACACTATTGCAGTGGTATTTGCTGAAAAGCCATCTGGCAGACAACAATTGCACATTGCTGTGGACCTGTAAACAGACCGTTTGAATTTAATAGGACCTAATGTTTTACATTTACATTTTGTTGGACCTATGCTGCATTGCCCGAATTCTGAAAAATTGTCTTTGTCTACTTACAGTGGTAGCCATACACACTTCAATGCAAAATATCAACCATCTATTCACCTGTTAAAATCTACTGTATGTTATGAACCACTCTTCCATTAGGTCCAATTAAATGACAAATGCGCATTGTCATTTGTTATAGGCTATGGCTACTTCATGGAATATGAATCCATCATCCATGGCCAGAAAAAGTAAAGAATTTATTCTGCAATGGTTATGAAAATATGTATTATGTGTATAAATGCAATATTGTCTACTTGAGAAATGTGAAATTACAGTATTCAGACGTAAGCTATAGAAGTAACCTCCAACCGTCTGTTCCACTGTTAAAAAACTGCGCTCCGGATCCGACGGTATAGAGCAAAATACTTGAAATAGCTTATCATTTACTACTGTGAAGTGGGTCAAATTAAACGAGAGATTGGACCTCACGAGTATGAAACCATCACAGAAAAGGTGAGGAATTTATTATGCAATGATCATGGAAATGAAACAAATAAACAAATAGATAACTATTTCTAATTATTTTAAAATGCTAAGATAAACGAAATAAATGATCTCCTTACTAACGGCAAATTATTGCATCTTGTTATTGAATAAGCGTGTCCATCAGTCCATCATATCCCCAATTTGCACAAAATACTGATCTACTTGCCTGCTATCAATAAAATACTTAGTTCAACCACTAGAAACTGTGCCTACACATGGTTTAATTCTGCGGGAAGGAGAGAACAGTTTTGATAAATGCCCACTTTTGTGTGAAAACTGTTTTGGGGTCTATTTTGCATGTACGCACGGTTTAAAAAGGAGGCCCATTAACTTTTTGTCTGTGAAAATTGATGGAAATTGTATGGATATGAATGTGTCATTTCTGCTGACCGTCAACATACTGTAGGACTCCCTTTGAGAAAACATTGGAAATCACGGATACCGATCAAATCACTGATACGGATCAAATTATGACGAAAGAGGCTTCATGCAGAGCTTTCATTTTTATGCTTAACAGTAGGAGTGTAAAATGTCTATATTCCCCATACTTTTGTAGACTGAGATGCTTTGTGGATATGGCCCCAGTTCTCAGTATACAATAGCCTACTGTGGTCATTGTTCAAGTCAGAGAGCATAAATTGTCATCGAAATGCCATTCAACGCATGAATCAAAAGTATTTTAAGGCATACAGATGTTAAGTGTAAAGCATAAGAAATACACACATTCATAAATATCTAATTTTATGTCTGATTATTTTTATCGATTTTCCTTACCAGTGTTGTTCCTTCATAATGTTTTCAGAGAGATGTCAGAGAGTAGTAATGGATATATGAGCCTCCTCTGTTTAATATAGCACAGTAAGAGGAAGCTGTCGAACTGTGACGAACTTCCACATTGACACAGTGGAGGTTCTAAACCCTTTCAACTGGGGGGGCCAAGCTGGGGCCAGTTGTACTGTTAGAGGGGCCAGTTACATTAGACGTTATTGTTGTCATATTGTTTTCTTCACTTCATTGCAGGCATTAGTAGGCAAAAGACCATGTCCCTCTAGTAAATGTGTGGGTTTAATTAGTGTTCCACGTTGCCACTGTCTAATAACGGATGTAAAAAAAGAACGATAGCAAAAATTTGTTATGCAAACATTTTTTCATACTCCACATTTAGGGGGGCCACAAGGGGGTCCAAAATTGTTGTCACAGGGGCACTGGACCCCCCTGCCCCCCCCCAGAACCGCCAGTGCATTGACAAAATACTTTGTCTGTCTTGGGAATTATTTCTTATGGAGAATGTCAAAAATACTAAACGTTACAAATTGTTCCCCTGTTCAGGTCAACTAAGACCAGGAAATACTCTTCACCCTATTAGATGAGCTGACCATGACAAACTCCGGTTTACAGTATAATAGTTTATATCAGGGGTCGCCAACTTTTCGTAGCATGAGAGCGACTTAAAGAAAAAAAGAAAACCCAGGTCCTTAGTGCACAAGAGAAAGTAGTGCACAATGTTTTCTGTCAATATACATAGTAAAAGAATGGTTAATAAGCAACTCTAAGGGGGGCCCTATAACATCTGTTCTCAGTTTTATTTTTCACAATTGTTCATAGAGAAACAAAGAAATTGGATATTCTGAGTTAATGTCAATGCTTAAATCACATCAGATTACTTTTTTTGGGGGGGGGTCTGGAGTGTAATTCTTCTTTAATTGCGCATCTGGCACTTTTAATTTGGCATCTAGCTAGTGAGGAATGTGCCTTCTAATGTGCCGGTGTAGAAATGGTTCTGTACTGCTGCTGCTAATTTCATGGCAAAGTTTGCAAATAACAAAATAATAGATATACTGATATACTTCTGCCACATAAGCCTACTTTGCAGTTAACATTTAACTGAGAAGGTTTTGGGGAATGTATTTCTGTCAACCCACAAGACAGTTATCACATCACAAAGTAATAAACAAACGAGCCCACCACACAGACAGACCGGGGCAATATTGCTGGAAATTAATTGGCAGATATTTTGTGTTAGGTTTGCCTTTTTAAGCCAACAGTGGCTAACCAGCGGTGGGATAATGTCAATGTTACGTTGATTAGATAGTAGCTGGGAGCTTGCGGTGTCTGATACATGTGAGATTTGTTTACGACAGTTTGCGGTGGAACGTATGAAAACATCAGAATTGTTTGGCGAGCTACTCATAGGTGGGCTGGACCCCTGGTTTATATCATATCATTTGACTAGTTCATATATCAACTATTTTGACTATGATGAAATGTTTTTCGGAGGATGTTCCTCTTTTCACAAGCAGATGGCACTAAGGGACCATAGTGTTGTCATATTCGGTTGGAAGGTTCATATAGACAGCAGGCCTTTTATCAAAACCAATTTTTGGACCAAATGTCAAAGGATAATGTGGAACAGCTGTCATTATGGTATGAACACAGCAGGAGACCAGGGTTAGCCTGGAAGGTAGCCTGGTCCCAGATCTGTTTGTAACGAGTGCGCTGAGAGTTGGGAAGGAAGTACAGGGAGTGAGTGAGTGTTTTAATAAATAAACACGAAACACAAACAACGCACCGACATGAAACACAGTCAATAACACCTGAGGAGGAAAGAACCAAGGGGAGTGACAGATATAGGGAAGATAATCAAGGAGGTGATGGAGTCCAGGTGATTGTCATGAGGCGCAGGTGCGCAAGATGATGGTGACAGGTGTGCGGGATAATCAGCAGCCTGATGACCTAGAGGCTGGAGAGGGAGTATACGTGACACTGTTTGTGTTGTTGCCTACTCCATTGTCATTTTCAATGTTTGGCATTCCATAAGGAGTATTTGGTTGAGATGTTGATCAATGACATTGCAACCTATATTCACTCACTCAGAAAGCCAAAAGTTTGTTGAATTTCAATTGTGTTATCACTATTGTTTCAACCATCTAACCAAAATTCTGATTTTGGTTTAGTTGTCACCCAAATGTCTATCACTGTGCTTTCAACCATTTAAAAGTACAGCAAAGTTCAAATGGGAGTACAATGTCAGATATTTTGTTTATTTATACAACAGATTGTGTTATCACTGTGCTTCATCTAATAGCAGAACCAAATGACCTGTATTGCCTTTTGGAATACATTAAATAGACAAGTGAAAGTGATCAATACCGTTTGCACAGACCTGCGACGACTTACACATGCTATCTTGAACATGCACACTTTATATGATTACATAAGAAGACATTTATAGTTACAGTAACCTCAAAATGTGGCCATGGATGTTTTACACATTTTAAGGTTGAATGATACATTCGCTTGTAAGATAGACAAAAGTTTACTGTATTACAAAAGCAATATTGAATTGACCTCGGACAGCATTTTCCCTGGGAAGCCCAATTCCCCATTCAAACTGTTTCTAAATACACAATTAAATTAAAACACAGACTACCCCTTGCTAATCAGGACACTCTTGGGAATGTTGTGGTGGACTGTCAACAAAATTGATTCACGGGAACCTGGTAAAATTATGTTTGTAGTGTAGGTAGCCACTAAATGGCTCTGAATTCAATGTCAGCATGCAGTCAAAGCTATAACCCCTTTTAGGAGCTAACTAGTGCTCTCAAATCGTATCCTGATGTCGACAGCAGATGGGAGTTGTATTCATAATAATACTACTGTAACTTAGTTGGCGAACATATATTTTGAGAAAACAAGTTATATTAAGTGGCTAGCTAGCTAGCGTTAGCGATGTTTTGTTGTCAAGACTGAGACCAAGCTAACCAGCTGAGCTAAATAACAATGTAACAAAGTATAATTTCAGATTCGAAAAATACTCCATTTACAAGCTTTGCATTTCAGGAGTCACAGTAGCAAGTACTCCTGTTGAACTTTTTTATTATTTAGCCATTTAAACATTTTGTTTTTTGCCAAAGCCCTCACTGATTTTCATGCGATTTAAATGTGAGCATGTTTGAGGTTTTGGACACGACAGTTGCTATCCATTGGAGTGCTGCGATTGGTTGCCCAAAATTCAGGGTCTGGGCTTAACGAAGGATTAATTGCGTTTGGTTGACAACACAAATAAATATCAACATTTGAAGGAGATATATCTGGAAATTGAATTAAATTAGTTAAAAATAAAAAATAAAAGCTTTTTCTTTTTACGTGCTCGTGTGCGTTTTGTTGCTAACCTTACTTGGCTACCTGCCAACTTTAAGGTTTTTATTTTTTCATTACCATTTATATTTTTAGTTTTTCCCTCGCTCCATTAGTTCCATTAGCTCTGACAAATTGAAAACCCTAGTCATTGGCGACTCCATTACCCGCAGTATTAGACTTAAAACGAATCATCCAGCGATCATACACTGTTTACCAGGGGGCAGGGCTACAGACGTTAAGGCTAATCTGAAGATGGTGCTGGCTAAAGCTAAAACTGGCGAGTGTAGAGAGTATAGGGATATTGTTATCCATGTCAGCACCAACAATGTTAGGATGAAACAGTCAGAGGTCACCAAGCGCAACATAGCTTCAGAGTGTAAATCAGCTAGAAAGATGTGTCGGCATGGAGTAATTGTCTCTGGCCCCCTCCCAGTTAGGGGGAGTGATGAGCTCGACAGCAGTCTCACAACTCAATCGCTGGTTGAAAACTGTTTTCTGCCCCTCCCAAAAGATAGAATTTGTAGATAATTGGCCCTCGTTCTGGGACTCACGCACAAACAGGACCACGCCTGGCCTGTTGAGGAGAGACGGACTCCATCTTAGCTGGAGGGGTGCTCTCATCTTATCTATGAACATATTGAAAGAGATTGTGATACCTCACATCTCAAATAGGATTACTTAATGTTAGATCCCTCACTTCCAAGGCAGTTATAGTCAATGAACTAATCACTGATCATAATCTTGACGTGATTGGCCTGACTGAAACATGGCTTAAGCCTGATGAACTTACTGTGTTAAATGAGGCCTCACCTCCTGGTTACACTAGTAACCATATCCCCCGCACATCCCGCAAAGGCGGAGGTGTTGCTAACATTTACGATAGCAAATTTCAATTTACAAAAAAAAAACGTTTTCGTCTTTTGAGCTTCAAGTCATGAAAGCTATGCAGCCTACTCAATCACTTTTTATAGCTACTGTTTACAGGCCTCCTGGGCTATATACAGCGTTCCTCACTGAGTTCCCTGAATTCCTATCGGACCTTGTAGTCATGGCAGATAATATTCTAATTTTTGGTGACTTTAATATTCACATGGAAAAGTCCACAGACCCACTCCAAAAGGCTTTCGGAGCCATCATCGACTCAGTGGGTTTTGTCCAACATGTCTCCGGACCTACTCACTGCCACAGTCATCCTCTGGACCTAGTTTTGTCCCGTGGAATAAATGTTGTGGATATTAATGTTTTTCCTCATAATCCTGGACTATCGGACCACCATTTTATTACGTTTGCCATCGGAACAAATAATCTACTCAGACCCCAACCAAGGATCATCAAAAGTTGTGCTATAAATTCTCGGACAACCCAAAGATTCCTAGATGCCCTTCCAGACTCCCTCCGCCTACCCAAGGACGTCAGAGTACAAAAATCAGTTAACCACCTAACTGAGGAACTCAGTTTAAGGAACTCAATTTAACCTTGCGCAATACCCTAGATGCAGTCGCACCCCTAAAAACAAAAAACATTTGTCATAAGAAACTAGCTCACTGGTGTACAGAAAATACCAGAGCTCTGAAGCAAGCTTCCAGAAAATTGGAACGGAAATGGCGCTTCACCAAACTGGAAGTCTTCCGACTAGCTTGGAAAGACAGTACCGTGCAGTATCGAAGAGCCCTCACTGCTGCTCAATCATCCTATTTTTCCAACTTAATTGAGAAAAATAAGAACAATCCAAAATGTATTTTTGATACTGTTGCAAAGCTAACTAAAAAGCAGCATTCCCCAAGAGAGGATGGCTTTCACTTCAGCAGTGATAAATTCATGAACTTCTTTGAGGAAAAGATCATGATTATTAGAAAACAAATTACGGACTCCTCTATAAATCTGCGTATTCCTCCAAAGCTCAGTTGTCCTGAGTCTGCACAACTCTGCCAGGACCTAGGATCAAGGGAGACACTCAAGTTTTTTAGTACTATATCTCTTGACACATTGATGAAAATAATCATGGCCTCTAAACCTGTTTGGCCCTCCAATGTTGAACATAATAAACGGCTCTCTATCCACCGGATGTGTACTAAACTCACTAAAAGTGGCAGTAATAAAGCCTCTCTTGAAAAAGCCAAACCTTGACCCAGAAAATATAAAAAACTATCGGCCTATATCGAATCTCCCATTCCTCTCAAAAAAAATTGAAAAAGCTGTTGCGCAGCATCTCACTGCTTTCCTGAAGACAAACAATGTATACGAAACGCTTCAGTCTGGTTTTAGACCCCATCATAGTACTGAGACTGCACTTGTGAAGGTGGTAAATGACCTTTTAATGGCGTCAGACCGAGGCTCTGCGTCTGTACTCGTGCTCCTAGATCTTAGTGCTGCTTTTGATACCATCGATCACCACATTCTTTTGGAGAGATTGGATACCCGAATTGGTCTACACGGACAAGTTCTGGCCTGGTTTAGATCTTATCTGTCAGAAAGATATCAGTTTGTCTCTGTGGATGGTTTGTCCTCTGACAACTCAACTGTAAATTTAGGTGTTCCTCAACGCTCCGTTTTAGGACCACTATTGTTTTCACTATATATTTTACCTCTTGGTGATGTCATTCGGAAACATAATGTTAACTTTCACTGCTATGCAGATGACACACAGCTGTAGATTTCGATGAAACATGGTGAAGCCCCAAAATTGCCCTCCCTGGAAGCCTGTGTTTCAGACATAAGGAAGTGGATGGCGGCAAATGTTCTACTTTTAAACTCGGACAAAACAGAGATGCTTGTTCTAGGTCCCAAGAAACAAAGAGATCTTCTGTTGAATCTGACAATTAATCTTGATGGTTGTACAGTCGTCTCAAATAAAACTGTGAAGGACCTCGGCATTACTCTGGACCCTGATCTCTCTTTTGACGAACATATCAAGACTGTTTCAAGGACAGCTTTTTTCCATCTACGTAACATTGCAAAAATCAGAAACTTTCTGTCCAAAAATGATGCAGAAAAATGTATCCATGCTTTTGTCACTTCTATGTTAGACTACTGCAATGCTCTATTTTCCGGCTACCCGGATAAAGCACTAAATAAACTTCAGTTAGTGCTAAAAACAGCTGCTAGAATCTTGACTAGAACCCAAAAAGTTGATCATATTACTCCAGTGCTAGCCTCTCTACACTGGCTCCTGTTAACTTAGGGAGCGGCAGCCGAGTTGTCGGTTTTGGAGAGTCTGGCGTGCCCAAAGTAAAATACCTGCCACTCAGGCCCAGAAACTAGGATATGCACATAATTAGTACTATTGGATAGGAAACACTCTGAAGTTTCTAAAACCGTGAAGATAATGTCTGTGAGTATAACCCGGAAGCTTATAAGATATCCCGCTATGCCTTCCGACGAACCATTAAACAGGCAAAGTGTCAATACAGGACTAAGATTGAATCGTACTACACCGGCTCCAATGCTCGTCAGATGTGGCAGGGCCTGCAAACCATTACAGACTACAAAGGGAAGCTCAGCCGAGAGCTGCCCAGTGACACGAGCCTACCAGACGAGCTAAACTACTTCTATGCTCGCTTCGAGGCAAATAACACTGAAACATGCATGAGAGCACCAGCTGTTCCAGACGACTGTGTGATCACTCTTAGGGTTGCAAAGGGTCGGAAACTTTCCAGTAAATTTCTGGAATTTTTCCATGGAAAGTTAAGCCCGGGAATGTTGCTTAAATTCATAAAAAAAGTTAGCTTATAACAGTGAACCTTTTTTGTGGGATACACATAAGGCGATTCTAGGTCTTGTGGCATATTTTGGTTAAACTATCCCCAATTCAATGGAATTGCAACCCTCTGCATGTACAGTGCATTCTTCCATCACATGTACAGCTTATTCTCAAGATCTTGCACACTAATGAGATGCTATTGAGCCCACAGGACTACATGTTTTCTGGCAAGTTTTGATTACAATACTGGGTGGGGTGAATATATTTTATATTACATACATGATTTTTTGTTAACTAGTAAATAGTAGCCTACAGCAAAGTGTGCTTAAATAATTTATAACTTGTTAATTAGCACAATCTGATGTGTGAAGACATTTCACTGCAGCTAATGTAGAAGGAAAAGCTGTGTACATTTGCAAATACTGTGCCAAATCATATGTGAAAAATGCAACAAAGATCATCTCTGATGGGTGGTCGAATGTTTGTGGGCAAGGAATAATTAACTATATAATCTCCACCCCGCAACCAGTATTCTACAAGTGCACAGACACAAGGAACAACAGACACACCGGTCTCTGCATTGCAGATGAGTTGAAGGCAGTCATCAATGTCCTTGGACCACAGAAGGTATTTGCACTGGTGACAGACAATGCTGCGAACATGAAGGCTGCTTAGTCTAAAGTGGAGGAGTCCTACCCTCACATTATTACACCCATTGGCTGAAATACATCAAAAAGCGTGAAGACTTCTGCCTGAAGCCCATACACGCCGCAGCGTACATGTTGGACCCCAAGTATGCATCCTGTCTGGTGCAGAGATCAACAAGGCCTATGGTGTCATCACTACCGTGTCTCGCCACCATGGCCTGGATGAGGGCAAGATTCTTGGCAGTCTGTCGAAGTACACTACCAAGCAAGGGCTTTGGGATGGAGATGCAATATGGCAGTCGTGCCAACATATCTCATCAGCCACCTGGTGGAAGGGACTTTGCGGATCTGAGGCTCTTTCCCCTGTTGCCTCCATCATCCTCCAAATCCCACCAACATCAGCCGCCTCAGAGCGCAACTGGTCCTTGTTTGGGAACACACACACACCAAAGCATGCAACAGGCTGACCAATACAAGGGTTGAAAAAATGTTGGCCATCCGGGCAAATTTGAGGTTTTTTGAGCCTGACAATGAGCCATCTTCAACAAGGTTGGAAAGTGACAGTGAAGATGAGGCCTCAGAGTCTGATGTTCAAGAGGTGGACATTGAGGAGGTCCAGGGAGAAGACATGGAAGCATGAGAGGAACATAACCAAAGCTTTAGTTTCTAGACTATCATTTTACAGATGTATATTGAAAACGTTTTTGGGAGATGCGATGGATCATTGGGGATCATTCAATATTCCCTTTCTTCCCATGTGAAGAGTCAACTCAATTAAAGTTCAATTCGTAACTAAATAGTTTAAACATTTCTATTGGAAGGATTTAATCATTTGCAATTATGTCTACTTATGATAAGGTAAAAGGTTTGTTTCGGTCTCCATATGATATGGTAAATATATCCAATGCAAAAAACATCTACATTTAAATGGTATTAATATTAATTCCCATATATTCCCGTTAATTCCCACGGAAAGTATCCACCTCTGAATCTTCCCCAAAATGTGCAACCCTAATCACACTCTCCGCAGCCAATGTGAGTAAGAACTTTAAACAGGTCAACATTCAGAGGGCCGCAGGGCCAGACGGATTACCAGGACGTGTACTCCGAGCATGCGCTGACCAACTGGCAAGTGTCTTCAACACATTTTCAACCGCTCCCTGTCAGAGTCTGTAATACCAACATGTTTTAAGCAGACCACCACAGTCCCTGTGCCCAAGAATACTAAAGTAACCTGCCTAAATGACTACCGACCCGTAGCACTCACGTCTGTAGCCATGAAGTGCTTTGAAAGGCTGGTCATGGCTCAACAACATTATCCCAGAAACCCTAGACCCACTCCAATTTGCATCCCACCCTAACAGATCCACAGATGATGCAAATCTCTATTGCACTCCACACTGCCCTTTCCCACCTGGACAAAAGGAACACCTTTGTGAGAATGCTATTCATTGACTACAGCTCAGCATTCAACACCATAGTGCCCTCAAAGCTCATCACTAAGCTTAGGACCCTGGGACTAAACACCTCCCTCTGCAACTGGATCCTGGACTTCCTGATAGGCCGCACCCAGGTGGTAAGGGTAGGTAGCAACACATCCACCACGCTGATCCTCAACACAGGGGCCCCTCAGGAGTGCGTGCTCAGTCCCCTCCTGTTCCTCCTGTTCACTCATGATTGCACGGCCAGGCACGACTCCAACACCATCATTAAGTTTGCCGATGACACTACAGTGGTAGGCCTGATCACCGACAACGACGAGACAGCCTATAGGGAGGAGGTCAGAGGCCTGGCCGTGTGGTGCCAGGACAACAACCTCTCCCTCAACGTGATCAAGACAAAGGAGATGATTGTGGACTACTGGAAAAGGAGAACCGAGCACACCCCCATTCTCATCAACGGGGCTGTAGTGGAGCAGGTTGAGAGCTTCAAGTTCCTTGGTGTCCACATCACCAACAAACTAACATGGTCCAAGCACACCAAGAAAACTGTGAAGAGGGCACGACAAAACCTATTCCTCCTCAGGAAACTGAAAAGATTTGGCATGGGTCCTCAGATCCACAAAAGGTTCTACAGCTGCATCGAGAGCATCCTGACGGGTTGCATCACTGCCTGGTATGGCAACTGCTCGGCCTCCGACCGCAAGGCACTACAGAAGGCAGTGGGTACTGCCCATTACATCACTGGGGCCAAGCTTCCTGCCATCCAGGACCTTTATACCTGCCGGTGTCAGAGGAAGGGCCTAAAAATTGTCAAAGACTCCAGCCACCCTAGTCATAGACTGTTCTCTCTGCTGCCGCATGGCAAGCGGTACCAGAGCGCCAAGTCTATGTCAAAGAGGCTTCTAAACAGCTTCTACCCCCAAGCCATAAGACTCCTGAACATCTAATCAAATGGCTACCCAGACTATTTGCATTGTACCCCCCTCCCCTCTTTTACGCCGCTGCTACTCTGTTATTATCTAAGCACAGTCACTTTAATACCTACATGTACAAATGACCTCAATTACCTCAACTAACCGGTGCCCCCGCACATTGACTCTGTACCAGTCCCCTGTATATAGTCTCGCTATTGTTATTTTACTGCTGCTCTTTAACTACTTGTTACTTTTATTTCTTATTCTTATTTGTATTGTTTAAACTGCATTGTTGGTTAAACTGCACCGAACACTGTTGTATTCGGCACATTTGACTAATCAAATTAGATTTTATCTGTGGAACCTTATATAGACAGGTGTGTGCCTTTCCAAATCATGTCCAATAGACCCCAATCAAGTTGTAAAAACATCGCAAGGATGATCAAAGAGGTAAATTTTGAGTCTCATATAAAAAGGGTCTGAATACTTATGTAAATAAGGTATTTCTGTTTTTTATTTGTAATACATTTGCAAAAATATCTAAAAACCTGTTTTAACTTTGTCATTATGGGGTATTGTGTGTAGATTGGCCCAACACTCTTAACCATTAGGTTTAACCGCTAGGGTGGAGATTTTAAGTGATAGTTTCACACACATTTCTAAATTTAATATTTTGAGGGAAGCCAGGTCAAATGGTTGAACAAAGGCAAGGGAGTGAGGAAGGCAAGGGAGTGAGGAAAGAGCAAAATGTATAGGAGCAGCAGTAGCTTCGAGTTTAGAAAGGCAGGCCAGTATTCAACCCTCCCGAGCTGCCTGCGGGGAAATCTGTGGGGAGTGATCTGTCAGCCAGGGGGTTACCAGTACAATATCGCTGAATACTACCTACTGCTGTTGTGCCCTTGAGCAAGGCACTTTACCCCTAAGTGCCCATGAGCTGCTCACAGCCTGTGATGTGTGTGTTGTGTGTCAGGTTGGTCACTGTGACAGAATATCTGTTCCAAATGACCAATAAAGCAAGTAAGGTAAAATTAAGGCCAGACTATCTATGGTAGCTGTGCATGTAATGTATCTAGTCCCATGGTTCTAAGAGGCTCTGTTGAAGTTAAGTCTTTCCAGTTTCCATTAAGGTTACACTATTGGCTCTCGGTGACAATGTGGAAGAAGTAGATGAATGAAAATCAGCGTCCCCCCCCCAAAAAAAGCTCTGTCCCTACTCAAAAAGGAATTTCTCAGTTTTACTTATCCTTAAAGTTTGGAATAAAAGAAGTCAGGTTCCACTTATCCAGCGTATCTTTACAAAGCTTCTATTCATTGGCCTTCACCTCTGCATTTAAGTACATAAATAAATAAATGTTAGAAACATAGCTAGCTAGCTAGCTAAACTAACTTGGCTACATCAAATTTAAGATAAACTCTAATGTTAGTTAGCTAACAGGATTTGCATCGATCCTCCTCAACTTCACAAGTCTGACTAAAGCTGCCACTGTCAGAAACCATTGAAAACCAATACAGTAACACTAGCTAACTCAATCAATCACCATGCAAGCATGAGATAAGCCTGCCAAATAGCTTGGTTAAATTAACCCAGATGGAGAATAAGTAAAATCTAGCTATGGTAACTTAGCTAGCCCGCTAACTTAGCTAATTTTAGCTAACGAGTGAAACAGTGTCCAAGACAGTCCTGAAGAATTGTCAGACTTAGCTAGCTAGCTAACTTTAGCTAGCTACCCTTACAGACACTGACATAGTTAGTTAGCTAGCTAGCCAAACATTGACAAAAACCATACATTTAGTTATATTCCACGACAACACTTCAGTAAGCTAGAGTTGCGAGAATGGTCGCGAGGCTAACGCTCAAGCTAACGTTAGTTAGGTACCTTATTATGATAGCACAACCTATTTAACCTGAATGAACATCAAATTCATCATTTGTAACGGTTTTCAGTCAACCAAAAACCCTTAGTCTGTTGAAATAACGTTAGCCGTTTTCCACTCGCCAGTCACTCAGTCACATTAGAACTAGAATTCTTGCAAGTATTCTGGTGGATTTCACGCGCTGGTGGCGTGAGAATTAACCCACTGGCTCGGTCAAATATCGATAACACAGAACCAACAACCCAACCTTTCTGTATTTACAGAAAACAAACACAACTATTGACCCAATGCCTGCAACCCAGCAATTGGGTCATCCAAACAACCCAACATTTATTTGTTTAACTTACCTCTCAAAGCCATTATCATGACACAAGGCGAGACCTAGATGCAGACACAGGAGGCAGATGGTTGGAGTTTAAGATGTTTAATAATCCAAAAAGGAGTAGGCAAGAGAATGGTTGTGGACATGCAAAAGGTCAAAACCAGTTCAGGGTCCAAGAGGTACAGAGTAGCAGACAGGCTCGAGGTCAAGGCAAGGAAGAATGGTCAGTCAGGCGGGCACAGAGTCCAAAACAGGCAAGGGTCAAAACCGGGAGGACTAGTAAAAGGTGAATAGCAAAGGAGTTGGGGACAAACAGCTGGTTACCCGGGCCCCCTTCAAGTCCAGGCTGGGAGCATTGTGCCTTGCGAACCAGAGTCTCAATACCCCAATCCATTGTGGCTGCTAGGCATGAGGTAGGGAGAATGGTTTCGGTGACCGAGGGTGTGGCAGAGGAACTGTATAGGCGAGAGAGAGCGTCAGGCTTCACATTCTTTAGCCCTGGGTGATAGAAAATCGTGAAGTTGAATCTGGTAAACAGAGCCCACTGGACCTGCCTAGAGTTAAGGCGCTTGGCTCAGATTTTTATGGTCGGTCCAGACCAAGAATGGCTGTTCTGCTCCTTCCAGCCAGTGCCTCCACTCTTCCAACGCCATCTTGAATGCCAGGAGTTCTCGGTTGCCTACGTCGTAGTTCCTCTCTGCCAAATTGAGACGATGGGACAGGAAGGCACAGGGATGAAGCTTTTGGTCCTGGGCAGATCGCTGGGACAGGATGGCCCCCGCTCCAACATCAGATGCATCCACCTCAACCACAAATTGACGCGACGGGTCCGGATGGATGAGGATGGGTGCTGTTGTGAACCAATGCTTTAGGTCCACAAAGGCTTTGTTGACAGCAGGAGACCATTTGAACGGTACTTTGGGAGAAGTGAGTGCTGAGAGGGGGGCCGCCAGGGTGCTGTAACCCCGAATTAAACGGTGGTAGAAGTTTGCAAATCCTAGGAAACGCTGCAACTGCACCCTGGACGTAGGTTGAGGCCAATCCACCACTGCTTTCACCTTTCCAGGATCCATCTGGACATTACCCTCAGAAATGACATATCTCAGAAAAGCGATTGTAGAGCGGTGGAACTGACACTTCTCGGCTTTCACGAACAGTTGGTTCTCCTGGAGGCGCTGAAGGACCTGCCTGACGTGAAGAACATGTTCTTGGGCAGACCTGGAAAAAAACAGGATGCCGTCAAGGTAGACAAACACAAAACGGTTGAGCATGTCCCGGAGCATTTCGTTTATCAAAGCCTGAAAGACAGCGGGGGTGTTGGTGAGTCCAAACGGCATGACCTGATACTCATAATGTCCACTGGCTGTGTTGAAGGCTGTCTTCCACTCATCCCCTTCGTCTATCCGAACCAGGTGGTAGGCATTCCGAAGGTCCAACTTGGAAAAAATGGTGGCCCCTGGAGAGGTTCAAAAGCCGAGGAGAGGAGTGGTAAGGGGTAACGATTTTTTACAGTAATGTCATTCAGTCCCCGATAGTCAATGCACGTACGCAGGGTCTTGTCCTTCTTCTCCTCAAAGAAGAGAACCCTGCGCTGGCAGATGCAGACGGACAGGCGGCCCCAGTAGCCAGAAACTCCTCTATGTACTCCTCCATAGCCTTGGTGTCTGGCCCGCATAGAGAATATAGCCGACCCCGAGGTGGTGTGGGGCCTGGGAAGTTGCACGTGCCTTACTGAAAACTGAAAGTAGATCATGGTACTCGGTGGGAATGACAGAAACATCCAACGCCTTGCTGATGTCCTGAGGAAGATGTCTGGGGGAAGGCTGTACTGCTTGAAGACAGTGGGAATGGCAAAATGGGCTCCAACCCATGATGGAGCTTGTGGTCCAGTCAATAACAGGGTTATGTTTTTGGAGACAGGAAAACCCCAAGACAACAAGAACATGGGGAGATGCAATGAGGAGGAACTGTATGGTCTCACTGTGGTTACCAGAAATCTGTATTTGAATGGGTACAGTGCAATGGGTGACTCCACCTATTGAGCGGCTGTCCAGTGCCCTGGCATCCATGGGAACCGAGAGAGGTTGAATGAGAAGACCTAGCTCAGAAGCAATAGCAGCATTCATAAAACTTTCATCCGCCCCAGATTCATTAACTTGTTAGGCAGTAGTGGGGCGCTAGCCCACTCCCGACACTACCAGGTGAAATGCAAGGCAAAATCCAAAAGTTGAATTATTAAACATGCACCAATATACAAGTGTTTCATACTCATCAAAAGCTCTGCTTCTTGGCAATATCACAGCGTTTCAAAAAGGCTTTATGGCGAAAGCACTACATTTGATTGTTTGAGGGTAGCACCTTCAATATTTTCCATAACCATGAAATCTTTAGCCAGCGCGGTCGATAGAAAATGCATTTCACAGGGAAAACCTGTGCCTTACCTTTTGTAGAACTTCTGCAGAGGGCTTCCTAAGTGTCCAACGAAGACAATCCATGGGTATTTGGTTAGAAAAAGTAATTTATTATATCCATAAATCTCCGTTTGGTTGGCGCCTTGTGTTCAGAAAATCCAACGTGAAGAGAACGCGTTCAACTAAACCTATAAACTTTTCCTCAAGAAAACAAAAACCAATTAAAATGCATCCTTAGCTTATCTTTTATGAATAAAAGTGATAATCTTTCACTTCGGATGGTCACCTAAACGTTATATAAGTCAAATAAAGTGGACCGCTCAGCCAAACGTGCGCCCAAAAACGTGCAACCGAAATAGAGCTCCACTCACCAAAACCCCTACCTATTGAACACATTAGTTCCGATTGCTCTGAAACTTTACGTATACACTGCTGACATCCAGTGGAAGCAATAGGTACTACATTCAGTGTCCTGCTTTAAAGACTTTTCAATAGGCACTGTCTCAAAGTGAGCCATAAGCCACCAGAATGACATTTCCGGGTGGAATTTTCTCTGGTTTTTGCCTGCCAAATGAGTTCTGTTACACTCACAGACATTATGTTAACACGTTTGGAAACCTCAGAGTGTTTCCTATCCAATAGTACTAATTATGTGCATATCCTATTTTCTGAGCCTGAGTGGCAAGCATTTTACTTTGGGCACGCCAGACTCTCCAAAACCCTCAGCTGCCACTCCCTAACAAGTTAAGCACTTGGAGAGACTTAGATTGGTTGCCCCACAGCACAAGCACAAAGAAAAGTGTGCGGGTGATGGGAATTAGGGAACTCCCAGTCTGACTCACCAAAGTACTTGTACCCACCAGAGACAAAGTTTTCCTAACAGACAAGGTTGCTATGTAATGTCCTGCCCCTCTACAGTACAGACAACAGTTGGAAATCAGCCTAAGTGAGCAATCCCCAACCGATAACCTAGCTCTTTCCAATTGCATAGGCTCAGGTGAATCCAACTCACCCGTCGTTGATAATTCACAAGGGAGCTCGGGTGGCTTCGGATCCTCTCTGGAAAACTGCCTTTGTGAACTTCCGGATTCCTTCGCAGGTGAGCAAGTCTTAGCGGGTGAACGAGTGAGCCCGAGGCCTCAATCTGAATTTTTGCCTGGTAACTGATTGCTTCTAGAAATAGAGAAGGAACAACACATGTTCAAGATGATAGTGATGGGCATTCCGGCTCATTTCAGTGAGCCGGCTCTTTTGGCTCCCAAACGGCTCATAAAAAAAAATATGTTTCGTATTTTTGAAGTCAAACAGTTTGCGATAGTTTGACAATGATTTGTGTTAAAATAATTCTAATTAAATTATTACAGCGAAAGCACAACATTTGATTGTTTGAGGATAGCACCTCACATATTTTCTACATTAGCATAAATTCATATCCAGCGCGGGTCACACAAAACCCATATCAGAGCTAAAATAAATCCCTTACCTTTCGAAAAACTTCTGCTGAGGGCTTCCCAAGTGTCCAACAAAGACATCCAATGGTTCTTTTGTCATTTATTATATCCATAAATCTCAGTTTGGTTGGCGCGTTATGTTCAGAAAATCCAACGTCGAATCGCCCATTGAACCGTGAAGAGAACGCGTTCAAATATGCCTATCAGCTTTTCCTAAACAAATCATAGATCATTTATAATGCATCCTTAGCTATCCTTTTATGAATATTAGCGATAATATTTCACTCGGATGGTAACCTAAACGTTATAAAAGGAAAATAAAGTGGGGCGCGCACACGGTCTCGCGCCCGTGAAATGCTGTTGACTTCTGAGCTCCCTTGACTATTTCCTGTTCCTATCCATTCTGCTCACTGCTAGAACCATAGGTACTGCAATCTCGGAGCTGGATCCCATTAAAATCAATAGGGAGAGTATCAAACAGAGCAAAGGTAAAAAATAAATAATCAGGACAGACATTTCTCGGGTTTTTGCCTGCTATATCAGTTCTGTTATACTCACAGACATTATTTTAACACTTTTAGAAACTTCAGAGTGTTTCCTATCCAATGGTATTAATTATGTGCATATCCTATTTTCTGACTCTCCAAAACCGTCACCTCTGCTGCCGCTGCCTAAGAAGTTAAACATTTGCATTTAAAGTATAACTTTTTAATGTATATAACAAAGTGCATATGACTCTAACCATTCAAAACAAATACAATCTGAACAGCATAATAGAAAATTGCACCATATCAAAGAAAGATTAACAACAATTTTCAAAACTGCAGCATCCCACAAATTGAAATAAATGTAAAAAAGAAGGATGCTATTACACATGTGCATTTAAAGTATAACGTTTTTCATGTATATAAACAAAGTGCATATAAATGTAACAATTCAAAACAAATACAATCTGAACAACATAATAATAGAATATTGCACCATATCAAAGAAAAATAAACAACACTGTGCAAAACTGCAGCATCCCACTTAAAATGTTAAACTGGTCCCTTTTCTCTCTCTTCTTTATTGCCATGTTATAACCAGCAGCACACAGCAATGCTGACCATATTTTTCTTTTATGAGAGATTTGCATTCAGAAATGCAAGCTGCCTCACTTTCGAGGGGCTGATGCGGTTTCTTCTCTCAGTAATTATTTGTCCCGTTTTCGAGAAGACCATCTCAGAGGGAACAGATGTGGCCACTAGTCTCCCTGTCATGACTTTAGTAAGCAGTGGGTAGACAGAGGCCTTGTTCTTCCACCAGCTCAGAAGATCTGCAGATCTTTGGAGGAGGGGCTCCAAAGCACTACTGCTGGTAGTCTGAGCAGACAGTCAGAACGAATGTGTGCGCTTGAGCATTTAGGCCTATATTATTTTATATAGGCCTAATAATAATGTATTTATTATTTTATTTATTTTTCGTTCTTTGAATTAGTTAATTCTATTCATTTAAATCTTTTGATTATTCATATCTTAATAAAAAAAAATATAAAAATAGATTTGGCTCTTCTGATATGCAAGCCGGCTCCCAACTTTCACCTACAATAGCCGGCTCTTTCGCGAATGACCCATCACTACAAGATGAGCAGGGAAGGCTCCAAGATGGCAGCTTGAGCACACGCTTCCTACCAAGCTCTGCATACCAACTTTTGAAGGATAGTGAAAAGTGTATTATTTTGAACTACCAAATTAATACTTTTCTTGCTGAAAACACCAGGTGATTAAGTTGATATTTTTCAAAATGTCACAGCACGCTGACAGAAAGAGAACTCGTATGGCTACCTCCTCAGCTAGCAGTGCTCAGGCATCATCCAATGACGTTACACAGAAAGCAAATGCTTTGATTGACAACTGCCACAACTATACTGGCCCGACAGACTCTATGACACTTACCGTGTCATACGAGGATTTTCCTTCTTTGCCTATAACCCCAAGCAAACCTCCAGCTCCCAAGAAACGCATGTTTGAACTGGGCCCAGATGCCGCTGCCAATAATGCTGTTATCGCCACTCTTTCCAGGCTCATCAATACAAGGTCCGATGCCATAGAGAAAATGGTTGGCGACAACGCAATGAAAAGTGAGGGCTTAAAAAAACTGTTGACTTTGCATGCATGGAAATCAAGGATGTTAAGAAGAAGGTTGCCCACATTGAAAAGCGTGTCGAAAAGGAGGAGGGAATGATGGACTCGTGCCAAAGAAGAATTGCGGAACTCGAAAGCTACTCCTGACGGTGGAATCTGAGACTGCATGGAGTTCCGGAGGCAGATGGGGAGAACGTGTGGCAAGAGACCATCAAAGTCTGCCTTCTCCTCAGGTAGGATAGCTTGGCCATGCTAGCGGATGTTGTCGAAACTGTCACATCTGCTCCTGCAATGCCCTCTACTGCTCATCCTGTGTCTCCTTGACCTGCCGCCACTGTGTGTGATTGTGTGGGCAGAGACAGGTGTGCTGAAGTCAGAGCAGATCCCCACCAGCTGCAAACTGTTCCATAATCAAGACCTCTACAAATACTCAGTCCTGCCACTTCGTAATCTCTGCTCAGTCAGTCTACGCTTCAAGCCGTTTGTTACTATTAGATCCTGTTATCCTGTTGTGCCTGTTTTCCTTGACTGACGCTGTTTTCTTCTCCACTACAGTTCCGCCCGCTCTGACTCTGGTCCCTGTCTCAAGTTCCACGTCTCGTCATCCTGCTACTCTGTCCTGGATTCCCCACTCTACTACTCCCTTGGATTCCCTTCTGGACCTGTTTACCCTGTCCCAACCCCTCTCGCTCCAGCCTTAGCCTCCGCACCTGGTTTCCTGTAACCCACCCGAGCTTCCCCTGGCCTGTACTCCATCTTCCCCCTGTGTTTCAATAAATACCTTGGTTACTTCATCCCAGTCACCTCGTCTGAGTCTGCTCTTGGTTTCCCCTGTTCCACTCCACTCCGCGTAACAGACACTGTACATCGCCTCGGCACGAGAAGGCAGGATGACTCCAAGCCCAGAGGTGTCATTCTCCAGTTTACAACACGGATCTACAGGGATGCCACTTGGAAAGCAACCAAGAAATCTAAATCTAGGAGAGAGAAACTGTGGCCAGCTGTGGAAAAAGCATGAAAAAAGGGGAAAGCGGCTTACTTCATCGGCGGGCACGCTTTCATCAACGGATCCGAAATCAACCTTCCTCCTTGAGGACTGTCAGACTGTGCCCAGTGGTCAACATAGGCTACCTAGATAGGTACCTCTGATGTGAGCAGATCCCAATCCCGGCTCTAAGTGATTTAACTTTCATTCTAACTGCACAGGACTACTGGAATAATGGATATTTACTATTTTATTTGTTCTCTCACTTCTGATATTTTTACCTGCAGTATAGGCAGTGAGCAAGCTCTTTGTTGTTTCTTGTTCTGGCAGTTATCTTTGTTATGCTAAACTATTCTAACTCAATAATTTATATCTATTTGGTGTGCAACGCTGGTTTCTTTTCATTCTTACTCGATTTGCGATTGTTGTTTAGCTCGTATTATTTTCTGTTCTATATTCCACTTTGTCGGTGTCTATAGTTTCACTCAATGCTAAGGGGTTAAGAAATAACGTAAAGTGCAAAGCCTTATTTTTATTTGCCAATCAGCTTAAAACAGATTTATGTTTTTTTTTCAAGAGTCTCATTCAGTTTCTACCGACGTCAACTTCTGGAGATCTCAGTGGGGTAATAAAGTATGGCTCTCTCATTGTTCTAAACGCTCTGCTGGAGTTATCACTCTAAAGAATCATTTTAATGGAAGTATTTTTTTGGTCACTTTCTTTGTCTTGTTATCAACTGTAACATCATTATTATTATTAGTACCAACATTTATGGGTACAATTCCAAACTTGAAAATGATCAGTTACTTGAATCTTTGGAAAACGTATTCTCCATTGGCTAACCAAGTACCCTAATATTTTACAGTAGGTGGGGATTTTAATATTTCTCAGAATAATTTAATTGATAGATGGCCTCCGGGACAGTCCACTTATATGAATACAAGTTTGAGGCAGTTTATGAAAAGGTTTGATATTATAGATATTTGGAGAGTAAAGTTTACTAATAACAAGTCATTCACATGGAGTAATAAGGCACGCTCCAGACAATCACGCATAGATTTTTGGCTGGTGTCTAAATGTTTTGATAAACAGAATATTTCTGTTAATATCCTTGCCACTCCCCTTACTGATCATAGAGCTATTTATATTGACGTTTTGTCTCTGATAATGGTCTTGGCAGAGCATCCTACTGGAAGCTCAATAGCTCTATATTAAAACATGAGTTGGTCATGATGGAGATAAACAATTTAATTACACACTTCTGGAACAAAGCTATAAATGACAATTCATACAGATATAACTGGGAGCTTTTTAAATAGGAGGTTGGAAAACATTTAAAAAAATATGGGAATATTCTTGCCAAGAGGAGGAGAGCTGAATAAGGAAGTGTACTGTAATTACAAAGATCACCTCTCTTGTTCAAACGCCTGTAGAAAGTCTCTCAGAAGGGGACAAATCTGTTCTGTTTGAGCTGCAAAACAAGTTGGATGATATGTATGAACTGAAAGCAGAGGGAGCCTTTGTCAGATTTAGGAAGAAGGGTGAACAAAATGTATTTATTTTTTCAGGTTAGAAAAATACGACTCTAAAAATAATACGATTCAACAATGAAATATTAATGGTCTCATCACAGGAATTCAGGAATTCTAAGTATTGTGAGGTTTCCTCAACACTTTTTTTGACTCTCTGGGGGATGTGAAATCAATTGGGGAGACAGAGGGAACAGTGTGATGACCCTATTATAGTTGACGAGATAATTTATTCTATTGAGCACATTAAAAATAAAAAGTATCCTGGGACTGATGGTACATCTGCTGAGTTTTACAAAACTTTTTATCAACAGTTGGCCCCATTTCTGTTGAATGTCTTTTCTGAAAGCATTACAAATAATGCTCTCCCTCCCAGTTTGACTCAAGGTCTGATTACATGAATCCCTATACCCAAGAAAGACTTGCTTCTCCTCGATAATTGGCGTCCAATCTGTCTGCTCAATAATGAATTATGAAATGTTAGCCTCTATATTTGCAAAAAGAATGAAGGCAGTATTGGACTCAATTATAGAAGACCCAATCTGGCTTCAAGAGGAATAGACATATTGTCACGTATACTCCCTCTCCGGCCTCTAGGTCATCAGGCTTCTGATTATCCCGCACTCTTGTCACCATCGTCAAGCGCACCAGCGCCTCATGACACTTACCTGGACTCCATCACCTCCTTGATTATCTTCTCTATTTCTCTATATATGTCACTCCCCTTGGTTCTTCCCCAGATGTCATTGTTTTATTAAAACACTCACTCCCTGAACTTCCTTCCCGACTCTCAGCGCACATCGTTACAGAAAAACACCTCACCTAAGGGAAGCATCAGGGAGTGTTTTTTTGTGTCAGTGTAAATGACGTTGGGCCCGGAAGCCGCTACAAGCTCTCATGCCTCAGCCGGCTCGCCGGGCTCCCCTGCCTCAGCCGGCTCGCCGGGCTCCCCTGCCTCAGCCGGCTCGCCGGGCTCCCCTGCCTCAGCCGGCTCGCCGGGCTCCCCTGCCTCAGCCGGCTCGACAGGTTCCCGCGCCTCAGCCCGGCATGACAGGTTCCCGTGCTTCAGCTGGGGTGACCAGTCCGCTCCTGATCCCCGGGTTCGTCCCCTTTGTCGGCGTCCTGTGGCTAGAGCCACGCATCGGGGAGGGGATTCTGTCACGTATACTACCTCTCCGGCCGCTAGGTCATCAGGCTGCTCATTATCCAGCACACCTGTCACCATCGTCAAGCGCACCAGCGCCTCATGACACTCACTTGGACTCCATCACCTCCTTGATTATCTTCCTTATATCTGTCACTCCCCTTGGTTCTTTCCTCAGGTGTTATTGACTCTGTTTTCATGTCAGTGCGTTGTTTGTGTTTCGTGTTTATTTATTAAAAACACTCGCTCCCTGTACTTGCTTCCCGACTCTCAGTGCACTCTTTACACATATATCTAAAAATATCCGACTGGTGTTAGACCTTATTGACTATTCTGATCTAATCTTCGAAGGTAGTTTTATTGTCTTCTTAGGCTTTTAAAAAGCCTTCAATACAGTGGAATATGAGTTTCTATTTCTCTCCTTTGAGAAATTTGGTTTTGGGGTATAATTTTGTTGTACTATTAAAACTCTATATGAATGGGAACAGTTCCATTAAATTAAAGCATGGCACTTCTCCTATATTTGATTTCGTCTTACCTCTTCCTGCTTGCGACCCAACTTCTTACAAGTTCTGTTAAATCCAGCGATTATAAAAGGGATCTCTATTGCTGACAGAGACATAAGTCAGCTTGCAGATGACACAACCCTCTTTTTGAAAGATGCTGACCAGATTCCTAGAGCAGTCGATGTGAGAAATATTTTTTTACAAAGCATCTGGTCTTTGCCTAAACCTTAATAAGTGTGAATTGTTTGCTGTTAAAGACTGTGTGAGACCCTCTATATGAAATATTCCAGTCAAGGAAAAAGTAACATACCTTGGGATTTCCATATCTAAGGATCAACAGGAAAGATGCTCGTTAAATTTCATACCTATTATTGAAAAAAAAAAAAATTGATCCATTGGTTGCAGAGGGATTGATCCTTGAAAGGTTGAGTATTGCTTTCTAAAGCTGAAGGTGTCTCCAGACTTACTTATGTAGCTCAGTCCCTATATCTTGACAACAAAATAGGTAAAGCGGTTGACCAGATGCTTTTCAACTTCATCTGGAAAAATCATACACATTAATTGGGGTGGCAGGTAGCCTAGTGGATAGAGCGTTGGGCCAGTAACCGAAAGTTTGCTAGATCAAATCTCCGAGCTGACAAGGTAAAAATATGTTGTTCTGCCCCTGAACAAGGCAGTTAATCCACTGTTCCTAGGCCATCATTATAAATAAGAATTTGTTCTTAACTGACTTGCCTAGTTAAATACAGGATAAATAAAAAAGTATTAGGAAATCTGTCATTATGAATATGGTGGTCTCAATTTCTTTGATTTTCCTACTTTGAATAATACTTTTAAGATAAATTGGGCTCAACATTTCTTAAAGAATCCAACTTCAATTTGGAATTTCATCCCTCATTACATCTTCTCCCGTTTTGGTGGCTTCAATTTTATGTTACTGTGTAACTAAACTCTTACCTTTTTCAGGACCCTGTCTTTCAAAGATAATTCGTAAAAATCCAAATAACTTCACAGATCTTCATTGTAAAGGGATTTAAACACTGTTTCCCATGCTTGTTCAATGAACCATAAACAATTAATGAACATGCACATGTGGAACGGTCGTTAAGACACAAACAGCTTACAGACGGTAGGCAATTAAGGTCACAGTTATGAAAACTTAGGACACTAAAGAGGCCTTTCTACTGACTCTGAAAAACACCAAGAGAAAGATGCCCAGGGTCCCTGCTCATCTGCGTGAACGTGCCTTAGGCATGCTGCAAGAAGGCATGAGGACTGCAGATGTGGCCAGGTCACATCTGACATGTCACGGTTTTGTCTCACTAGGGGTGATGGTCGGATTTGCGTTTATCATCATTACACCGAGGCCTGTACTCTGGAGCGGGATCGATTTGGAGGTGAAGGGTCCATCATGGTCTGGGGCAGTGTGTCACAGCATCATGTGGTACCCTTCCTGCAGGCTCATCCTGACATGACCCTTCAGCATGACAATGCAACCAGCCATACAACTCGTGCTGTGCGTGATTTCCTGCAAGACAGGAATGTCAGTGTTCTTCCATGGCCAGTGAAGAGCCCGGATCTCAATCCCATTGAGCACATCTGGGACCTGTTGGATTGGAGGGTGAGGGCTAGGGCCATTCCCCCCAGAAATGTCTGGGAACTTGCAGGTGCCTTGGTGGAAGAGTGGGGTAACATCTCACAGCAAGAACTGGCAAATCTGGTGCAGTCCATGAGGAGGAGATGCACTGCAGTACTTAATGCAGCTGGTGGCCACACCAGATACTGACTTACTTTTGATTTTGCCCCCCCCCCCTTTGTTCAGGGACACATTATTCAATTTCTGTTAGTCACATGTCTGTGGAACTTGTTCAGTTTATGTCTCAGTTGTTGAATCTTGTTATGTTCATACAAATATTTACACATGTTAAGTTTGCTGAAAATAAATGTAGTTGACAGTGAGAGGACGTTTCTTTTTTTGCTGAGTTTATAACAATGATAAGATTCCTACAAAATGATATGCTTTTCATAGACAAGTATTCTTAGCGTGGTCATTCATTTATTAAAAGAAATCCCTGCATAGGTATTTCATTTGGAACAATAAGGATATTTTGTATAGAAACAAGTCTTTATTTTTTAATAACTGGTTCAGTAATCATATCCTGCTGGTGAGTCAACTTTTTAATGCAGAAGGATTGTTACTCAATTATGAGGAATGTCTATCTCGTTACAATATCCCTGTTACACCTAGAGAGTCCGCCATAGTCTTTGATGCTATTCCATCTGGAACTCTCATGTTGTTTAGAGGTGTAGCCAGACCTCACCTTCTTGACCTACCCTCGCTTAATCCAGTTGACTCACCAATAAGAAAAATGTGTTTCTCCTTGCTCCCTCAGAACAACAGCTCTATACGTGCTTTATTTCAAAGGGATATTGTATCCATTCCTTGTGTCACAACTTACTGGAATACATTTGTCAATAATATCTGTTGGGAAGTCTGGTTATTACCACACAAAAACCTGCTTGTTAACAAGGTCAAAGAGGTCTCTTACAGAATGATCCATAAGTATTACCCTGCGAATCATTACCTGAAGAAACTCGAAAAATACATTAACATTAACTGTACTTTTTGTGTTGAGCATCCAGAAACAGTTTTGCATTTATTTTGGGACTGTCTACATGTAAAGAAATTATGGAAAGATATTCATAGTTTTATAATCGTTAATATTCTTTATGACTTTTGTTTGTTAAGGGAGAATGTGCTGCTTGGTTTTCTTAACCAAAGTAAGGATAAAGAAAAACAAGTTTACCTCATCAATCTAATTGTGCTAATAGCAAAATGTCATGTTCATAAATGTAAATTCACTAATAAAAAAACACTCTCCGTGTTTTCTATAAGGAATTCAAGCAGTACATCCATTCAACAGTCTTCTAATAAGAAAGCTGTTAAAACAATCAATGTGTGTTTTTTTAAGGTCTTTGTATGATCTGTAATTTGTTGTACCCCCTAGCGTATGTTATCATTGTCTGTTTGTATACTTCTTGTATGAATACAGATTTTTCTGCAATAATTATATATATTTTTTATCAAGATGAGCTAGATACTAGTTTTTAAAGCAATGAAAGTTCTAATTGTTACAAAGAATAAATGTATGTGCTACATTTATAAGAATAATACATGTATTTACTTACCTTATCAATCTTGAAGACAATACACTAATCCCCCCAAAAAAGTGCTATGAGTGAGCGCACCACAAACATACTGTATAAGTCTTCACTGACATTTTCAACTGCTCCCTGTCAGAGTCTGTAATGCCAACATGTTTTAAGCAGACCAGCATAGCCCCTGTGCCCAAGAACACTAAGGTAACCTGCCTAAATGACTACCGACCCGTAGCACTCACGTCTGTAGCCATGAAGTGCTTTGAAAGGCTGGTCATGGCTCATATCAACACCATTATCCCAGAAACCCTAGACCCACTCCAATTTGCATACCGCCCCAACAGATCCACAGATGATGCAATCTCTATTGCACTCCACACTGCCCTTTCCCACCTGGACAAAAGGAACACCTATGTGAGAATGCAATTCATTGACTACAGCTCAGCGTTCAACACCATAGTGCCCTCAAAGCTCATCAATAAGCTAAGGACCCTGGGACTAAACACCTCCCTCTGCAACTGGATCCTGGACATCCTGACGGACAACACATCTGCCACACTGATCATCAACACAGGGGCCCCTCAGGGTTGCGTGCTCAGTCCCCTCCTGTACTCCCTGTTCACTCATGACTGCACGGACAGGCACGACTCCAACACCATCATTAAGTTTGCTGATGACACAACAGTGGTAGGCCTGATCACCGACAACAACGAGACAGCCTATAGGGAGGAGGTCAGAGACCTGGTCGTGTGTTGCAAGGACAACAACCTCTCCCTCAACGTGATCAAGACAAATGAGATGATTGTGGACTACAGGAAAAGGAGGACAGAGCACGCCCCCATTCTCATCGACGGGGCTGTAGTGGAGCAGGTTGAGAGCTTCAAGTTCCTTGGTGTTCACATCACCAACAAACTGACATGGTCCAAGCACACCAAGACAGGTGTGAAGAGGGCACGACAAAACCTATTGCCCCTCAGGAGACTGAAAAGACTTGGCATGGGTCCTCAGATCCTCAAAAGGTTCTACAGCTGGACTTCCGGCAATGGCGAAGCTCTAACAAGACGCGTCTGCGTAGCGTCCTCAAACTTTCAAACAACTTTAAGGCATTTTGACACGGTTTAACTGTTTGTTAATAGTGATTTAGAAGTTAAAACATCTACTGAATCGTCAAAGCAAAATATGCCCAATATGTCAAAACCTCAGACGAGGCATGGAAAAACGCCCCTCTCTGACAGCCCTTCTTCGGCCTCGGCGGATGCTAGCTCGGAAGAAGCGCCGGCATGGTTCAGAATAGAGATGGACAAGGGTATAACAAAAATCCAAGAGACACTTTCTGAACGCCTCAGCAAAATTGATGTGCTGGTCGATAAACTCCACGAAGACCAGAAAGTCACAAAGGGACGAGTGACAAAGTTAGAAAAAGACCATGCTGACCACCAGGCTGCCATCCTGGACGTCCGCGAGGAAGTGGACCAAAATACAAGAAGTTGGAAGACGCCATCTCTAAACTCGAGGAGAAATATTACGAAAATTACCAAAGGCGCTCGAATTTGAGACTTCAAGGTTTCCCAGAGGCCGTGGAGGGAAGAGACGCGATTTCCTTTCTACAGGAATGGATTCCCAAAATTCTGGATCTACCCCCTCCCGCGCACCCACTGGAGATCGAGAGGGCCCATCGCACCCTACGGAGGCGGCTGCCTGGCCAGGTTGCACCCAGGGCATTTGTCATTAAATTTCTACGGTACCAGGACACTGTTCGCATCCTCTCTGCTGCCCGAGCAAAGGGAGAGCTCAAGTACGGAGATGCCAGAATCATGATCTTTCCGGATCTTTCTCCCACACTACACAAGAGGAGGATGGCTTTCTCCCCACTGAAGAGGCTTCTGCGTCAGGCTGGCTTGGC
>QNTS01000136.1:163887-178225 GCA_003317085.1 Hucho hucho | reverse complement strand
AAGCAAGTGAAGTTTGCAACGTAAGACCCTCAGCCCTCGTTTTTAGTCGGCTTGCAAGTGTACAATTATGTTCACTCTAGGGCCTGAAACTCCCCATAATACACTTCGCAATGATTGTACATCCGCTAAGAAAAGTCAGTGAAAACTTAAAAACAACATCAATGGAGAAGTCAACATACAAGTGTAAGTAAAAATGAATGCAAACGAGTTAGAAATTATGCTACTAATTTACATTTGACGGCACAAACACGTCTCATAAAAAGTATTGTTTTTGTTTGGTTATCTTTTGAAAATTGTAGAAATAAAACATTTTCCTTCTTCAGAAGTTCCAGCTTGGCAGGCTAACGTTAGTTAGCTAATTAATTTGCTAGCGATCATACAGTAGGTGTATATTAATAATTAATGTAGGTTGACATGCACTCATAATTGACTGTAGCGCATATAAAGCACCCACAAGCTCCCGGTGGCTGAAAACACAATCATCACAGGATGAACGAGTGACAAATTTCCGGCCGAGGGTGGTCCATTTAAAAACCATTCCTTCCTCCCTTGCCATGCAAGTGTATACTCGTCAGACGTCATGATACGCCATCAGAAGTGGCCACTTAATTTGAGGGCTGAGGGGATAGGGTGTGTGTTTTAAGTGTTTGGACCGCATCCCAAGTCTTTTCGATGAACCGGAAATGTTGGCTCCATTCACCTAAAAGAGCCGTTCAGTTGGCTCCCAAAAACAGCTCTTCGTTCAGTAGTGCTTAAAAATGTATGAAAAACCATGAATAATAGCAAATGTCTAAACTGTGAATTCAAATACATTTTTAACTGACGAAATTAGCTCGCTGATGTAGTTTTTTTTACACAATGCAAAAATAAAGTGTGGACCATAATGAGGCTCTCTCGTCACTAGGACCTATTGTTCCAGCAATGAGGAATTACCATCTTCCGACAATGTTTTTATATTGTATCTACAGATAATCTTTCAAAAAGCAGTAGCCTAAATCCTAGCTGTAGGCATATGCAAATCAGGGAGCCATATGAACGGCTCTTTCACACATGCGAATCGGTTCCCGATGTTCACCAAAAAGATCTGTTCAAACCGAGTCGTTAATTCGCGAACGACCAATCACTAGCTCATGCTAGAAAGCAGAGGACACATTAGAAAGGATCGCACTGGGAGGATGCGAGCTACCAGCCGCTGCTACCGCTGACACCCATATTGAATCGCCAGCGAGAGGACCACTGACCCAGCCCACAGGGCGCAGCCTCTATGCTGGGCAATAGAGGGGCTGTGGGTGGTGTGTGTGGGGATTCCTTATGATTTCTTAGACGCTCTTTTTCTAACACCATGGTGCTGGGCAAGGTGAAGACTGTAGCCGTCTGCTTCGACTATCTCAACGACAACAACGTCCCCGTTTACTCCGGTGGTGATTCGGTGTCCGGGAGGGTGATCATCGAAGTTGCAAGCGAGGTTCGTGTCAAAACCCTGAACATAACCGCCAGAGGAGTAGCCAAGGTGCGGTGGACCGAGTCCCGCAACGCTGGGGCCAACACTGCCTACACTCAGAATTACACCGAGGAGGTGGAATACTTAAACCATAGCGACACGTTAATAGGAGAGGAGAGAGGTAAGGGACAACCACATCATAATTACCGCTCATTCTCACAGAGATGTGCTGGCAACATTTTGAGGGTAGGCTATATGGATAGTGTTGGCCTAGTTCGGGTTGTTCTGAAATAAATAAATAGAAATAAATATATACATCTAGAAATGGAACACGGTTATACATCATCGGATTCCTGCCTTGTTAGGGAACTCAGCAGTGCCATTGCTGTGGTTATAGGCTACGCCATGTGTAAGTTACGAGTGGTGGTGGGTTCACTTTCACATAAACTGCATAACACACACATGACACATTGATTGGAACAAATGACAAATGTCATTCTGTGTGCCCCGTTGACGAGTTCTCTCAGTCAGGTGGGATAGTGGTCCTGATGCGACCAGATAGTCATGGTGTAATGCATAGGTTTTCTTCATCCAATTTAGGCTGTTTAATAACGCACGATGGGACATCAATATTTGATACATTTGTTTTGGTATGACACATTACAATTAATGTGGATTCTACAGTAGTTGTGTTTTATTCAGATTTAACAGTCATAACAAGTTAACGCCGTCTTTGCGTTTTATGTGGTGAGAGAAGAAACCTTCGAATTTAGTCCAAATTTGACCTGATTGGGCCAATCTAACCGAAAGCGGTTGAAGTTGTAATATTTTCGACGTTTATTACTGTTTTAGTTGTACAATTTCATCAGGAACATTCTTTCGCTGATGACATCCTGAAGTTTCCTCCCTTTGTTAGAAGCGGTTCAAACCTGTTCACAAACTGGCTGAGGGACGCACGGGGGAGACAAATGTCTGTCGCCTCTGATTGGTCTAAACTCCCACGTGTATATAGGATGACGTCATTACTTCTGAGGAAATTGCAATTCTAAGGCATTCAACTTGTGTCTTCAATTTGCTGTTGTTACATTTCCATAGTGTACTGTAAAACTAATATATATATATATATATATATATATATATAGCCTAAAAAACACATAGGCCTACCCTCATAAAGTAATTGATATGTTACATCAACAGTTACTATATTTTAAGAAAGGTATCATTGCAATGACCAAAGATACAATTCAGAGTAGTAGGTTCAGTTTCAGTCTATAACAACAGTCCCAGTGATATTTGCGTAATAGCTGTTCTAGTGGGACATGTAAACTGATACAGTTAGGATTTATTCAGCATCTTTACAGGGCATAACAACACCAAGAGATTTGAAAGAAAAACAATCCCATAGTTAGTATACATCCGTAATAAAAACACACTGTTGACATAAGACAGCAATACAAACATATATGCCAGAGTAAGTCCTATCTCATAATTATGACAGTAAATGCACCTCTGTGGGTGAATCAGGGTGTCGTTGCCAGGGTAATGTCTGAGAGCTGAAGCAATATTTTCTCGAGAGCATTTTATCCACCACAATATGACATCACCAAGACCTCCAGCAGAAGATTGGTTGCCTTCTCAGCGACTCACCTAACCTACCGGTACTCTAAATTCAGAATAGCCTTTATGAAAACAATGTCAATCAGTAGGGTTCATTACAGATGTAGGATCTTCATTTGATCACCCTCTTGAAGGAGGACTTTCCTGCAATGCTGGACAGTTTTTACTTTTAGTGTATTTGAGGTTTAAAAGGGCATCTGAAGTTTGTAATTTCCACTTTGAAATTTCAGACTTGATTTTCCCTTGTGAAAAATGTATCAACCTCTACAAAAATGTGAATTATTATGTGGATTATAATTAATACACATTTCCTGTTGCTGGAGGATTGTTTTCAGCTGTAGCAAACTGGCTCAAAATAAGATCCTAAATCTGTATGTAGCTGGCTGGTAAATGATGTAATGTATGTGTTGATTATCTGTTTACCTCAGAGGTGGGCAACAGATTTGAACCTGGAAAGGTACATATGTGCAATACAGGACATTTTAAACTTGTAGTGTATTTGAGGTAAAAAAGGCTTCTGAAGTTTGTAAGTTCCACGTTGAAATTTCAGACTTTATTTTCCCTTGTACTGATCCCGTCCAAACACTTAAAAGACACACCCTATCCCCTCAGCCCTCAAATTAAGTGGACACTTCTGATGACGTTTCATGACGTCTGACGATAATAAGCCATATAATAATTCACATTTCCTGTTGCTGCAGGATTACTTTCCTGCTGTAGCAATCTGGCTCAAATTAAGGCCCTACATCTGTAGACCCAGGTGTGTTAGTGCTGGGCTGTAGCTCTCCTGGACCAAAGCTGCCTGCTTTTATCTCACTTGGTGTTGAAGTACAGTGCTTTCAGAAAGTATTCAGACCCTTTCACTTTTTCCACATTTTGTTATGTTACAGCCATATTCTAAAATGTATTAAATAAATGTTTTTCCTCATCAATCTACACACACTACCCCACAATGACAAAGCAAAAACAGTTTTTTAGAAATTTTTGCAAGTGTTTATTAGTTTTTGATGTTTTCCTAGTTTTTGTTGCACTGCAATAACCCTCATTGATGCTGTGTGTTGATTGCTTGATTGCCTCTGATTAATTTGTAAAATAAAACATGCTGTTGGTTTTTAATAAAGATGCGTGAATGTACCTGCTCTCGAGTCCCTCTTTATTTATCTCAAATACTACAGTCTATCTCTGCTGGCTCTCTGTTTGTCTGTGAGAAGAACTTAGCTGCTTTACTGCTGCATGGCATGAGGGTTTTTTGTGAAATCTCTCTCCCTCCCTTTCTCTTTCCCTCCTCCCTGTATATTCCTCCCTGTCTCTGTTTCTTTTTCTCTCTGTCTCCATCCTCCCATATTACAGAACACATGGTCATTCATAAAGGGCCTTAGTCGAGGGGCGGGACCAGGTTAGCTTTGCTCCAATGGGAGGCTGAGTAGTAATGTTGCGTTGGAGTATCCGGCTGAAAATCCACTGCTCATTCTGGTTCATACCGGTATGCGCCTGCTCTCCTCACTCTGCCGGTGTGACTTGACAACCACACACACGCACACAATGTTCTCTACACACACAATTGTTCTCTGCTGACAAGATAACATGCGGGAGTGCTGAGGTCGCAGGAAACAGATCTATACACACAACAACATAAACATTAATCAATAACATTTAGATTGAGAAAGTGAAAATGAATTAATGATTCCTCTGCCTGGGGGTGTCTTCTCTGCTCTGTACTGTCTGAAGTGTTCATGGATTAAATTAAATTACATTTTGTATTTCATGCATTGATGACATTATATAATGGTTAATATTGAAATTGAATACAATGACTGGGTTGTATGTGCTATAAAGTATTTTTTATGTGTGGTTATGTGTCGTACAACATTTATTACTGGATTTATTATCTTGGTGTTGACTTGGACTGTGGCACTTGAAAGCACTAGGCAACTTGAAATCACAACATGATACAATGAAATTAAATGGTGGGTGTGTGTCTGTGTGTGTACACTGTGGTGTGTGTGTCAGGTATGGTATTTGGAATCTTGTTCTCCTGTGTTTCAGATGAAGACAATCCAGAGGAGGCACTGACTGTTCTCAACACAGGATTACACGAGTTCGCTTTCAGCTTCCTGCTACCACAGATGTACGTAACAGATGTACACACACAAACCTATAACAGCCATAACATAAAATCCCAAACCCAAATATGGAATCATATCTAAAGATAGACCTGTAGGAAGTCTAATCCTATGAACCTATTCCCCCCCCCCAGGCCCCTGGCCACGTCGTTTGAAGGGAAGCATGGCAGTGTGAGGTACTGGGTGAGAGCAGAGCTCCACAGACCATGGCTGCTGCCTGTCAGAGTCAAGAAAGAGTTCACTGTCTTTGAACACATTGACATCAACACACCACTGCTACTGGTGAGGAATACACACGATTCAAATGGGGACAAACAATTCAGTCCCATTCAAAATCCTATTTTCCCTAACCCCTAACCCGTACTCTTACCTTAACCCTAGCTCCTAACCCTAAAACGAACCCTAGCTCCTAACCCTAAACCTAATTCTAACACTAATTCTAACCTTAACCCTGAACCCCCTAGAAATAGCATTTGACCTTGTGGGTACTAACAAAATGTCCCCAGTTGGTCAAATCTTGGTTTGTTTACTATTTTTGTAACAAAGAAGTGTACACACACACACACAAGCTGTCACACACAGCAATTTGTGACTGTGCCGTTTCTGTGCGTATAGGCCCCTCAAGCTGGCACTAAGGACAAGACCCTGTGTTGCTGGTTTTGTGCCTCGGGACCCATCTCACTCAGCGCCAAGATAGAGCGGAAAGGATACACACCAGGTGAGAAACACACACACGTTGATTGGCTAATGATGATTTCCGCTCAATCTAACCACACGCTGCTCAGAATGTTTCACAACACAACATGCTCAAACACCAGAGGGAACTTACAGCACTGCAGATATAAATACTGCGCTGAGAGGTATACACACACACACACACTGCCCCATACCCACACCTTCCCCATCTCAGCCCTTTCTCCTATCCTCCACTCTTAGGTGAGTCCCTCCAGATCTTTGCGGAGGTGGAGAACTGTTCGTCCAGGGTGGTGGTGCCCAAGGCAGCACTGTGCCAGACCCAGACCTACTTCGCTAAGGGCAAGGCTCGACAGCTCCAGCATCAGGTGGCAGCCCTGCGTGGGGACACCCTGCCCCAGGGGAAGAGCCAGAGCTGGGACGGAAAACTGCTCCACATACCCCCGGTCTCCCCATCCATCCTGGACTGTCCACTCATCAGAGTGGAGTACTCACTGTTGGTGAGGAATGATAATAAACATAGTATAGTTTATATGGTAATACATGTGTTAATATGGTAGAATAGGAAATAAATAAATAACTCGTAAAATCTAACCCGTTTACCAGGTACTTTCCAGTCATGTATACTATTGTAAAAGTTACAGTATATCAAAATGTGGGCTGTAAATAAGATAATATCTCTCTGTCCTCTCTCAGGTGTATGTGGACATCCCTGGGGGGTTGAACCTGTCTCTGTCGTTTCCGTTGGTGATCGGGACCATCCCCCTCCACGCATTCACCAGTCGAACCAGCAGCATCAGCAGCTATTGTTGTACCGTCAGCTGGCCAGAAAGACCTGAGGGTGTGTGTGTACTGTGTGTGGAGTGTGTGTACTGTGTGTTTGTGTTCTCCCATGTTAATTGCATTCTGTGTGTGTATTCACAGCTCCCCCCAGCTACAGTGACCTGGCGGTGACAGAGGAGCAGAGGCGTGGCTGTCTGGAGCGCTGTGAGGGGTCAGAGGTCAACGAAGAGGGCCAGGGAACGCTGCAAGCTTACATCACAGAGTTCAGATTCCAGCCCCCACCTCTCTACTCCGAGGTACACACACGCACATGCACACACACCACGCATGCACGTACATACACAGTATTGTAGGTCAAACTGGCCTAATCTCTCTCTTGTGTTCCTCAGGTTGACCCTAACCCAGAGCCGAGCTGTGGAGGTCAGGAGACCCGACCCCTGACCCTCTCGCTGAGGACAACACTGACCTGCTCAGAGCAGACAGGCAACTACACGTACAGATGAATCCAACATGGCCACCGCTATAGCCCCCTTTTGGAGCCAGTCACCTACAGATGGATCCAACATGGCCACTGATACAGCCCCCTGAAGTGGGACCAACATGGCCGTCTCATCCTCGGTTTCCTCAGGATGGGGTCCATTGATGTTAACAGACACAGGGATGTCAGCTGCGAGAGACACTGTGTGGAGAGGCCAGGAGATGCCTCAGTCTGACCAACATGGCGGTTCTCTGCTGGTCAGGATGAACAGATAGTGCCTAGACCCAGCTTCTGATACATATGACCATTACATGGCACATCTAAGACTAGAAAGGAGAAGAGAAGAAGAAGAAAAGAGAGAGAATCCACTGTTGGACTGTTGGAAACAGTGGTCAGGAATCGCCTCCAGCCTCAGAGTGAAATTTGCACATGCCTTTCTCGCTGTTTGTCTACTTAACTTCCACAGCTTTTCTTCCTCAACGCTCATATATGCTGCAACGAGTCCGTCGTCTTCTTACCACCATTACTACGTAACCAGAAACCGAACACAGACTCTTTTCGAACAAACTAAGAAACAAATGAAAATAGATGTTTTTAGACATGTGTTAATGTGTCTTGGGTTTCTTGAATGGGGAATGTCGTACATGGTGAAATGACTAGTGTGTAACAGACAGGTGAAGCACTCACTCACGCTCTCTGTCTTTCTGGTGTCTTTCCTCACTAAACCCTCCACAGATACAGTACCCTGCAAATCACTTGTTTGATTGTAGTATATGAACATATGACACAGAGAGAAGCTCTGTATTACATAAGAGGCAGAGGAAGAGACGTATATAAAATAAACAACAACATTTTAAATGTTTACAGGTCAATTTTGGTTTTGAAAACAAAATCAATCCAACCGAGATTGTAATTCAAAGATTAGCTCTACTTCCAAACTGATACAAAGTGCAAAATATTTTTGTATTTGTTGTTTTTCTATGTTTGTGTACGTGACACTATTATTGCCATTACTGAAATTACTGCAATCACGATCTTCCTTTGAATGAAATAAAGAAGCCTTTTTGTAGAAACCGTTTGAGCTGTGCATGCCTTAGTTCAGCGGGGTATTAGCAGGGTTATTGGGCTCCATTATCACTGTGTCTACACAACATTAGGGTTCGGAGAGAGCTGTCTGTTCGATCTGCCTCTCATGGGCTCTGTCTCCCTCCCTCTCTTCCCCTCTCTCCCTCTATCCTCTCTTTCTCCTCCCTCTCTATCTCTCTCTTTCCATTCCAATGTCTGAGAGACAGACGGGACAAGGGAGCATTGTCTCCTCCAACACGCTCTTTCTCGCTCTCTCACGCACACATACATGTACACACACACACAGCTCTACAGGCAGACAATCCGAAACAGACATGCGTCACGGGTTCCAGGAATGTTCACATTTGTAAGCACTCAAATCAGCCTAGTAGTATTTTACCGCACACACACACACGAAGAGAACAGATGTTGGCTAAGGCTCATGTGAACTACTAACCTAGTGCCATTCGGGTCTGGACACAGTAGTGTGGACAAATTCTGTAGTTTAATCTCTTGACACTACAACTAATCTGATCTCTATCTATCCATGTTCGCTCTACCTCTCTAGCCCCATTTTCTAACATGCATCCTTTGGCTTTGTCCTGATTTTATCCACATTCTGATTGTGCCCACATTTTCAGACAGGTGTAAACGATTAAAAGACAGTGTCTGGAAATCTTAGTGTAGACAGATCTGGACAGTGAAACCGTTTAAATCATGATCCCACCTTCTAAAATCATTGACAAGTGGCACCATTGAGTTATGGCATCAATATGTCTTAACATAAATAAATACACATTATTTTGAAAAAATAGCTGTCAAATAGTTAGTATAAAGGGGAGGGACCAGGAAATCTGCTCACAAAACGGACAGTGGATGGATACGAGACACATTTTATTACTATGTAGAGACATATTTAGGAAAATGTGGGCACAATCAGAATGTGGACAAAATTTCACCAAAAAAAAATGTCAACATTTTTTTGAACAAGGGTACTAAGCTAACATATGGAATTGTTTTAAAATGGTAATAGCATGGATTATTTCACTATTTGATTTGGAATTTAAGGAGCCCTTTAGGTTTCCCACATTTCTTTTCTTTGTTGATCAAATATAGAATTTGGCCTTTACTACTGTAGCCCATAGAAAAGCATTGAATAACACATTTATAAATGGCAAAAAATGTGTCACAGGGGACCTTCTGAGTGGCGCAGCGGTCTAAGGCACTGCAGTGCTTGAGCCATCACTACAGATCTGGGTTCGATCCTGGGCTATGTCGCAGCCGGCCATGACCCCGTCATCCAGGTAAGGGGAGGGTTTGGCTGGCCGGGATGTCCTTGTTCCATCGTGCTCTAGTGACTCCTGTGGCGGGCCGGGCGCATGTACACTGACACGGTCGCCAGTTGTACAGTGTTTCCGACACATTTGTGAGGCTGGCTTCCTGGTTAAGTGAGCAGTGTGTCAAGAAACAGTGTCACTTGGCAGGGTCATATTTCGGAGGACGCATGACTCTCGACCTTTGCCTCTCCCGAGTCCGTACGGTTGCAGCGATGGGACAAGACTGTAACTACCAATTGGGGAGAAAGGAGGAATAAGGTACTGAGGTGTCTGTCCTATACCCAAGAGATTTAAGGAAGCTCAGAAAATATTTAAAAAAAATTGGGACACATATTTAAAACCTTATTTTTGTTGGCACAAAAATACTTCCATACTTCCATTCGTTTCTATGGGTTTCCTTCAGTGGAGTTCGTAGCTCAAACGGTTAGGACGCAACAGACAGAAGTGGGCACATCAGCGTTACCGTCTTCAGAGGGGTCCGACACACACTGTTGTAGCTCGGCCACCTTCCACCACAGATGCGGAGGGCCAACATAGGCCTTAAATTAGAGGCTGATATCTCTAGTTTAAATTGACAGATTTTGATGGGGATTTTTTGTTATATTAGATCCATGACAGTGTCATACTTAATTTTACCAACAGAAAATAAAGTTAGTGACAGAATATGGAGAATGAACAGAGCAAATCTTAAAAAAAAAAATGTAGACATAAAGAGCAGAGAAAAACCGTCCCGATATAATCTGGGACGCTTTTAAGGCGTGCATTAGGGGAATGATAATCTCCTAAATCTGAGTTAGAAATTAAAATGAAAGAAAAATAAATCACTATTTTAGAAAAAGATCATAACGGTTTGGCTGGCCAGGAAAAATATGAAAAGAAAATGTCTGAACTTAAGCAGGAAAATGATCTTTTACTTTTGAAAGGAGACAACAACTACAGGTTAAACTCAAATAAAGCATACTATTTCATGGCAAATAAACCGGGTAAACATCTTGCAGCCCTCACAAAACAAATACATGCCAAACCAGTTATAATTTTTAAAGATACAAATGCATCAATTAGAAACATATATGAGATTAATGACATTTTAAAAGCTTATATGAAAATCTATATGAATCACAATTAAACAACCGTTGTGACAATACAATAACCACAAAGCTCATATCCAATAGAATGGCAAAAGTCGTCCCAGACTTGATACATATCAATCAAACAGGGTTTATTAAAAATAGACACTTACAAACAAATAGAAGAACATATTTCAGTTTAATACAATACACAATATATATATTGATATAGATTCATCAATAATGGCTGTTGATGCCACAAAGGCTTTTGACTGTATTGAAAGGTCTTTTCTATTCAAAACTTTGGAAGCTTTCCACTTTCCAGCTGAAATAATAAATTTCATAAAAATATAATATAAATGTCCTAAAGCAAAAATATACACAAATAATACATGTGTGAGGCTGGGCAGGGGTGATGTTGTGGATGTTTGTGTGCGTCTGTATGTTGTAGTGTGGATGTTTTGTATTGTTAATCAAATATATTTATAAATTAAAAAAAATAAAAGAATGTGGACAAGATCAGGACAACGGATGAGTGTTAGCGCCAAGTATGAACAAGGCTTCTGTCTAGTCATTTCTTTCTTTCCGTCTATTCGTCCCTCTCTTTCCCTACCCATCTTTCTGATTCTCAGGGTTAGGTCATACTCTGTATACTATGGCAATACTGTAATGGGCACTGCAGGATAGAGTGACAAAGATCTTTAAAAAGTGAGCTGATGAACCATTCCCAATCACACGCATGCACAAACGCACCCACCCACACACAAACACATAGAGAAAGGCCCTAGCCATAGAGTTTCTAAACAAAGAGGTGCAACATTGCGGGAACGCTTGCTAAGCAAACCAATCAGACCAGGCTGGGGTTTGGGGTTAGAGAAGTTAATGAGAAAAGTTAAACATCCTTAGTTGTTAATTTTCTTGAAATCTAAAGACACAACCTAGATTCGAGTCAATGTCTTAAGTAGTTGAACATGTTATTACTCCAAGCTCGTGAGATTGACAATCTGACACGCTTTCATTTTTAGTCAAAAACAACTTAATATCGAAGGACTGCCTTTGATTTGATGGCCTGCACATTCGCAGTTCGGCTCGAGACGACCGTTAGACCCGTTGACCCGTTTTCCTACGGATGAGCTTAGCAGCTAGCCAACGTTGCCATGACATCGCCTACAAGTGTGATCGCAGATTTCTATAGGAGAAGCAGTTTTATCTTCACACTGTACTGTCTTTGCCCAAGCGTGCGTATCTGAGAAAGGCTTTCATTACAAAGAAAAACACTTCAAACATGTGATTTCACATGTTTCATATGTGAAATCACAGCTTATTTACATATGAAACCATATTTTCACATGTATTACATTTTAACACCAACTTTTCACATCCTCACGTGTGAAAAACTTATGTGAAAAACTTTTTCATGTGAAAATCTCAAGTTCACGTGGAAATAATATTTTCAGTTTCACATACAAAAAAACTCCACATGTGAAAATCTCACTTTCACACATGGAATTAATTTTCACATGTGAAAATCTATCACGTGGAAATCAAATTTGCGTTTTCACACGTAAGAAACATTCACGTGAACATTTTACTTTCATATGTGGAATGTGGTGGTGAAATGGTGTTATTCTCTTCACATGTGAAACGTTTGGTGTTAACATGTTTCATTAGCAGTTTTTACACATATGGAATTGCTAATTCTGTAAAAAGGTAACTAAGCCTAACTGAGTATAATAATTAAAGTGTGTTAAAAAAAAAGTGTAATATTTCTGAGCCATCCATTCGGAGTGTTACTGCTGTAGGCGCACACTTCTTTTATTCATACGTTGGTCAGCGATCATTGGATGAATCCCAGTGAAAAGAACAGAGAAGTTAGCGCTCCGTTTCTCCGTATTGATCCTTTTTAACATGTTAAAATTAGCGCTGTCAGAGTTATTTAATTAACTCAAATAAGGCTTTGGCGGTCACAAAATTTTGTCAGCCGGTGATTGTCAAGCAAATAACTGTCGGTCTCACGGTAATTGACCATTAATTTACATAAACATATTTATCATCTCCCTGCTTCCACACATAGCCTACAGGCTACTGATGCAGACCTTTGGAACATCTACATTTTGAAAAGACTAATAAATCTATGTAATATAGCCTACACCATCACAATCAATCCATTATTTATTTTAGACAGGTCTAAAGAAACATGATATGAAGAAAATGTTCTATTTCAGAAGAACAGAATAGCATACTCTGAGTTGTCCTTATGTTGGTGCTGATCTGGCTATGCCAAGTGGCTGTGGGCTACACTAGTTAATTTAGCGGAAAATATTTGCTTAGATTTCTGTGGCGTTATTTTATATTATTTTATAGTATGAAGAGCACAATTGAACAAAGCTGAATTAAATAGAAAGTATATTTTCTCCAAACAATTTGAGGGAGTGCGCACATGCGTCTATTCTGTGTTAAGCGGTTAACAGAGAAATAGGTACTCCTATATGCAAAATTTAGATTTATTAATGTAACTTTATTGTTCTACAAACGTTGGGCTATATATTTTGATTTTTAATACATTGTAAGGCTACATGATGTGACTCTAATGATGGTTTGAAAAAAATAACTTTAAAGGCATGAACTCTGCTTTGTTTTTTGCACATGCTGTAGACAATTCATCAAATTCAATTCATTCGTCTCTCATTCACAATTTGACAAGCACTTGATAATGCCGGCGGCATCCCCTTTATGCGGTCGTAATGCACCTTAAAAATATCCATTCCTCTTGCGGCCACTATTGTGCCCTTGGCACTCTCCCCGAGTGCTGTGCTCCGAAGCACCTCTCACTCACATGGAAGCACCTCTCACTCACATGGCTCTCCTTCAGGTGATCGGTCTTTCTCACAGGCTACAAGTGAAGACAGACACATTGGGGACGCGACTGCGTGCGTCCTTGTCCAATTCCGAGGTGCATATTGAAGATATTGGAAGAACTGTCCACATTTACTTTTTCATCAGCCAACAAGATGAGTAGGCCTAACAAACAGCAATAACACTAGCCTATGTCAATCTACTATCCCCCATAGTACAAAAGTTGACTTATTCTATTTTGTGCGAGAAATAAATATTCCAAACATAGTCTTGGAAGGTTGTGGGATGCGATAGATCTCAAATTAATACAAACACTAGCATACATTTTTTTACACAATGTGGCTGCCACAACAGATCAGAACATTTAGCTTAAAATGTTGATAAACTATTAGGCTATATCTTGACATTATAAGCGCAGCAATACGTACACGGGCAGTAGGTTATAGAGAAAGCACCATTATCAAAAGTGACCGCAAATGCGATTATGCATGTAATGCTTTTATTATAAAGGTGCATTTTTATGGTGAAAATTATCTTGCCATAACTTGAAACTCACACGCTGCTTATGTACGCGAGTTAGGCTCTACACCTCTTGTAAAGCCAATTAATGTGGTTCATTTTAAGAAGTTATTTAGCCACTTTAGTTGTGATACAAACCTTTTCAAAACATATAGGCCTATGGGCTAGGCTACAGTACATGAGGTGTGTGACTATGATTTGAAAAAGCAAAAATATTGGGCATCATTCACAAGTCATAATATATTATTCACATAATTGTCACCCATCAGACAATTCTTTGCATTGATGTCAGAGGGATTAGAGGGACAATAGAGTGCTGAGTACCAGGCAGTTATCAAGTTTGGTAGGCTACTAATGAC
>QNTS01000136.1:124367-157440 GCA_003317085.1 Hucho hucho | reverse complement strand
TGACCAAATACTTATTTTCCACCATAATTTGCAAATAAATTCATTAAAAATCCTACAATGTGATTTTCTGGATTTTTTTTCCTCATTTTGTCTGTCATAGTTGAAGTGTACCTATGATGAAAATTACAGGCCTCTCTCATCTTTTTAAGTCAGAGAACTTGCACAATTGGTGGCTGACTAAATACTTTTTTGCCCCACTGTAATTGTATGTGTGGGCTACAGAGATGAGGTAGTCATTCAAAAATCATGTTAAACACTATTATTGTCCATGCAATATATTATCTGAATTGTTAAGCACATTTTACTCCTGAACTTATTTAGGCTTGCTATAAACAAAGGGGTTGAATACTTATTGACTCAAAATATTTCAGCTTTTAATTTGTAATTAATTTGTAAACATTTCGAAAACACAATTTCACTTTGACATTATGGAGTATTGTGTGCAGGCCAGTGACAAAACATCTCAATTTAATTTATTGTACAACATGAATAATCAAGCACACTTACTTCATATGTTTATGTAAGAAATACATAAATATTGTCTCATGAAATTGAAAATACTGCTGATGAGATGTGTTTAATATAAAGGTAAACTAAACTTAACATGAAACCTAAACCTACTGTACCCTAGTAAGATGCATTTCAACAGATTTAGTTTGTCTATAGTTTTGAGCATCTATAGACCATCAGCCAGGGGCTATAAATGGACAAAGAATTTAACATTACACAGAACCATTAATTAAACCAGTGTATAACAGGTTCTGTCTTCTGTACATGCTGAAACAATCCGAAATATCTCCTGCCTTTGTTGTGCTTCAACTGTGGTGTGTTTACAACTGACACACCAATCTCTCTCACACACACACACACACACACACACACACACAATGAGAGGTCACACAAGTATAGTTTTGGCTGATGCTCTACAGGAGCTGCTATCGTACCAGAGATAAACACAAACCGGTTTGGACTGGCTGGAGAGACACAGACAGAAAGGCAACCCAGTGTGTGTGGTGTGTGTGCGTGTGTGTTCTGTCACTAAAACTAAAACTGAAACTAAATTATATAAAAACGAAATAGAAATGTTTATATAAAACTTAAACTGAATAAGTAGAAGTGTGTTTGTATGTCCTGACACAGATATTTGGAAGTCCTGGAATATGTTCTCAGGGCAGATCATGCTCTGGGCAATTTGCCTGTCACTGTAGCACAACTCACATATCCCCCACCTGCCCCTCATCATAACTAATGACCCAGGGTGTGTGTGCGCGTGTGTGCTTGCATGTGTGTGTGGTGACCCAGGGCAGTGAGAAGAATACTCTGGGAACAGTGAGTACATAAGAGAAAGACATAATTTAATTAGACTGTTAATCGATAACAACCTCCCACATTGCACAGGAGAGTACATATTTAACAATCCCACACAAGCAAGCACACACCATGCAACACACACACACAAACACAGATGATGATTGCCACACACCTAAATGTAATTCGGCTTTTATGTTTACCTGGTATGCCAGACATCTGGGCAGTGTGCCTGTCTGTCTGTGTCCAGGGCCAAAGTCTAGGTATTGCATGTTTCCATTGGCCAATTTGTTTCTACACCATACAATGCTTTACTCACCTGATAACTGAATAGAAGGTAATCATGGAGATGTAGACACTGTTCTATGTGCAGTTTTTGCACTACTCCCTAACGGTAAAGGTTAGGTTTTCATCTAGGTTAGCTGATCCTAGATCTGTGTCTTATGCCGAGTTTGAAGCTGTTGCAGATACACAGAAAATCTACAGTTTTATTAACGTTACTGATAAGGTCAATGAAAGAACATAGGTGAAAAATCTGCCGATGTGCCCTTGTGCAAGGCACTTAACCCTAATGCATCTGTAAGTTGCTCTGGATAAGTGCGTCTGCTAAATGACCAAACATTTTTATACACAGAACTTATCAGGGATTCAGAGAAAGAAGGTTATTGCATTCAGAGTCGTTTGAATGTAGCCGATTGCTACTCAGAGGTCATTGAGAGAATAAACACTCTGAGATAAAAGTGAAACAAAAGCTAAACATTCCTGATATGGTCTAGTACTCTACTACGATTGTTACATAATTACTGCTACTGACCTTCTGACACCACTACCACTACTATCACTACTACTATTACTACCACTACTACTACTAGCACTACCACTACTACCACCACTACTACTACTACCATTATCACTACTACTACTACCACTACTACCACTACTCCTACTACCACTACTCCTACTACCACTACTACTACTACCACTATCACTACTACCTTTATCACTACTACTACTACTACCACTACTCCTACTACCACTACTACCACTACCACTACTACCACTACCACTACTACCACTACTGGCCATTTCCATGCAACAAAAGGAGCACTAACATGTGAAGTCCATAGAAGCACATCACATTTGGTGTCAAATGAAATATAAGAGTCTATGTTTGAGAAATTAAGGCATATATGCACTTTCAACCATTTCCCATCTGAAAAACTAAGCATAAGTAAAGGCTTTGATTTCTGGTAAATCAGATGGAAAAGGGGTCTTAGAAAACATCTAGCAGAACAAGTCTTAAAAGGTAGTAGAAATACATCCAAACACAGTAATGCTGAAGTAAAAACCCCTGCCAACTTATATCAACACTTATATTTAATTTTGCAGAAATTATTTGCCTTTATGTAAGTTTAAGAAATATTGCTGTTACAAAAACCCGGACATATCTTTAAGATATTTTCTAATTTCTCTCCCTCATGAGGAGGGAGGATAAGGAAAGTTCACAGAAGTAACAAGTAAAGGTAGATTTACCACATCTAGTGGAAAGACTTCACAGAAGAGTGGAGGCTGTTATAGCAGCAAAGGGGGGACCAACTCCATATTAATGCCCATGATTTTGGAAGGAGATGTTCGACAAGCAGGTGTCACATACAGTGCATTCAGAAAGTATTCAGACCCCTTCCCTTTTTCCACATTTTGTTATGTTACAACCTTATTCTAAAATGGATACAATAATGTTTTCCCCTCATCAATCTACACACAATATCCCACAATGACAAAGAGAAAACAGGTTTTTAGAACAAAAAACGGAAATATCTTATTTACATAGGAAATCAGACCCTTTACTATGAGACTCGAAATTGAGCACAGGTGCATCCTATTTCCATTGATCATCCGTGAGATGTTTCTACAACCTGATTGGAGTCCACCTGAGGTAAATTCAATTGATTGGACATGATTTGGAAAGGCACACACCTGTCTATATAAGTTGACAGTGCATGTCAGAGCAAAAATGACTTTTCTGTAGAGCTCCGAGACAGGACAGTGGCCTCCATCATTCTTAAATGGAAAAGTTTAGAACCACCAAGACTCTTCCTAGAGCTGGCCGCCCGGCCAAACTGAGCAATCGGAGGAGAAGGGCCTTGGTCAGGGAGGTGACCAAGAACCCGATGATCACTCTGACAGAGCTCCAGAGATCCTCTGTGGAGATGGGAGAACCTTCCAGAAGGACAACCATCTCTGCAGCACTCCACCAATCAGGCCTTTATGGTAGAGTGGCCAGACGGAAGCCACTCCTCAGTAAAAGGCACATGACAGCCTGCTTGGAGTTTGCCAAAAGGCACCTAAAGGACTCTCAGACCATGAGAAACAAGATTCTCTGGTCTGATGAAACCAAGATAGAACTCTTTGGCCTGAATGCCAAGCGTCACGTCTGGAGAAAACCTGGCAACATCCCTACAGTGAAGCATGATAGTGGCAGCATCATGCTGTGAGGATGTTTTTCAGCTGCAGGGACTGAGAGACTAGTTAGGGTCGAGGGAAAGAGTAACAGAGCAAAGTACAGAAGGATCCTTGATGAAAACCTGCTCCAGAGCACTCAGGACCTCAGACTGGGGCAAAGGTTCACCTTCCAACAGGACAACAACCCGAAGCACACAGCCAAGGCAACGCAGGAGTGGCTTCAGGACAAGTCTCTGAATGTCCTTGAGTGGCCCAGCCAGAGCCCGGACTTGAACCCGAGCAAACATCTCTGGAGAGACCTGAAAATAGCTGTGCAGCAACGCTCCCCATCCAACCTGACAGGGCTTGAGAGGATCTGCAGAGAAGAATGGGAGAAAATCCCCAAATACAGGTGTGCCAATCTGGTAGTGTCATACCCAAGAAGACTAAATGCTGTAATTGCTGCAAAAGGTGGTTCAACAAAAATGTACAGAAACCTGTTTTTGAATTGTCATTATGGGGTATTGTGTGTAGAGTGATGACGGAAAAACTATTTAATCAATTTTAGAATAAGGCTGTAACATAACAAAATGTGGAAAAAGTCAAGGGGTCTGAATACTTTCCAAATGCATTGTATTTTTGGTCATGTAGTGTATATATATGTGATGGGATGTAAAGGCATTATGGACAGTATGTGGATAGAATACGTAGCATATCTGAAGAATACGTAGGATAGAATTGTATATGTACAGCAATAGTTTAATAGGATGGCCCTGACTAGAATACAGTATATACATATGAAATGGGTAAAACAGTATGTAAACATTATTAAAGTGACCAGTGTTCCATGTCTATGTACATGGGGCAACAGCCTCAAAGGTGCAGGCTTGAGTAAATGGGTGGTAGCTGGCTAGTGATGGTGACTAAGTTCAGGGCAGGGTACTGGGTGGAGGCCGGCTAGTGATGGCTATTTAACAGTCTAATGGCCTTGAGATAGAAGCTGTTTTTCAATCTCTCGGTCCCAGCTTTGATGCACCTGTACTGACCTTGCCTTCTGGATGATTGCGGGTTGAACAGGCTGTGGCTCGGGTGGCTGAGGTCCTTGATGAACTTCTTGGCCTTCTAGCGACACCGGGTGCTGTAGATATCCTCGAGGGCAGGCTGTGTGCCCCCAGTGATGCTTTGGACAGACCGCACCACCCTCTGGAGAGCTCTGCGTTTGCGGACTGTGCAGTTGCCGTACCAGGCGATGATACAGTCCGTCAGGATGCGCTCAAAGGTGCATTTGTAAAAGTTTGTGAGGGTCTTAGGGGCCATGCCGTGTTTCTTCAGCCTCCAGAGGAAGAAGAGGTGCTGTTGCGCCTTCTTCACCACACTGTTTGTGTGGGTGGACCATTTCAGATTGTCAGAGATGTGTACAACGAGGAACTTGAAGCTTTTCACCTTCTCCGCTGTGCACCATCGATGTGGATGGGGGCTTGCTCCCTCTGCTGTCTCCTGAAGTCCACAATCAGCTCCTTCGTTTTGTTGACATTTAGGGAGAGGTTATTTTCCTGGCACCTTTCCGCTGGGGCCCTCGCCTCCTCCCTGTACGCTGTCTCGTCATTGTCTGTAATCAGGCCTACCACTGTTGTGTTGTCTGCAAACTTGATGATTGAATTGGAGGCGTGCGTGGCCACGCAGTCATGGGTGAAAAGGGAGATTTTCCACAGATTTTCTATGGGATTAAGGTCTGGAGACTGGCTAGGCCACTCCAGGACCTTAATGTGCTTCTTCTTGAGCCACTCCTTTGTTGCCTTGGCCGTGTGTTTTGGGTCATTGTCATGCTGGAATACCCATCCACGACCCATTTTCAATGCCCTGGCTGAGGGAAGGAGGTTCTCACCCAAGATTTGACGGTACATGGCCCTGTCCATCGTCCCTTTGATGCGGTGAAGTTGTCCTGTCCCCTTAGCAGAAAAACACCCCCAAAGCATAATGTTTCCACCTCCATGTTTGACGGTGGGGATGGTGTTCTTGGGGTCATAGGCAGCATTCCTCCTCCTCCAAACACGGCGAGTTGAGTTGATGCCAAAGAGCTCCATTTTGGTCTCATCTGACCACAACACTTTCACCCAGTTGTCCTCTGAATCATTCAGATGTTCATTGGCAAACTTCAGACGGGCATGTATATGTGCTTTCTTGAGCAGGGGGACCTTGCGGGCGCTGCAGGATTTCAGTCCTTCACGGCGTAGTGTGTTACCAATTGTTTTCTTGGTGACTATGGTCCCAGCTGCCTTGAGATCATTGACAAGATCCTCCCGTGTAGTTCTGGGCTGATTCCTCACCGTTCTCATGATCATTGCAACTCCACGAGGTGAGATCTTGCATGGAGCCCCAGGCNGAGTTTGGAATCTGATTGATTGATTGCTTCTGTGGACAGGTGTCTTTTATACAGGTAACAAGCTGAGATTAGGAGCACTCCCTTTAAGAGTGTGCTCCTAATCTCAGCTCGTTACCTGTATAAAAGACACCTGGGAGCCAGAAATCTTTCTGATTGAGAGGGATTCAAATACTTATTTCCCTCATTAAAATGCAAATCAATTTATAACATTTTTCACATGCGTTTTTCTGGATTTTTTTGTTGTTATTCTGTCTCTCACTGTTCAAATAAACCTACCATTAAAATTATAGACTGATCATTTCTTTGTCAGTGGGCAAACGTACAAAATCAGCAGGGGATCAAATACCTTTTTCCCTCACTGTAGGTATTCTTCTTGTCCAGATGGGATAGGGCAGTGTGCAGTGCAATGGCGATTGCATCATCCGTGGATCTATTGGGGAGGAATACAAATTGCAGTGGGTCTAGGGTGTCGGGTAAGGTAGAAGTGATATGATATGGTCCTTAACTAGCCTCTCAAAGCACTTCATGATGGCAGAAGTGATTGCTACGGGGCGATAGTCATTTAGTTCAGTTACCTTAGCTTTCTTGGGTACAGGAACAATGGTGGAGATCTTGAAGCAAGTGGGGACAGCAGATTGGGATAGGGAGAACCTTCCCATGCTCAGAGGACGTGGCTAGGGACTTGGCTAAAATAGGAAAGGATAGTAGTCACAAACTATAGCTGGGTCACCTGCTACTGTCTTCCATTCCACTGGCATAATTTTTAATTAGCTCATAATTGTAAAAGAAAAACAGTCTGGACAACCTCTCGCTCTCTCTCTTTTCTTTCTCCCTGTCTCTATCTCTTTTGCTCTCTCTCTCTCTCTCTCTCTCTCTCTCTCACACACACTCGCTCTCTCTCTCTCTCACACTCGCTCTCTCTGTCTCTCTCTCTCTATTCAGTTTATGTCACCTCTTCTGGCTCTTACCTACCCATGAGCCCCCTCTCTTTCCATTTATTGTAACCAGCGTCCTTAACCACTGAGCACCGACTGACACTGGAAGTCCATGGAAGTTGAAAGGTAGCTGAAATTTGGTCAGTCAAAATCTGAAGCAATCATAGACATCTAAATTTGCACAGCACATTATACTACAGTACAGTAAAGAAAAGTAGAGTAAAGTAGAGATCAGTACAATACAGTACATTACAGTAAAGAAAAGTAGAGTATACTGTAGGTCAGTACAGTACTGTACAGAAGAGTAGAGTTTATTACAATACAGTACAGTAAAGAAATGTAGAATATACTGTAGGTCAGTAAAGTACTGTACAGATGAGTAGAGTTTATTACAATACAATACAGTACAGTATGGTAGAGCACACTAGAGTAGAGTACAGTATAATGTACTGTATTGTACTTTACTGTACTGAACTTTTCTGTGCACTACTGTGATGCCAAAACGTGGGAAACATAAACAAATAATACACAACATGCAAAAGAGGATATTGCATTTTTCTACCTTTGTGTACCTATTCAGGATACATCACAATGAATTCATCACATATCCCTAATTATGCATTTCGGTGTAGTACAGATCAGGGACCATTGATGTCATTTTGTTACTGTCATTCTGTTACTGGGTGTTAATCCATTTAATTTACTGTACATGTAGTTCAATAACCAAAATAGATGTTTTCAAACTCAAGGTGTCATATCATAGCTGACAGCCCATTTTTTCTGCAGACATCTTTGAATCTTAATTCAGAGCATATATTTAACAGAGTTTTTGGAAAACTGAGGGAAACATAATTATGTTACATCCTCATCCTCACTGTAAGTAAATGTGTTTTTGTAACATGTTCAGTAGACATTGTTAAAAGTAGTAATTGTGCATATGGACCTGTGTGGTAAGTTTAACTTTGCAATCAATGTTTTTTGTTTGGCATACATTTTAAGGTGAAAAATCAGTCCCAGCTTTATTCTGTTGCCATGGAATTGCCCTACTACTACTACTACATACTGCTACCCAGTTATATATATTGTTATTACATGGCTCTGCTGTAATATCAACATTTAATGATATTTCTAAATAAAAAGTACAAATTCTCAGGTAAATAGGCATGTGGTGGTACACATTATTTTGCTAATAAAAATGAAGTCTGATCCTGATAACCTGATTTCACAGGAGTCATCTGTTGTCTTGTTAATGTAGGCAGGCCGACCAGTCCTCCTGCTTCACTTGGGTCTGAGAGAGGATTTTCCATCACTGGTCTCTGCGTTTCTCTTGTCAAACGACATACAGCGCCTTATACCGGGCAGAGAGTGCAGCAGGCACTACAGGACATTTCTTCACGTGGGAAAATGCGCAGAACTCTAGATTCCATCTGACAAATCAGAAGCGATTTTGTAGCCGAGCGCTGATCCAGCAACCAATGGGAAACAGCGAAACAGGCGCGGATTAACGGATTTGTTACAAGGTGCTTTGTTGTGATTTTGGTAGCTGCCTTCAAACCACCAGCTGTACGGACGGTTCACGTTTAGGGCTACAACTCGAAGGATGAGTCTGTCTTTAAGGTATTTACTTTACAGTTGTAGCAAAGGGTTTAAATGATTGAATGACTCGCGTTACCTAGCAAGAACGGTGAAACAAACTGGCGCTAGCCAGCTTCCTTCTTGCAAGTTGGTTAGCTCAGCTACTGTAGCTAGGTATCTAGCGAGCTAGATATGTTTGATAGTAGGCAATTGTTGTATTCGCTAGTTAGGCCATAGATAATTCGCTAGCTATCTACTGTCCAAAATTAACCATCTGTGTCAGTAAGTTAGCAACTGTCTATGAAGTGTGTCGGTAGTCAACAGCTGTGTCCGAATACCCGCACTAACATACTGTATACTACACACCATATACTGTTAGTTCATTTTAGTATACTGTAAACGCACGGTATCCTTTCAGTTGAGGTAAAGTTACTAGCTCTTCGCCCGTCTACCGGCAGTTGGTGCTGTTGCTATGCAACCTCTTGCTAGCTAGTTAGCATACCAAATTACTAGTTGAGACATTTTACAACTTCGGGTGTGTTCTTAAATTCAATCTGGAGTGCCAGAGTGCGCTCGTAAATTCTGACCGTACAATGGCAGTCAAGCTAACGTTGGCTAGCTACTTCCAGACACAAATGAGACCACCATTTTACAAGCCCTAGTAGAGATGGTTAGGCAGTTTTCATGTTATCCAAGAGTGTTGGTGACTGTAATACCCTGGCTACACCGCTCGCGTCGCGTGCGTTGCAAAATAAATGTAGAAATCTATATTATTCAATTGTTGCACCCACACTGCTCGCGCGTCTGCGTTGTCAAGGGCTAAAATAGAAGTCAGTTCTATTTGTGATGCAGATCGCACTGCAAGTCCTGCCTCTCCCATCTCCTAATTGGTTTATACAAGCAGGTACCCACGTGCCATCTCCTCATTGGTTATACCCACGTGCCATCTCCTCATTGGTTATACCCACGTGCCATCTCCTCATTGGTTAAACCCACGTTGGTGACTGAAAGACGAACGAGGTCGGTGGCGGTAATGCACCTAATTTATGAAAGTTGCCAATCGCAATATAAAGTCCAGAGAAGAAAAGGCATGGAAGGAGGAGGGATGACTAAACTTTTCGGTTGACTGTTTTATGTGTGGATTAATTGTCAGAGTAGAGGACCTTGTGCGTTTCAGGTAAAATAACAACTCAGTGTTTATATCCAAGGACAAATTAGCTAGCAACAGCAAGCTAGCTAAATAGGACAAGTTAGTTAGCAAGTGCAAGCTAAATTGCCATAACTGTTTAATGCTTTTTGACCTGTCCCCAAATTAATGTAATTTGTTCAGAGTTTGTTTTTATATTTTAACCTGCGTGTCGTTATCGCGTTTGGTGTGGGGGGACAAAATGAATGTATGCACGATGGCGCACGCCGGTTTGGGTTCTGTTTAACTGTGCTGCTGGCAACAATTGAATTACCTATTTTTTTTTTTTGCCGACGTTTACTGACACCTGCCATGCGCTCTGGTACACTCAGAAGAGAGTGCTCTTAAATCGGAGTAGATAGCCAGAGCTAAATCACCCAAATTTCATTCAGAACGCAAGATTATACCACTTAGCTGAGAATAACAAATTCAATAAACGTTGGGTAGTTAGTTAGCCTATAGTTAATATACTGGCAAGTTTGATGTATGAGTAGTCAACTAACATTAGGTATGGTAGCTAGCTAACATACCGGTAAATACTGCTGTAATGATATGCAATGTGGTTCGTAAGGACAGTGTAGCTAACAAATTGTCAGCCAACATAAATTGTAAGGTAACTTATTTGAAAAGTCATTACTTTAATACATTTTATTAACATTTGTCATAATTAGTTAAAGCAATGAGTTTGTATCCGCTCTCGTTGTACTTCTGCTGCATATTTTCCACATTTTTTTTTTTTTCTTTTTCAAATCTGGAAATGACGTGAAGCCACGCCCATTTCATGAAGAATTACATTATGGGCCCTAAAGTACGGAAATAGTGTCCTCTGTGTGTATACTTCATATTTTGACGAATTTAGTACGACATCCGGGAACTTCTGGCATACTAACTATATCCATACCAATAAGCATACTATATACTCAATTCACGTCACTAATAGTACGGTTAGTGCTGTTAGTATGAGTATTCGAACACCGCCTACTTCAGAGACATAGGCTATGTGAGAATATCAATTGCATGCTCCTCCTGTCCTCTCGCCTCTTTCTCAAAACCCATTGGATGAGAAAGTCAGAGGTCCCGCACCTCTGACTTTCTCTTCAAATGGGTTTTGAGAAGGAGATGAGGACACAAGGAGTATGCAATTGAGAAAATGTCTTGGTGTTTAATTTGACACCACCTGACAATGGTGTTCAGGACTGAGCTGGCAGTGGATAAAACCAAGCGGAAGAAGAGGAGAGAGCTGACTGAGGAACAGAAGCATGAAATCAAAGAGGCTTTTGAGCTGTTTGACACAGACAAAGACAAAGAGATAGACTACCACGAACTCAAGGTAAACCTCTACCTACAATTGCCTTATCATTACTAGGATTCTGTTGTCCCCTTTTGCTGTCTAATCTTCACACATACTCTGCCATCTCTCTTTCAATTATCTCGCTTTCTCACTCACAGGTGGCGATGAGAGCTATGGGTTTTGAGGTGAAGAAAGTAGATATACTGAAGATACTAAAAGATTACGACAGAGAGGGGAATGGAAAAATAACATTTGAGGACTTTAGTGAAGTTGGTATGTTTCCTGCTTTGTTTGCGTGTGTGGGACCGTACAGTATGTGTTATGGCTGCTCTTCGTGCGTGTAACCTTATGTTTGTTTACCCATGTGCGTGTGTCAGTGACAGACCGTATGCTGGAGAGGGACCCAAAGGAGGAGATCCTGAAGGCCTTTAAGCTGTTTGATGATGACGACTCAGGGAGGATCAGCCTGAGGAACCTGAGACGTGTGGCCAGAGAGCTAGGAGAGAACATCACGGATGAGGAACTACGCAGCATGATCGACGAGTTCGATACAGATGGAGACGGAGAGAGTGAGTACACACACAAATGCATAGAGCAGACACGCACACATTCAAAGTGGGAATAACCACCAACTAAAAATGTCATACTGACTTTCAATGTTCAAAACAAAGTTTTCTCTCTCTTTCTCCCAGTCAACCAGGAGGATTTTGTATCCATAATGACTGGAGACTCCTGATTGAAGGGCTGCTGCTCTGGGGGCTTGGCTAGGAGGCTGAGGCTATAGATTCACTGTGGGATGGATAGGTCCCCCAGGTCACTGAGTGACTGCTAAAGAGGTTACCTTGTCTCCTTTCCTTTATCTACACTGACCGAACAGAACTGACCAGGGGAGGTAGAGGAGAGGAGGTAAGGAAGCCACTGTAGAGTACTGCAATTCAAAATCTTTCCCAAATAGCACTGCTGTCGCTCTTGTTCTTTTCTTTGTTGAAACATCTTGTGTGTTTTTACAATATGTTTGGTGCAAATACAACCAAATATTGTATGTTCTTTTCTTTTAGTAGAGTTTCTTTTCAAAGTTTGAATAGAGGCACTTGCTGCGCTGTGTATCCATACCGTACAGAAAACTGTACACAACTGGTCATATCTCTGAAACATTCCTTGTAAACTTAAAAGTTTCCAATAGTATTTCTGGGTGGCGGTTTTACAGCAAATAGAAACTGGCTTCACCGACCGCATTTTGTAGTTTAATAGACCATTTTTATTTAATGAATACTTTTTTCTTAATGTTATTTATTTTACATAATAAACACAATTGGCTGACTTCTGCTCTTGGATCAGTATGTCTGGTATGGTGTGGAACGTCTTGGCAAAATGGGTGCTGACCAAGGTTATAGTTTTATTAGTTTTTATTTCTATTAGTATTTTTTTATTTGAAATTCAGTTTATTTTCAGACTTGATTTACTAGTTTTTATTCAGTTTTAGTTTAAAGACATTTATATTTTGTTTTTAGTACTCGTAACAATGTGATTGGTGAATAATTGAACACATTTAGCGTGTGTTGTATGGTTTTCAGCTTTTAACACATTAATTGCAAGAACTGACCCATGTGTCTGAATAATCATTACACATGAATTGTGTTGTTCAACAGCATATGTTCTAAGAGTGGCGAGACAGAAAGTAGCCTATGCATGGGAGGCTAGGAGCCATGTATGTGTTGCAGACCTGCCAACCTGCATGCATTTTCTGTACCATGCACGCAATTTGAGGTCAAAGTACGCTGGTAGAAAAAACAACCCTAAAATATGCAAAAGGCTTCTAGTTCAAGGCACATTTAGGTGGTGGGACGAAGCCTTATAAAAGGTGAATTTGATCCCTGTTGACGGAGGAGCTGATTACTTTTTTGTATATTTTGCAGTACCAGTCAAGTTTGGACGCACCTACTCATTCCAGGGTTTTTCTTTATTTTTACTATTTTCTACATTGTAGAATGATAGTGTAGACATAAAACTATAAAATAACACACATGGAATCATGTAGTAACCAAAAAAGTGTTAAACAAATATATTTGAGATTCTTCAAAATAGCCACCCTTTGCCTTGATGACTGCTTTACACACTCTTGGCATTGTCTCAACCAGCTTTGAGGTAGTCACCTAGAATGCATTTAAATTAAAAGGTGTGGCTTGTTAAAAGTTAATTTGTGGAATTTCTTTCCTTCTTAATCAGTTGTGACAAGGTATACAGAATATAGCCATATTTGGTAAAAGACCAAGTCCATATTATGGCAAGAACAGCTCAAATAAGCAAAGAGAAGTCTCTGAATGTCCTTGACTAACCCAGCCAAAGCCCGGACTTGAACCCAATCAAACATCTCTGGAGAGACCTGAAAATAGCTGTGCAGCAACCCTCCCCATCCAACCTGACAGCGCTTGAGAGGATCTGCAGAGAAGAATGGGAGAAACTCCAAATACAGGTGTGCCAAGCTTGAAGCGTCATACACAAGACTCGAGGCTGAAAACGCTGTAAATGTGATATTTCAGTGTTTGACACTTTTGCACATTTATAAAAAATATAAATCTGTCTTTGCTTTGTCATTATATGGTATTGTGTGTAGATTGAGGAAAAAACTGAAATTAATCCATTTTAGAATAAGGCTGTAATGTAACAATGTGGAAACTCAACGGGTCTGTTTACTTTCCGAATGCACTGTATATCAGTAAACTCATAACTTAAGCGTTACAAAACTTCTATTCGATCAAATAAACCTCACGTAGCAAATAAGACATTACATTTTTTTGATCAAATTCAACACATTCTATATATGTTGTACACACAGAAAATCAATTACGGGTCAACATCTAAATATTGCTCCCAGCATTGATCAAAGCTCAGAACACTATTCTTAATCTGACTGAAAAATATTTGCGCCTGCCTATGCAAACGAGCGGAATCTTTAACAGTGGCTTGTTATCCCCCGGATTTGTCTTTTGCAGCGCTTTCACCACTACCTCAAACGGCTAACTCCGCCCTCGCGCCATAGGCCGAAGGCCTGAGACGAACTACCCAGCACGCATTCGGCTCTGCTGACAGTGTGTTTGTGAGATGCCAGACAAAAGGAAATTTTAAAACCTTCCTGTGACTCCTGCCATATCTATAGACATCCTGCAAACACACACAAACTGATAATGAGTGCACTACTGGTAAATTGTCACTTATAGATACTGTATGTCAGTCAGTCAGGTGGCTAGCTGCCGGCAGAGAGTTCTATTGTAGTAAAGTTGACGTTAAACTGAGCCTACCTTAGCAGGAGCTAAAAATACACTGAGTAGGCTACTGAGAAAGACTGGCGCTCAGTGGTGAGGGCAGGCTGCAATGCATGCAGAAGGAAGCGGAGGAGTTGGAGAGAAAGAGGAAGCAAGCAAGCAGAGAGAGGTTGCTTGGAAATAAATATCTTTAGAGATTTTCATGCCGTAGCAAAGTCTACTGCATGGTCGGAACTAGAAGCACAAGCATTTCGCTACACTTGCATTTAGAATAAGGCTGTAATGTAACAATGTGGAAGAACTCAAAAACTCAACTCACATTAACATCTGCTAACCATGTGTATGTGACAAATAAAATTAGATTTCAAGTCTTAAGGTCCCAAACTTGGGGTGGGGTCCCCTGAGAAAAGTGGTACTAATCTTATCGAACAAGTTAGGAACTTAAGATATGTTTCAATATGAACATCTTCCATATAGGCCCTACATTAATATGAAAAAAAATGCATGCAGAAAATGTAATGCAAACATTACAATTTAACGGATATCACTTTTTCGTGTCATAGTTGATGCTACGTGTCAGTGTGAATCATCTCTCATAATTTCCCCCTTTCAGGGTATATTGTTACAATTGTATAGCTAATAGGCTGTTTGTAGATCAGATGAGGTGAATGAACTTACAGCAGCCAAGGTGATAATGGCTGGGGCAATTTTTTTTCTTGTTTTTACTGTTCTCCAAATGGCATTTTAAAAGTTTTTTTTTTTATTCTATAGAAATGCAGTAAATTAGCTTCAACTACCCCCTTCCGGACCTCACAAAAACTCTAACCCTGGTTACGGTGCTGGCGTCATTACGACAAAGGTAGTTAGCTACAGCGTTTAGTCAACTAAGCGAGAGCACTTTCTTGCCTGCACATGATTTGTTCTCCGCAATGGTAGTAGGCGCGAGTGCATTGACGAGCAAGGACACGTGCAATAGTTCAGTGTGCGTCGCTGATGGATGGAAACCGACATGGCGCAGAGAGCTGCTCTGCTAATACCGTCCTTCACAGAAAGTTATTGTAGACGGTTATAAAGAGTAGTCTGCCTATGTTAAATAATCAGTTCTTGATCTGTCCCCTTGATATAGCTGTGTGTCAACAGTAGGCTGCTGATGATGTGATAATAGTCAGTTCACCAATGACAAGGTATGTTGAATGAATGGTAGTTTAGTAGTCAGGCCTAACTTGATGGATTAGTTCAGGGACCGAGAAACAAGCTCATAGGCCTAGTTCAGTTGTTGTCCCCCACGATAAAATCAGGGAGGGGACCGTTGATCTGTCTCTGTATGTTAGTGCGTTCGTTCGTTAGTCACCTGCGATATCTGATAGCACTAGCCCGATTTTTGACTAAACTTGGGTGAATGACACATCTTGCCATAGATATCCAGCATTTACTAAATGACTCTGGAAAAAAATGACATTACTCTTCTGGCACCGAATGACCGATCTGCCTGAAACTTGATATGTGGCATCTATGGACAAAGGTCTCAACGCAATATTTTCCAGACTAGTACATAACACAACATGGCCGCTATTGACCATAAACATTCACGTGGGCGTGGTCTGGCACATCGATGCATGTAAATCAGTTGAGGATGTTCGTATAGTAACACAATTTGGTACACGTTGCAAACACTTTCAAGGCTCAACATATGCGAGAACATTCAACCACATGGTGGCGCTATAATGGGCACATGTTTATCTCTTGATCTGTTTGACTCAATGATGAAATTTGGCACATATGCTCAGGGATATGAGTCTAGCTAACCTATGCCATGTCTCAGAGACCACTGGCCCAATTTTGACGAAACTTGGGTGAATGATGCGTCTTGCATAATTTGTGGGGGACTACATGTTTACTGTTCCCTTGTTTCATATTCCAAATATCCTACAGCAAGCTAGGCTACTACTACATTGTATGCAGTAATTCAATTATTTAGAATTTTCTCCCATAACAAAATTGCATTACACCCGGAGGTAAATGAAATAGTAATGCTTTTTCAAGTTCAGTTCGGGTAAGGGTTTAGTATTTCTTAATTTAGTCCAGGGGAGGTTCATGTAATCACTTTAAATGTCAGTATCTGTCAGCATTGTGGAATTTAAGTATTGAATTCGACTGTCTAACTTTGGTGTACAACCCTTCTCTCATATTCTCCTCGCTGGGTGGGCATTTCGCTTTTACTTTTCCATTGGCTGTTCCATCAGTCCCTCTTTGTGCTTGGTGTATCCAGAACGTGGGTGTAGAGTATCTGGCGAATCAAATTGCCCTTGTAGTGATGACGTAGGGAGCTAGCGTGCAACAAGATAGTGGTATAAATGCCACAATGGTTTCAGTAATGAATAGGCCCCTGGCTGGGAATTGGGAAGGAGAGGGAGCGAGAGATCAAAATACACCATATGAGTAGCTTGCTAATATACCTTTCTGGAACTTGTAAACTGTCTAGATCCAAATGGCTGCATGTCTAGAACTGATACAAATGGTTGCATAATCAAGCCTAGTCTGTGCATGTGCTGACCAACTGGCAAGTGTCTTCACTGACATTTTCAACCTCTCCCTGTCAGTCTGTAATACCAACATGTTTTAAGCAGACCACCGTAGTGCCTGTGCCCAAGAACACTAAGGTAACCTGCCTAAATGACTACCGACCCGTAGCACTCACGTCTGTAGCCATGAAGTGCTTTGAAAGGCTGGTCATGGCTCACATCAACACCATTATCCCAGAAACCCTAGACCCACTCCAATTTGCATAACACCCCAACAGATCCATAGATGATGCAATCTCTATTGCACTCCACACTGCCCTTTCCCACCTGGACAAAAGGAACACCTATGTGAGAATGCTATTCATTGACTACAGCTCAGCATTCAACACCATAGTGCCCTCAAAGCTCATCAATAAGCTAAGGACCCTGGGACTATACACCTTCCTCTGCAACTGGATCCTGGACTTCCTGACGGGCCGCCCCCAGGTGGTAAGGGTAGGTAACAACACATCCGCCACACTGATCCTCAACACGGGCCCCTCGGGTGTGTGCTCTGTCCCCTCCTGTACTCCCTGTTCACTCATGACTGCACGGCCAGGCACGACTCCAACACCATCATTAAGTTTGCTGATGACACAACATTGGTAGGCCTGATCACCGACAACGACGAGACAGCCTATAGGGAGGAGGTCAGAGACCTGGCCGTGTGGTGCCAGGACAACAACCTCTCCCTCAATGTGATCAAGACAAATGAGATGATAGTGGACTACAGGAAAATGAGGACAGAGCACACCCCCATTCTCATCGACGGGGCTGTAGTGGAGCAGGTTGAGAGCTTCAAGTTCCTTGAAGTTCCAACATATTAACATGGTTCCAACAAATTAACATGGTCCAAGCACACCAAGACAGTTGTGAAGAGGGCAACGCAAAACCTATTCCCACTCAGGAGACTGAAAAGATTTGGCATGGGTCCTCAGATCCTCAAAAGGTTCTACAGCTGCACCATCAAGAGCATCCTGGCTGGTTGCATCACTGCCTGGTATGGCAACTGCTCGGCCTCCGACCGCAAGGCACTACAGAGGGTAGTGCGAACGGCCCAGTACATCACTAGGGCCAAGCTCCCTTCCATCCAGGACCTCTATACCAGGCAGTGTCAGAGGAAGGCCCTAAAAATTGTCAAAGACTCCAGCCACCCTAGTCATAGACTGTTCTCTCTGCTACCGCACGGCAAGCGGTACCGGAGTGCCAAATCTAGGTCCAAGAGGCTTCTAAACAGATTCTACCTCCAAGCCATAAGACTCCTGAACACCTAATCAAATGGCTACCAAGACTATTTGCATTGCCCCCCCCCCCCCCCCCTATTTTACACTGCTGCTACTATCTGTTGTTATCATCTATAAATAGTCACTTTAATAACTCTACCCACATGTACTTATTACCTCAACTAACCGGTGCCCCTGCATATTGACTCTGTACCGGTACCCTCCTGTATATAGTCTCGCTATTGTTGTTTTACTGCTGCTCTTTAATTACTTGTTACTTTTATTTCTTATTTTTGTAACTGCATTGTTGGTTAGGGGCTCGTAAGTAAGCATTTCACTGCAAGAAAGCTCTGTAAGGTATAAAGTATTTTTTTCTGTTCTAACTAGTCTTGTTTTCTATACTGTTTTGGTCTCTGATTTCAACAAATATTAATGATATAAAGTATTCTCTAATAATTATAAGACGTCTATATCGGTCCTCTAATACAGGACTAGTAAAGGCCCAGTGCAGTACTTTTGTGAAAACATCTAAACTAAATTTGAGTGTTTACCAGCATTTGTAACTTGAGTCTCACCCCCCTATCTACATCGAAGGGACAGCAGTGGAGAAGGTGGAAAGTTTTAAGTTCCTTGGAGTACACATCGCAGACAAACTGAAATGGTCCACCCACACAGACCGTGTGGTGAAGAAGGTGCAACAGCGCCTCTTCAACCTCAAGAGGCTGAAGAAATTTGTATTGTCACCCAAAACCCTGACAAACTTTTACACATGCACAATTGAGAGCATCCTGTCGGGCTGTATCACCGCATGGTACGGCAACTGCACCGCCCTCAACCGCAAGGCTCTCCAGAGGGTGGTGCGGTCTGCACAACGCATCACCGGGGGCACACTATCTGCCCTACATGACACCTACAGCAGCCGATGTCACAGGAAGGCCAAAAAGATCAAGGACATCAACCACCCGAGCCACTGCCTGTTCACCCCGCTATCATCCAGAAGGAGAGGTCAGTACAGGTGCATCAAAGCTGGGACCGAGAGATAGAAGCTGTTTTTCAATCTCAAGGCCATCAGACTGCTAAACAGCAATCACTAACTCAGAGAGGATGCTGCCTACATTGAGACCCAATCACTGGACGCTTTAATAAATGGATCACTAGTCACTTTAAACAATGCCACTTTAATAATGTTTACATATCTTACGTTACTCATATCACATGTTTATACTCTATTTTATACCATCTACTGCACCTTGCCTATGCCGCTTGGCCATCGCTCATCCATATACTTATATTCTCATTCACCCCTTTACATTTGTGTGTATTAGGTCGTTGGGGAATTGTTAGATATTACTGCACTGTCGGAACTAGAAGCACAAGCATTTCGCTACACTCGCATTAACATCTGCCAACCATGTGTATGTGACCAATACAATTTGATTTGATAATTATCTTTACAAAACAGTGAATATAAAAATACTTTTTCCAGTTTCTTGAAATACTTTGCAAATGCAACCTATTTCTACATGAACTGAAATGATCAATTCATTCCTTTTCCATTTTAGTAGACACTCTTATCCAGAGTAACTTACAGTAGTGAGTGCATACATTTACATTCTTTCTTCATACTGGCCCCCTTGGGAATCAAACCCACAACCCAAGCATTGCAAGCACCATGCTCTACCAACTGAGCCACATAATCCCATCACATCATCACAAACCACGATGTCTCAATGTACTTAATTACTGTGTTGTGCATTGTTTTATTTCATAGTGATGGAAAGTCTACAGGATACAAACCTAGATGACCAGCCTATGTACAATACAGTGATGTACATTAAGTGGTTTGTAAGGATGGTCAAATAATACTGCACTTTTTCCATTTTATTTTATCAATAAAAATATTACATTTGATGTGGATGTTTTGTGTCTTTGCCCATAACTTTGCACCTTTTTGATGTAAATGTTTGAGGACACGTTTTGTTCTTTCTGGATTACATTAGAATGCCAATCGCAGAGAAAGGGACAGGGCAACAACTCTTACAATTCCAATTATTGCAAGATACTGTTCAGAACAACTACCTTTTTTGCCAAAGCAGAGATGCTGGAAAAAATGTTTCGCCCCGCGCTACAGACGTCTATCTGTCTGCTAATACTAGTAAAGTCAGAGGGCACAACTATTGTGAATTAATATTCTGATTTTCAAGGGGTGCTGCAGCTCCCTCAGCACCGCTGCTTCCTGTGGCTATGGCTGAAGCACTGAATGATCTGTGTTACCACCTTATTAATGGGCCTACAGTGCATAGGATGCGTTGATCAGTTGACTGACAGGTGTAGGCTACTGTAGAACGATAAACATTTCTCCTGTGTGGATGCTTGCCACTGTTTTACAGGTTCAAAAAGGCTAAATGCCTGAGGGGGAAGTTGACTGAACAGGTTTCTTAATGATTTTATTTAAGTTTTCGAAATTAGTTTTTTTCAGATTTGTTTTCGTTTCAGTTTTCATTTACTATAATAACCTTGCTGCAGACTTCACAATGATGCAACAACCAAGACACTGCATCTCAGTGCAAGAGGCGTCACTGCAGTACCTGGTTTGAATCCAGGCTGCATCACATCTGGCTGTGATTGGGAGTCCCATAGGGCGGTGCACAATTGGCCCAGCGTCGTCTGGGTTTGGCTGGGGTAGGCCGTCATTGTAAATAAGAATTTGTTCTTAACTGACTTGCCTAGTTTAAATAAAGGTTAAATGTACAAAAACAATGGTTTGGTCTATCTGTCAGTGTGACTGTCTGCTGTTCTGCCTTTTAACCACTAGAGAGAAGTGTTGTATATCTCATACACTTGCATTGGACCAGAGATTGACATATGAGTTACAACACCACACCCAGTCTCAGGGATGGCTAACTGGAAATTCCTTTGGTCTCTCCTGAGTTAGGTAAATAAGCTTTTAGCTTTCTTCCAGCTTATTTGTGGAACAACCTTCAACATGTTCTTAAATTTGATGTTCCGGTGCCTCTAAGGCAATTCAGAAAGCTGATTGAGGACCTTTTTACTGATTAATGTGTTTTTATTTTATGACAGTGTTTTTCTTTCTGCTTGCATTTTGTATTTATATTGATGTGCGTATTTTCTGTCATGTCTGGCATTCAGGGCTCATCTGTAAAAGATACCTATGACTGCCTGATAAAATAAAGGTTGAATAAAATTTTAAAAATTGGACTTCTCACTCAACAGCTGTGTGTCTATGGTAAGTGAGGCCAGAACCGCTGTAACATCCTATATCGTACCTGTAATGTAAAGATAAGTTATAATAAACCTGAACTTGAAAGGAACCCATGCTAGAGAACTGATACACAGTGGAGAAGTCAGTGGCGGTCAGTGCCATTTAAGATGATGGAGCATTTTTCATGAGCATGGCCTTATTTCTGTTACAGCATATTGGATGACTTTCATTCATATTCCAGGCTACTACATGATACTCAAATTTTCCCTTTACCCATCATGAGGTTGCTACAACCTAGCCTATGAATGAAAGTTTACAAACCTTTTCCAAGCCAAACCATATCATAACCGCTACACACAGCCTACATCATTGTCACTATATTCACTAAAGTAATGTCATAGTCAACATAGCTAATAGAACTAATGTGTTTGTAAACCAGCTACAATCATGCAGTAGCGTTACAGTGTGCAGTCCACATTTCAGTTGAATGCATTCAGTTGTACAACTGACTAGGTATCTCCCTTTCCGTTTCCAGTCAGTAAGCAGTTAAGCCCTTACACCGGCGGTCTCCAGTGGCAATAAATTAGTTAAACCAAAAGCTTACCTTGACTTGGAAGAGTTCTAGTGTTGCGTTGGATAGCCATAGCCAGCTAGCTAACATAGCATACCTCTGTTTGAGCAGGGTGTTTGAGTAGGCTAAACTTGCTAGCTGCATTTGCTAGCTAAGTAAGTGAAACTGAAAAAGAAATACCTATCTCTCTCTTTCTTCTCCTTCATTTTGGAAGAAATGTATTTGTTCAAAACAGTTCAACTATTGTCTTTCTCTCTCTTTGAGTCAACTATTCACCACATTTAATGCACTGCAGTGCTAGCTAGCTGTAGCTTATGCTTTCAGTACTAGATTCATTCTCTGATCCTTTGATTGGGTGGACAACATGTCAGTTCATGCTGCAAGAGCTCTGATAGGCTGGAGGTCATCCTCCGGAATTGTCATAATTACTGTGTACGTCTATGGAAGGGGGTGAGAACCATGAGCCTCTTATGTTTTGTATATGAGGTCCATGTACCCAGATGAGGATGGAAGCTAACTGCCCTTCGCCACACCATGGTGCTACCATACAGAGTGCTGTTGAGGCTACTGTAGAGCTTCATTGCAAAATAGTGTTTTAATCAAATATTTGGTGACGTGATTATATTTAGTTCAGTTTTATCTAAAAAGTACAACTTTTCAAATATATATTTTTTTATTTATTTTTATTTATTTTATTTTTAATGAAATTCACTGAGGTGGATGGTCCTCCCCTGAAAGAAGTTCACAATAACAGGGGCATAGCCAGACATTTGTTGGTGGGGTGGGGGCTGCAGAAATGTGCTTTAGCTGGGCCTGGCTCCCCAGTGGGAACTAAGAGTTCAAATCAACTCAGCCTGACACCACAATGCTTCCTCATATTTTGGTTTCACCCAAAACTCCAGGCAGGCTGATTTAGATCAAGAGTTTGTGTGATTTACTTTTGGTTTCAGTCCCATAGTTAGTCTCAGTTTGCTTAGGTAATAAACCCAGTCAATCAGATGATGACAGGGTAGACGATTCTGGGAGTTTCCTCCCTGTAATTGGAGGGTTTGAGGTTTCTAATGCCAGTGGTGTGTGTGTGTGTTTGTGTAGCCCACGGGGGAGATGGCGAGGCTGTAACTGGGGAGTTGCTGGGGTAGTTTATTTCTGGAGTCTTTGTGTGTGTGTGTGTATGTGCTGCTGAGTGACTCTGTCCGGACAGTTTGCCCTTACCCAACAGCTGAGCATGTGCCAATGCAGGGGGGCATTTAACGCTCATCCCACTCCCCCTACAACCCCCTGACCCCTCCACCCTATCCTCCCAACTACCCCCTCACTCCTTTGTCCTGCTGGTAATCATCGGAGTGGATGAGAACTCAAAAAATATGTCATATTGTCCCTCTGCTCTACCCAGAGACTGGCAGTTACACTGTTACTGATTGGGAGAATGGACCCGTCTAGAACCTTGGGTTAGGTTATGATTTTGCTGTGCTTTAGTTGAATGCACGGATCGTAAGTTTCTCTGGACAAGAGTGGCTGCTAAATGACTAATACACTCGCTGCTGTGCAGGGATCTATACCAGGTACCTTTATGGTGATGACAGACAATCATCAGGGGTGGTTAGAAGGATGAGAATAGAGGGATAGTCACCCTATCTCCCCTCCCTCAAATGCCCCTCAGCACTCTGTGGACTGGGAAAGCCTTTAGCTACAGGTATATTCCATCACCACGGCTGTAAAGTGTAATTGGTGATAGACTGTACTCTCTATAGCACAATATCACATTGTTCTCATTTCCCCAAATTACCCATTACTGAGGCATTTGCTTTACTTTTTAGAGAGCAAAAACCCACGTCTCTCTTTAAAACAGACAAATTGCCCTGTTTGTGTTTTGTTCTTACGAGAAGTGATGCTCATGTCCGTGATGTGGGTTAAAACCTTGTTTCCATGGTAACGTGGGTCAGAGTTCGACACCTGTCAGTCATTAGGTGGGCTGTGCTGGCCATGTGACAACACTTAACCTCCGACACCTGGGAACTGTTTAAGGTCACTCCCCTCCCCTCGGGCCAGCGTCAGGATAGGTCAGACAGCTTGACCTGTAGCTCTCCTTATGCTGTTGGACTGGGAGGCTGATGGATCAGTGTGAATGCATGGTACTAGCCTGGACTTCCCCTTCCTCTAGCCTTAGGTGTCAGAGCGACACACACACACTTGAAAAATTGATATGCAAGAGGAATTCATGTAAGGCTTATACCTTTTTTAATTAATTCCGTAACACTTTATTTTCCAGCCCGGTTTAAGCTGGTACTTGGTATTTACATGGCAAATCTCTAGAAACGTTCTGGTATTTACCTAGAACAATTTCAACACAATTGGTACATACCTGGTACCAAGTGGCACAGTAGTGAAGCTGGACTTGTGTCAATGAATCTAAAAGAAACCAAAGCCTATTGATCACACAAATATTAGGCCATCACTGTTTTAAAAATCAAAGTAACTATTGGTGGACTGTAAAATAAACCATCCATTCATTCATATAATGACACGTGGCTGTAGCAAGCTGCATATCTGCACAACTACAGGAATGTACAGGTGAGAACCATGACCTCTGGCCTGACCCGGCAAGAGGATGGCCAGGATTCCACAGGAGACAGAGAATACCCCAAATTATGCAGAAGAATACCGGTACCCAGAGTTCCACCTTAGAATGACCAGAATTTAGCTGGCTCAAAACTAGCTAGTCAATGTTTTTGTACGATATTTCCCAGATATAAGCCCAGTTCTGGAATCTCCATCGAAAGTGTTTGATTCCAGGAATAGGTTTCTAATCTTTGTCCTGGAAAATGGCCCGTATAGCCCCAGCCTATAGCCTTGTCATGTGTTTCCACCTGTCGTGGCCTTGATGGCTGTTGTTCCAGTCAGTTGTTATGACTGACCCAGCCTGACCCAGGATAGAGCTAACAACACTTCAAAGGTGCCCCGCTCATTGTTGAGATGCCCTCCTGCACTTAGAGGTGTGTTTGGTGTGTGTGTCCCTGCTTGATTGCATGAATTGAGCTGTACTTATAAGTATGGGGTTTTTCAAACTATTTTCTAAACACCATTGACTGGAAGAGATGCAAGCAGCTGGTGAAACACACACATACACAGAGATGTAGCATGGACTGTCAGCTATGCGAGGCAGCTTGGTAAGGGTAGATTAGTTTCCACTCGCTCATGGCTTTCACAGTAACACTATCTTCTGGGGAGTGGAGCCTCAGCCCTACCCCACATCATCTCATATCTGGACCAAAGCCCCAGTCCCAGCCCAACCCAAACACGTAGCACAGGGCTCTCCGATGGTCCCAGCCCAACCCTACAGGGCCCCACAGCCTAGCCTAGCCCAACACAACTCTAGCCCATAATCCCTGTGCCAGACCAGCTGCATTCTCCAGTGAACTAAAACATATGTAGTTAGTTGCCATTGTCTCAGTAACTGGCATTTTACAGCTTTGTATACTGCTGGAAGGATAGTGGCATGTACAGAGTGATATTCTTCACTGATTAATCCATTACAAGCACTACTGCTCTCTGTGGCCATTGGTCATGACCCCCACAGAAGAGGGTAAAGAGGGGGTTTGGAAGACAGGAAACAGCAGGAGAGGTGAGGAGAGAGATTTTACTCTACGCTCTGCCAGTAAACCTACAACATTGCTTTACCACAGGTTTATTACAGTTATAGTTTGTTTGACTGTTTCATTCATAACTAAAACATAACACGGCCCATTGAACAGCCACACAAGGGTTTTCTATAGGAAAAGAACATGAAGTGCCATCCGGTCTGTGAAGGAGGCGTAACAATTTATGGGAAACAGCCGGAATGGGGCTTGAACCAGCAACTCTATGGGAAACAGGTCTCCAGCCAAAAGCAACTGAGAGGGGACAGGGGATGCACACTCGTGTGTGAGTGCAGTGTGCACGCGCGTGTACTTGTGTATACGTGTGCATGTAGGTGGGAGAGGTGTGGGTGAAAGACAAATAAGTAGTGTCAGTAGCAATAAGGCTTGTCTGAAGAGAACCAGATGTTTTGCAGAGAGCTCCAGAAAATATTATTACTGGATGAGAGACCAACCCCTTCCTCTCCTCTGCCCGCCCCTCACACAATAACACCCACACTCTCACCTCAGATATCCCCCTCTGTTCTCTAGTCTCTCTTCATCCTTCTCTATTATCTCCCCTCTCTTATCTACCACTCTTTTCTCTTCTCTCCCTCTTTATTTCTCTCTCTCCCTCTCTCCACTTCCTTGAGGGTGGTGGATCAGGGACATCAGTCTGTCAAGTGCGTGCACTTACTAGACGGTAGCTAGTACTTTAAAGTAGCTAGTACTTTAAAGTACTACTTAAGTATTTTTGGGGGGTATCTTTCCTATTCATGTTTTTGACAACTTTTACTTCACTACATTCCTAAAGAAAATAATGTACTTTTTACGCCGTACATTTTCCCTGACACCCAAAAGTTCTTGTTACATTTTGAATGGTTAGCAGGACAGGAACATTTTTAAATTCACGCACTTATCAAGAGAACATCCCTGGTCCTCCCTACTGCCTCTGATCTGGCGGACTCACTAAACACACGTTTCGTTTGTAAATTATCTCTGAGTATTGGAGTGTGCCCCTGGCTATCCGTAAATAAAAAATAAAAAGATTCAATGGTGCTGTCTGGTTTGCTTAATATAAGTAATTTTTTATAATTTTACTTTTGATACTTAAGTATATTTTTGCAATTACATTTACTTTTGATTCTTAAGTATATTTAAAACCAAATACTTTTAGACTTTTACGCAAGTAGTATTTTACTGGGTGACTTTTACTTGAGTCATTTTCTATGAAGGTATCTTAACTTTTACTCAAGTATGACAATTGGGTACTTTCCACCACTGAGAGTAATGGCCTGGATGTGTTTATGTTTTACTATAACAACAAACTGGACCTGAGCTGAACTCTCAGACTGACAGACTTCAGGACTAATCATTCACCATGTCAGTACTGTACTGTATATGAGCTGTACAATCTATGGTAAATTCCAGACTGTGTCTGTGTGTGTGTCTGGTGAATCTGTCGAGTCAGCAGGTAGTGGCCAAGTAAAGTCAACAGTGTGGAGAAGCCATTAAACTTGTGAAGGTGTAACTTCCCATCAGCTAAAGAGTAGGTTTATACCCGAGCTCTCATGCATACAGAGATTCCCACAGCTGAGACCAATGTGCTGCCCACTATTTGTTATCATTGTGTTTGTGTGTGTGTGTGTGTGTGTGTGTGTGTTTGTTTGTGTATTATCCTTGGTCTTCAAGAACCCACTGTATCCTCACACTAACCCTACAGGAACTTTATAGGTGTATTTAGTAGCTTCATCTTCTCTCCCCTTTCCTTCATTTGTAGTGATCTGAGAGAAGTGGGCAGGTTAAAACTATGCCTCAGCCTAGCAGATGCTCAGTGTGTGGAAATGTGCATAGGTTTGATCTCTCTCTCTCTCACTCACTCACTCACTCACTCACTCACTCACTCACTCACTCACTCACTCACTCACTCACTCACTCACTCTCTGTCTGTCTGTCTGTCTGTCTGTCTGTCTGTCTGTCTGTCTGTCTGTCTGTCTGTCTGTCTGTCTGTCTGTCTGTCTGTCTCTATCTCTCTTCCAACCCTTTTTCTCTGTAATGGGAAGAGCCATAGGCCTTTAGACCAGTAATCCTGGGCTCTTATGCCAAGGCCTACAAAGGCCTGAGTGTCAGTGACACAGACACACACACACACACACACACACACACACACAGGCAGCGTTAGCGACACCTCATAGCTAAATATACCCAGAATGACAGAGACAGGTGACTAAACCTCGGCCTCAGACACGCACCCAGCCAGAATGCAATGGGGAGGTCAGGGGCGTCATGCACCCCAAAATCTGAGGGGGCACAAAGTACGCGAGGATGGCTTCGTTGAAAATGTTAGCACTTTTCAAACACCTGAACCTAGAGCCATAATCCTTACGCTTAATTCTATGTAAAAAAAAAAAGTATATTTTTCTGCATATATCTAAGCGTACCTCTTGGGCTGTCTTTATCCTCCTTACTGGTTGTTCTTTTTTTTTAAAAACAAAATATGCTTCTCTGCATCTCTGCTCTAATCTGGGTAAAAGATCGAAAGGAATGTGAGTCTTATTCAGTGCGTTTATGAATTGCTTGCTTTTCAAAAGTCTACCAACCTTGCCAGCAGGCATGCCAGCTAAGATAGACAAACTAGCTACTAGCTTGAGTGATATTATGAAATTATCTCTTGGTAGCTAGTAATGAGGTTAGGAGATTGGGAACCTATCTGGGCTAGCTAAAGCCAACTTCATAAAATAATTATAATAATGAATAGTGTGTATTATACACATGTGGGAGGGAATTGGACATTTTTGCATATCCCAACTCCCCTTGAGACACCCTCAGAAAGTGGGGTCACGGGGTGGGGTCAATTTGGGTTAAGTGCCTTGCTCAAGGGAACATTGGCAGATTTGTCACCTTGTTGGCCCAGGTATTCAAGCTAGCGACCTTTTGGTTATTGGCCCGACACTCTAACTGCTAGGATACCTACTGCCCCAAATTGCTAGGTGGCTAGTAGAAAGTATTACAGAGAAACACATTTAAAAAATATTTATATATTTTTTTAAAAAGGACAAATCTGAGGGGGCACGCGCCCTTGTGCCCCCTATGGGCATGACGCCTCTGAGGGAGGTCACAGGGTGTGTGTGTGTCTGAGGGCGCTGCTGGGGGCTGGTTATGTCTCTTTCCTCTCAGTGTGCAGTTGGTAGCTTTGAGCCGAACACGGTCACCCAGGTCTCTGGGTTTTCTCCTCTAAGCCAGCTGGTCTGGCTTTATACCTTCTTCTAGTCTTCTTCTACTCCTTTGTTCCATTTCATTCCTTATTTTCTGAGCTAAAGGATAGAGTGATCTGACCCACAGCTGGAGCTGTAGGGAACCTTCCTGGGGAAGATAATACAAGCAGCACTGGTGAGTGTGTGTGCGTGTGTGCGTGTGTGTGATGCACAGCAAACTCTTACTGACTCACAGCTTTCAATTTAGTTAAGTTTTGGGCAGAAAGGAGTGTGTGCCACATGATCAAACAAGAGTTTGTGAGTGTGAGAGCGCATTTGAGAGTGTGTGCCGTCTATGGGAAAGTGTGTGAGCGCACTGCAAATGAACACAAAAGCATAAATGTCTTCTATGGTGTTTTCTCATGGTAAAGTCAGCTAGTGGTATGGCTTCATCTGCTGACAAGAAACTATAAAGGAAAGTCTAAAGGACTTGTAATGCCTCCCAAAGTCAAGCGTGTCCCACCTCTGTGTGTGGTTGGGTTCCCCTGGTCTCCGTCTGTCTGTCTGTGTCTGCCTGTCCGACCATAGCGAGAAGCACAGCCACAGCTGCAGTAGTCAATCAGGACTGGCCCAGGATAGAGAGAGAGACAGAAAGATATGAAGTTAGAATTTGACCATGAAAAAAGACAAAAAGGTTGAAATCCACTCTTATACTCCTATGCTGTATGTTTTGGGCAAGCTATATAGCTCAACATTCAATGGTGGCGTTCATACACTGTATTTAAGCAAGTCTACAATGTTTTGTGGATCTGTAACGGTTGGACATTGGCCCTCCGTCTTGCCCCCCCCCTCCCTCCCATCACCGATCTGACTGGTCTATGATCTCTGACCCTATGATACCTAAACCTATGTTTCTAGGTTACTTCTAGCTTTATTCCTAATGACCTTGAACAAATGCAACTTGTTATAAAACTGGTCTTTCAGTCATAACCATGGCTGACAGTCTACTGTGTGATACAGTACAGTAGGTTGACTGTATTTACCATAAGTAGCCTTTGACAGTCTCTTGGTCATATTCGTACAGTTTGTTATGTCACATCTCTGACAGACAGGGTTTGTGGTGTAGATTCTAGATGCCAAACTACTGTATACAATTAAACTGTAACAATTCCATAGCTAATGTTAGTCACTGTCTGCCTGGCTATCACTGCTGTTCAGCGTGTCCATGCTGAAATTCTGGAGTGAATCAGAGCTTAAAATATCTCTGGTGGTACTGCCCTAACACTGCCATATACTCTGGCCTCAGAACCAAGCACAGCTGTGTCTGAGGGAGCTACATGCCACATACACATGAGTGTTTGTGTGTAAGTCTATGAGGGAAGGGATGGAGGAGAGAGAGAATAAGGTTTTAACCTTTATTTAACTAGGCAAGTCAGTTAAGAACAAATTCTTATTTACAATGACGGCCTCCACCAGCCAAACCCAGACAACGCTGGGCCAATTGTGTCGCCGCCTTATGAGACTCCCAATCACAGCTGGTTATGATCCAGGCTGGAATCGAACCAGGGTGTCTGTATTGACACCTCAAGCACTGAGATGCAGTGCCTTAGATCGCTGCGCCACTCGGGAGCCCCTTCAAAGCATGAAAGCATGCTTTGAAATATCTCCACATTTTATACTGAGTTTGTAGAGACATACTTTCATTGTTGTAAAAATGCTACTGGGATTACTGTGCCTTTGTTGTTCAGAGGCCTGTCTCACATGAATAAGAGGCAGATTACATTGTGTGTGTCAGCCTGAGTGATGGGCGTGACAGGGAACGATGACAGCAGGCTTGTCAGGTGAGATGCATACAAACGCAGCAGCATCATTTCTCAGGGTGTAGAATCCTACAGTAGCAGTATGATCATTGCACAGCTGTTTTTCCATTCTGCCGGTCCGTCAGTGTAACACAGCAAAAGGTTAAGGCTCGTTCATTATACATAGCAGGTGTAACGCACTGGGTGTTACATGGGACATACACAACATGAACACATTTGCAGTGAAAACACTCCCCAGAGACAGACTATTTGCTTTTGTGTACAGTATATGTGTGCGGGTGTGGGCGTGTGTGTGTGTGGGTGCGTGCGTGCGTGTGAGCTGCAGAGCGGGTTAGAGCAGAGAGAAGTAGCATACTGCTATAGAGTTGTAGGACATTTCGTAAGTCCATCCACCCATCCAAAACTGCACAGTACTGGTAAACAGGTGCAGTTCCAAGAGCTTCCACTGCAGTGCACCAGTGAGCTACAGACCAACACTTCATACTTAATACTTTCTGTTTGCCCTGTGTATTCTAGGGAAGGGAGAGTATATTACTCTGAAAATGTACATTCAATTGAGTTTAATAATCTGTTTTAAGATTAAAATCAGGTGTATCACTGTGTGTGTGTGTGTGTGTGCGTGTGTGTGTGTGCGTGTGTTTGTGTAAACTACAGCTTAATCTGTTATATTAGAACCAGCTCCAGTCTCATAAAGTATCTCTCCTGTCTCTCCCAGGTGCTCTGTAAACCTATGGACCTGAGGCCCTTAGAGACCACCCTGATGAAACACTCAGACATAGACTGACTGACACAGATGAGAGAGAGATTGAGATAAAGCCAGAAGGAGAGAGAGAACAGAAAACTGAAATGCATGCAGGAGGATCTGGGGCTGAAGCTTTGACAGAACAGAAGGAAGTGCAAGTAATTGACTGGTAAGAGATCCACTGCTTAACCAGACAGGAAATGTAGTCTGCTATACTACGACTAGGATGGTTTATTTATTTGGCACATATGTTGACTGAACACACTTCAGACAGATAGGCTGTGTGTGTGTGTGTGTGTGTGTGTGTGTGTGTGTGTGTGTGTGTGTGTGTGTGTGTGTGTCTGTGCGCGCACGCACCCGCTAGGGCCTTTAAAACTTGTTCATGGATTGTGTGCGTGTTTGATGGATTGGAGAGAGAGAGAGAGAGAGAGAGCGATCGATCAAAGTGTGTCTATGGGCACATCACCGACGGGAAACAAACATTAGCTCTATTATCCCCCTTTCCTTTCCTTCCCCTCCTCCTTTCTTTCACCGGGCAAATCACTCACTCACACTGAGAGACTGCGTAGCACGACTCCCTTCCTCTTCATTTCAAATCTGGAGTGGAGAAAAGAGTTTCAATGTTGCCAGTTGCCTTTTCCATCACTGTGTTCGTATGACTAATAGTAGGCTATTGCCATTCTGGATTTAACGAGAATTCGTTTTTCTAACGGGGCTCTTTACACGAAGACTTTTCTGCTGTACGGTATTCGGACAAGGCTCGTGAAAACGCCTGCGTAAACGGACACAGATATCGGACAGAGCAGGCTCATGAGGAGCAGGCTACAGTAAGTATGTCCGGTGGTTAATTCATTATATTCGCTTTGAAAGTTTACATTTGGGACAGTTTGCGCTATTGGCAGAATACGCACAGTGTTTGCGCTCCGAACTCGACCATAAACGCGTAGGAAGGAGTCTGTCATAGAATTTAATAGATGTGTTATACTCAGAGAGTATACAACAGCCCAGTGAGAGAGATGTGAATTGTATAGTCGGATGTTTATTTTTCTTAAATGTTTTATTAAGTATTGTGTTCATGTCAATTTAAAGTTGATTGAGGTCAATACTTTAGGTGTTTGTGAATGAATCTCAGACCTGTTAGAGAAAGTGACATATGTAGCACTGATGGCCACATTCAGTATCTTTAAAGTCATTTTGAGAAAATAAAATACTTTTGTATAATATTTTCTAGCATACTAATACAAGTGAGGGGGTCTGTTCCCCCAATGTCGATTGGCATTATGACCCTGATACCAGGCTAGAGCAGTGTACAGTATGTGGCCTTGAGGGGTGTGTTCTCCAGCTCTGCCCCCTGGTCTACCTGGACAGCTACAGTGTGTGCAGGCTTTAGTTCCAGCCCAGCACTAACACACCTGATACTTGGCTCCTGTCCTCTGGATAAGCCTCTAGTTTCTGTTCTGGCCCATTAAGTCAGAGAGAGCAGGCAGTTTACAGGTGGATTACAGACTAAAGACTAGCCTGGCTGCCACATCTCAGCTTTATCAACCAACACATGGCTGGGAGTGGGAACACATGACTGGGAGTGGGAACACATGGCTGGGAGTGGGAACACATGGCTGGGAGTGGGCACACATGGCTGGGAGTGGGAACACATGACTGGGAGTGGGCACACATGGCTGGGAGTGGGCACACATGGCTGGGAGTGGGCACACATGGCTGGGAGTGGGAACACATGGCTGGGC
>QNTS01000136.1:51276-117395 GCA_003317085.1 Hucho hucho | reverse complement strand
GAAAAAAAATCCAGAAAATCACATTGTAGGATTTTTAATGAATTTATTTGCAAATTATGGTGGAAAATAAGTATTTGGTCACATACAAACAAGCAAGATTTCTGGCTCTCACAGACCTGTAACTTCTTCTTTAAGAGGCTCCTCTGTCCTCCACTCGTTACCTGTATTAATGGCACCTGTTTGAACTTGTTATCAGTATAAAAGACACCTGTCCACAACCTCAAACAGTCACACTCCAAACTCCACTATGGCCAAGACCAAAGAGCTGTCAAAGGACACCAGAAACAAAATTGTAGACCTGCACCAGGTTGGGAAGACTGAATCTGCAATAGGTAAGCAGCTTGGTTTGAAGAAATCAACTGTGGGAGCAATTATTAGGAAATGGAAGACATACAAGACCACTGATAATCTTCCTCGATCTGGGGCTCCACGCAAGATCTCACCCCGTGGGGTCAAAATGATCACAAGAACGGTGAGCAAAAATCCCAGAACCACACGGGGGGACCTAGTGAATGACCTGCAGAGAGCTGGGACCAAAGTAACAAAGCCTACCATCAGTAACACACTACGCCGCCAGGGACTCAAATCCTGCAGTGACAGACGTGTCCCCCTGCTTAAGCCAGTACATGTTCAGGCCCGTCTGAAGTTTGCTAGAGAGCATTTGGATGATCCAGATGAGGATTGGGAGAATGTCATATGGTCAGATGAAACCAAAATATAACTTTTTGGTAAAAACCCAACTCGTCGTGTTTGGAGGACAAAGAACACCATACCTACTGTGAAGCATGGGGGTGGAAACATCATGCTTTGGGGCTGTTTTTCTGCAAAGGGACCAGGACGACTGATCCGTGTAAAGGAAAGAATGAATGGGGCCATGTATCGTGAGATTTTGAGTGAAAACCTCCTTCCATCAGCAAGTGCATTGAAGATGAAACGTGGCTGGGTCTTTCAGCATGATAATAATCCCAAACACACCGCCCGGGCAACGAAGGAGTGGCTTCGTAAGAAGCATTTCAAGGTCCTGGAGTGGCCTAGCCAGTCTCCAGATCTCAACCCCATAGAAAATCTTTAGAGGGAGTTGAAAGTCCGTGTTGCCCAGCGACAGCCCCAAAACATCACTGCTCTAGAGGAGATCTGCATGGAGGAAAGGGCCAAAATACCAACAGTGTGTGAAAACCTTGTGAAGACTTACAGAAAACGTTTGACCTCTGTCATTGCCAACAAAGGGTATATAACAAAGTATTGAGATAAACATTTGTTATTGACCAAATACTTATTTTCCACCATATTTTGCAAATAAATTCATTAAAAATCCTACAATGTGATTTTCTGGATTTTTTTCCCTCATTTTGTCTGTCATAGTTGAAGTGTACCTATGATGAAAATTACAGGCCTCTCTCATCTTTTTAAGTGAGAGAACTTGCACAGTTGGTGGCTGACTAAATACTTTTTTTCCCCACTGTATGCTGAGCACTTGTTGGCTGTTTTTCCTTCACTCTGCAGTCCAATTAATTCCAAACCATCTCAATTGGGTTGAGGTTGGGTGATTGTGGAGGCCAGGTCATCTGATGTGGCACTCCATCACTCTCCTTCTTGGTCAAATAGCCCTTACACAGCCTGGAGGTGTGTTGGGTCATTGTCCTGTTGAAAAACAAATGATAGTTCCACTAATCGCAAACCAGATGGGATGGCATATAGCTGCAGAATGCTGTGGTAGCCATGCTGGTTAAGTGTGCCTTGAATTCTAAATAAATCACTGACAGTGTCACCAGCAAAACACGCCCACACCATCACACCTCTTCCTCCTTGCTTCACAGTGGGAATCACACATGCGGAGATCATCCGTTCACCAGACCAAAGGACAGATTTCCACCGGTCTAATGTCCATTGCTCGTGTTTTTGTTGGCCCAAGCAAGTGTCTTCTTCTTATTGGTGTCCTTTTGTAGTGGTTTCTTTGCAGCAATTCGACCATGAATGCCTGATTCACACAGTCTCCTCTGAACAGTTGATGTTGAGATGTGTCTGTTACTTGAACACTGTGAAGCATTTATTTGGACTGCGATTTCTGAGGCTGGTAACTCTAATGAACTTATCCTCTGCAGCAGAGGTAACTCTGGGTCTTCCTTTCCTGTCGCGGTCCTCATGAGAGCCAGTTTCATCATAGCCCTTGATGGTTTTTGCGACTGCATTTGAAGAAACTTTGAAAGTTCTTGATTGACCGACCTTCATGTCTTAAAGTAATGATGGACTGTCGTTTCTCTTTGCTTATTTGAGCTGTTCTTGCCATAATATGGACTTGGTCTTTTACCAAATCTATCACCCCTACCTTGTCACAAAACAACTGATTGGCTCAAACACATTAAGAAGGAAAGAAATTCCACAAATCCACTTTTAACAAGGCACACCTGTTCATTGAAATGCATTCCATGTGACTACCTAATGAAGCTGGTTGAGAGAATGCCAAAGCTGAGTGGGCAAATCTGTCATCAAGGCCAAAAGTGGCTACTTTATTTTGATTTGACACTTTTTTGCTTACTACATGATTCCATATGTGTTATTTCATAGTTTTGATGTCTTCACTATTATTCTACAATGTAGAAAATAGCAAAAAGAAAGAAAAACCCTTGAATGAGTAGGTGTGTCCAAACTTTTGAATGGTACTGTATATAAATATATATATATATATATATATATATATATATTTTTACAGAGTCAAATATCAATATAATATTATCGAAAAATAATATTGAGATATGTCACTGTATAGATGTTTTTCCCCATCACTAACAGACACACACACACACACGCGTTCACACACAGTACATCACTGGGATCGGGCTCCCTGCCATCCAGGGCATTTATACTAGGCGCTGTATGAGGAAGGCCCGGAAAATTGCCAATGACTTTAGCCACCCCAGCAATGGACTGTTCACCCCACTACCCTCTGGTAAACGGTACCGGAGCATCACGTCTCTGACCAACAGGCTCTGAGACAGCTTCTATCTCCAAGCAATAAGTCTGTTGAACTGCTGACCGATGGCTGCTCAATCCCATCCACGGACTATCTGCACTGACTTTATACACAATCTCAAGTCTCTATCCACACATTCACATACCTAAACTGTCACTCTGGCACACACACACACATAACAAACACACTTAACACACACACACATACTAACGCTGCTATTCATGATTATTTATCCTGCTGCCTAGTCTCTTCTAGTCACTTTTACCCTTGCCTACATGTATATATTACCTCAATCTCCACCTTATCCCTGCACGGTATTCGTATTGGCCTTGTATTTAGCGTACATTGTGTTTTTATTTTATTTCTTGTGTGCTTTTATATTTTTATCCGACCTGGTGTTGTTTCCATGCCTTTTTTTAAGATCATATTTCTATTTTTGTACTTCTGATACTGAGCTCTGCATTGTTGAGGAAAAACTAATAAGTAAGCATTTCACTGTATGGTTTACAGTCGTTGCCATGTGATGACTAAATGTTGATTTGATTTATTCGTCACATGACAGAATACAATGGCTGTAAACCATACAGTGAAATGCTTACTTACTGAACTCTGCATTGTTGAGGAAGAGCTTGTATCACAGGTAGGAAAATAGAAATAGGATCTTAACAAAGGCATGGAAACAAACAGCACCTGGTCAGATACAAACCAATGTGTAGGGATACAGTGGAAGTTGAGGTACAGTACAAAACATTAGGAACAACTGCTCTTTCCATGATATAGACTGACCAGGTGAACGCTATGATCCCTTATTGATGTCACTTGTTAAATCCACTTCAATCAGTGTAGATGAAGGGGTGGAGACCGGTTCAATAATCATTTTTAAGGCTTGAGACAGTTGAGACATGGATTGTGTATGTGTGCCATTCAGAAGGTAAAGACAAAATATTTAAGTGCCTTTGATTGGGGTATGGTAGTAGGTGGCTGGCGCACCGTTTTGAGTGTGTCAAGAACTGCTGAGTTCCCGTGTGTATCAAGAATGGTCCACCACCCTAAGGACATCCAGCCAACTTGACACAACTGTGGGAAGCATTGGAGTCAACATGGGCCAGCATCCCTGAGGAACGCTTTCGACACCTTGTAGATTCCAGGCCATGACGAATTGAGGCTGTTCTGAGGGCAAAAGGAGGGGGTGTAACTCATTATTCCTAATGTTTTGTACACTCAGTGTATACGTGTGGCGTTCCCTATGAAATATACTGTATCTCCCTCCATTTATGCAGTGTTCTTGTCTTCTTTTCTCTCCTTCTCTCTGTTTCCCCATGAGAAACACAGAGGCCTGATTAACAGATGGAGGGATGGAGAAATGAAGGAGGGAATATAGCACATACTCCCCTCAGAGGATACTGGGCCTGCTCTCTCTCTCTCTCTCTCTCTCTCTCTCTCTCTTCCTCTCTCTCTCTCCCTCCCTCTCTCTTCCTCCCTCTCTCTTCCTCTCGCTCCCCCTCTCATTCTCCCGTAGTTATTATATACTGTACATCAATAGGTTATGATAGCGATAAGAGTAAGGGTCTGAAGTTAGGTGTCAAGGTAAAGGCTAGAGGTCAGGGGTCATGGATTAGGGGACGGGGGATTGGTGGGTTACTCTAAACTCCGCTGAGACCCTCCGGTAAACCCAGGTGTACTGGATTAGGGGTGCGTGTGCGTGACATGCGGTGACTTAGTGTTACACAACAAGCTGTGGACTGAATCCTTCAGATCCTCTGGGCCAAGACACACAAGGCATAGTTAATAGGTGTCAACAACGGGACTCTTCACCTAGAGGTGTACCGTGCTGGATGTGTGTTGGATGGAGAAATTATGGAAATGTCAATTTTCTAGTTGAATATGCTTTTCGAACTTCTACCTTCAGCGGGAAGCAAATGGCCATCTCTCTGGTTGTCATTTAGATGTGATGTTTTCAACTGAGTTGTGTGATAGAGATGTATGTCTTCATCAGTGAGTGATTTTCCTCTCTCAGGTCTAGCTGTTGAATGATCAATTCTTCAGTTTGACACAAACATAGTTGAACCGTTCTCTATGACTGCTCAACAAGTACTACTGTGTGTGTGTGTGTGTGTGTGTGTTTGACGACATTTGAACCGATTTCTTTCTCTATTTCTGTTTAAGGAGCGAATGCCAGAGGAATTGAGAGGAGACAAATAAAGAGAATACTGCTGTGAGGATTGAGACAAGAGAAGAAGAACAGGACTTTTGGGGATAGGAGAGAAGTAGAAGGAGTGAAGATGGGGAGGAAAAAGATACAGATAGCACGGATTATGGATGAACGCAACAGACAGGTAAACACACACACACACACACACACTCTTAAGCTTGTGCTTAATCATGTGTGAGCTTACTCAGAAAGGGTCACACACATAACCCCCAACCCTCCCACGCCCGCAGACAACTAGGTGGGCAGGAAGCAGAGACAGATGCATTGTGTGTGTGTGTAGTGTAGTGGGGGAGTGGTTCCTCTCTTCCTGTTATGACAGGAAATGCAGTAACATGTGCTTCCTGACCCCTAGAGCTTGAACGACCTCCCTGTTCTCCCTGTTCTCAGTGTGTGTGTGTGTGTTTGCATGTGATTACCAGTCCTAACAGCCTCAGATTTCTTCCCCAGTGTCCTGACAGTGACATTGGATCTTCCACATCTTCTGTTGTGAACACGTAGGCCATCAGCGTACATGTAATACAGTTCACCTACATAATGCCTTCCCCCCTCTCTCTCTCCCTCTCCTTTCTATCTATCTCTCCCCCCTCTCCCTCTACCTTTCTATCAATCTATCCCTCTCCCTTTCTATCTCTCCCTCTCTCTGCCCTCTCTCTCTACCTTTCTATGTATCTCGCCCTCCTCCCCCCTCTATCTCCCTCTCTCCCTCTGCCTTTCTATCAATCTCTCCCTCTCCCTTTCTATCAATATCTCCCTCTACCTTTCTATCAACGTCTCACTCTCTCCCTCTACCTTTCTATCAATCTCTCCCTCTACGTTTCTATCAATCTCTCCCTCTACCTTTCTATCATTATCTCCCTCTCTCCCTCTCCCTTTCTATCAATATCTCCCTCTACCTTTATATCAATGTCTCACTCTCTCCCTCTACCTTTCTATCAATCTCTCCCTCTACCTCTCTATCAATCTCTCCCTCTACCTTTCTATCAATCTCTCCCTCTCTCCCTCTACCTTTCTATCAATCTCTCCATCTACCTTTCTATCAATCTCTCCCTCTCTCCCTCTACCATTCTATCAATCTCTCCCTCTACCTTTCTATCAATCTCTCCCTCTCTCCCTCTCCCTTTCTATCATTATCTCCCTCTCTCCCTCTGCCTTTCAATCAATATCTCTCCCTCTACCTTTCTATCAATCTCTCCCTCTCCCTTTCTATCAATCTCTCCCTTTCTATCTATCTCTCCCTCTACCTTTCAATCTATCTCTCCCCCCTCTCCCCCTCCCTACCTTTCTATCTATCTTTCCCTTGTCCCTCGCTTTCTCCATCTCCAGGTGACATTTACCAAGCGGAAGTTTGGCCTGATGAAGAAGGCGTATGAGCTGAGTGTGCTGTGTGACTGTGAGATTGCCCTCATCATCTTCAACAGCACCAACAAGCTGTTCCAGTATGCCAGCACTGACATGGACAAGGTCCTGCTCAAATACACTGAGTACAACGAACCACACGAGAGCAGGACTAACTCTGACATCGTGGAGGTGGGTCCCACACAGTTTATTGCAGACTGATTCCCGAACATGGTTTCCCAGGTCTAATAGCAGATACAATAACTGATTGTTCAGTTTGTTGAATTAACAGTGGAATTCAGCTAGTCTGCTGGTATTTTGTGACATACAGTACTCAGACCCATAGCAACTGTATGTGTGTGTGTGTCTGTGCCTGTGTCTGTGTGTGTGTTGGGCTCATGGCCCACGGCTCAGGGAGGCTAACGTGTGCAGGCCTGAGTCTGAGTCGGCCAGCTTGGAGTTACTTAATGGTGTTAGAGAACAAGGTGTCCCCTCACAAACACACACATGTCCAACATCCCCATTCAACCCTCTTCAGGGCCACCCAGCGGACCATGGTCCATGTGACAGAGGTTAGGGATCAGGGTTTAGGGATCAGAGTTCACAGGACAGGTGTGTTGGATTCCGGCTCTTGGAACGTTGACAGTAATCTGTACCGGCTTGGAGAAGAGTTGTTGTGGTCTTATATAGGATACTGTTAAAGAGAGGGAGAAGGAGAGAGAGAAGAGAGAAATCAGTGAAAGATGTGTGTTCCCACACAGGCCATGAGCCTCCCATTGGGAGTAGTGGGAAAACCGGGCTTGGTAGAGTTCGGTAGAGTGCAAAGGGGGTGGGGATGTTGATGTGTGGGAATGGGGACTTCTAGCACTGCAGAAATCAGAGATATGGAGCTCAGTTTTGGGACTATTCCATGTGTTCCATTGTAAACCAGGCAAACTAAATCAACCAAGCACAGCTAAAATATTCCACAGTATTTCACATTTGAGCCAGATCTGGTGGTTATGTGTTTGACGTGTCAGTGTTGTATAACGTGGTGTTTTGCCTGATAGCTGATGTTGTAACGTGGTGTGAAGGAGGGTCAGGTCTCCCTCTTCACCTGTCCTCCGCAAGGCCACCTCATGGTCAGTCAGCCAGCCCCGACAGGAGCAGCGTATAGTTTACTGTTAATCTACTGTAATCTACCATAATCCCATCACACTCATTACTGTAATCTCAATATGCTCCTTCTAATCCCTCTCGCCAAATGTCAACTCTCCTCTCCCTTCATCTCTTCCCCCCATCCCTCCTCTCTTTCCTCCCCTCCCTCTCTTCCTGGCTGACCTGGTCACCTCTAGTGTGTAGTCATCTCCTGGGGGACAAATAAATGATAATGGATATTTCCCTCCTCTTTCTTTCTCAGTTCCCTTTCCTTCTCTCCGCCTCTCTTTCTCTCACTCACTCTCCTCTCTCACTTTCAAGCCTCTCTATCGCTCCCTCGCTCCTTCTCCTCCTTTCTCCCTTACCCTCTATGCCAATTTATTTCCTTCTAGATTGTTTGTGTTCCGTCTATCTATCAGCCTCTCTCTTTCCCCCTCTTCCTTTACCTTTTCTTTCCCCATCCCTCCATCTCTCTCGCGCCAGTGTGTTTGGTTAGTTCAGTCTTGGCAGGGCCAGTCATTCTAACTGGTTTCCCCTCCAGCTCTCTACCACAGAGTTGATAGTTACTTCATGCACATGCATGCCAGTGCATTCCTATGCTTTGAGTTGTGTGCTCTGTTTGTGTGTGTGTGTGTGTTGTTGGTGCTCTTAAATGTTTTTACCTGCAAATATGCTGTTGTCCACACGGCTCTTACGATCTAGAGACAGACTAACAAAACAGAACAAAAATAATCCCAACTCAGTCTTTTTACTGGAGTATATCCTGTCCATAAATTGGTAATGACTTTCAATATACTATAACAACATGCCGGTATATTTTTCAGCATCTCACACGCCTCCTGTGCTTTGTATTGATAAAAACCTCATGACCTAGCTGTGAAACCTTCTGAGCCGTAGAGCTATCTGCCTGACAGGAATGGAGCAGAATAGAGTCTCCTTTGTCTGGGTCTATTTCCCCAATAATGAGGGGTGTGTGTGTGTGTGTGTGTGTGTGTGTGTGTGTGTTGGAGCTTGTTGGATTTGTTGCTCGTGGATCAGGATCATGGCTATATATAACGGAGAACTTCTGCATTCCTCACCCCCTTTTCTACTAACCCTATTTCACTCCATTCTGTGGTGTGTGTGTGTGTGTGTGTGTGTGTGTGTGTCGCAGATTGAAAACAGCTGAAGCTCTCAGTGAGGCTCGTCAAAAAGAACACACAAAACACACACACAGTCCCAGTGGTAACTCCAGCTCTCTTTGTGTAGTCAATTCCTTCCTGTTAAATGCCTGGAAACCAGCAGCAGGCTAAAAATAGACCGCTGCTGCTAAGAATAGCCTCTCTGGGATGTGCGTATGAGTGTATGTGTGTGTGTGTTGTATGTGTGTGTGTGTCTTGGCGGGCTGGCAGACATGAGGAGAAAGAGGGGTCGTGTAACTTGGTCAACAAAAACTTTAGATTTCATCTAATTTTAACATTCTGTCATAAATAGCACATGTCCAACTTCATAAAAACACGTTTTCCCATCTCAAGAGTTAACTCTTTTTTTTTTTTTAAATGACTACAGTAAGTACCTATTATGTGCCAAATAAAGTAACAGGGTTGACTGTAACAGGGTTGACTGTAACAGGGTTGACTGTAACAGGGTTGACCATTTCATCTTAAATCTTGTTTGTTGTGTGCAACAGAGAGGGGCAATTGAATGGAAGCTTCATAGTTATTATATATTTTTTTAAATTGTCAAACATTTTTAGCCTGTCTTTCTATGAGTAAGAGGGTTGAAGTGTTATACTTGACCCACTCCGTTTTCCAACACAAAACAACAGAAAGTTACAATAACAAAAAGAACCAGCTCACCTGCTTTTACACTACGACTATTAGATGTTCAATGTAAAAAAATTTTTTAAAGGAATCTTTTCACCATATTAAAACGATGGTGATTATTGACCTTAAACTGAGGGACAGACGTAAATTAATCACATCTTCATGAATGACTTTGTCAAAGCAACAAAACAACTAGGGCTTTACAATGAAGGTGAAAACCAGTGCAGTCAAAACGAGATTTCCCCGTGTTTTACATCTCCACACTATGTGGTTGGAATAATACTGTGAAATTGTGAAAGTTCGATTTGGCTGCTGAGGGGCAAAGAGACCACCAGCTCGGCTAAAACCACTGATGAATAAGTTCAGTTTTCAATTGGTTTTAACGTCATCACCTCTTAAACGTCATATTCAGAACCGCACCGATTATTCCACATTTAACTCTATCATCAGAGTTATACAACCATTCACTGCATTCTTCACATGATCAGTACACATCAATTGATCATGTCATTTTCATATACGTGAGGCTAGCCTATCACTTTGGCATTTAACTAGCTAGCTAGCTAAGCAAACAACATGTGTCATTTAGCTTGCTTCATCAGAGATGAGGCTTTTGGAAAGCGCTTGACAATGGCAAGTCCTCGTCCTGGTAAAGTTTCCGGTCAGACTTCTGTCATCACCGCTATAGCCAGCAGCATACCACCCTGCATCCCACTGCTGGCTTGCTTCTGAAACTAATCAGAGTTGGACCTGGTCGGTCCCTGGATGGGAGACCAGATGCCGCTGGAAGTGGTGTTGGAGGGCCAGTAAGAGGCACTCTTTCCTCTGGTCTAAAAAAATATCCCAATGCCCCAGGGCAGTGATAGGCGACATTGCCCTGTGTAGGGTGCTGTCTTTCGGATGGGATGTTAAATGGGTGTCCTGACTCTCTGTGCTCACTAAAGATCCCATGGCACTTATTTAAAAAAATATATACTTTTTTATTTTTAACATTTTTATTTAACCTTTATTTTACTAGGCAAGTCAGTTAAGAACAAATTCTTATTTTCAATGACGGCCTAGGAACATTGGGTTAACTGCCTGTTCAGGGGCAGAACAACAGATTTGTACCTTGTCAGCTCGGGGAATTGAACTTGCAACCTTTCGGTTACTAGTCCGACGCTCTAACTTATCGTAAGAGTAGGAGTGTTAACCCCGGTGTTTTGGCTAAATTCCCAAGCTGTCCCTCATACTGTCACCTAATCATCCCCAGTTTATAATTGTCTCATTATTCCCCCTCCTCTCCCCTGTAACTATTCTCCAGGTTGTTGCTATAAATGAGAACGTGTTCTCAGTCAACTGACCTGGTAAAATAGATGGCAAGCAAATCAAACAATATTTGCTTATAGCCATCTAGTTTATCCCCTGAAATGTAGCTTGTAGTTATTATTGACGTGATCTGTCATCAGCTAGCCAATAGGGAGAGATATCATCAGGCTGCCCTCGCGTGTCTGAAATGACACGATCAGTTACTTGCTGTATAACTCTGATGAGCTAGCAACATTTTTCATGGAATGATGGGAAATTTGTCATTTCTGACTATGGTCTTCGAGAGGTGATGATATTACAAGCAAATAGTTCACATTTATTTAACAATCCCTTGAACAACGGCCCGCAGCAGGTAGATCGAACGCTCTGCACCAGATTGTGATGTTGATAGAACAACAGGAGAGTTCCAAACCTCTCTGCCACTAACAGTTGGTTTTCAGTGTGAGTGCCTGTGCTAGTGAGTGCGTGTGAGTGCGTGTGCGTGTGAGTGCGTGTGTGTGCGAGTGCGGTCGAAATGTCCGCCTGTTGGGTTAGGAGAGGTGAGATGTTGTGAGAGTTGCACGTCATGTTCCCTGGCACACGAAGAGCTGCCTTGCACTCTGTGCCCTTGTAATTATGGCACATGCCATAATTGATATGGAAGTGGTTGGGAGACCAGACCACCCATAGGGGAGAAAGAACAACAGGGAGTAGACGGAAAAAACAGAGAGAGAGAGAGCGAGAGAGAGATTGAGGTGCTGTAATGGTTTTGACTTGAGGTTGTTTTTTTTGTTAGCGGTGCCAGGTAGGTTGTGCCTACCAGAGAAAATACTGATTTCTCCTTTTAGTTTGACAGGGAATGAGTTTAGGGCGGGTTGGAATGGAGGTAGGGAGTTCAGTGATCTCTCTCTCTCTCTCTCTCTCTCTCTCTCGCTCTCTCTCGCTCTCTCTCGCTCTCTCTGTTTTACTTTCTCTCCTCCTCTCTCTCTCCTCTCTCCTTCTCTTTTCTCTCCCTCCTTCTCTTCTCTCTCAGCTGTCTTCCCCCCTGAGCACCTATAGTCAGCTGTCCACTCAACCACCTACTGCCTTCACCTCTCACACACGCACACACACGCGCAGGCACGCACACGAACACAAATACACACCTCTCTCACCACACACACATGCTGCTCTCAAGGTTACACATTACGGGCTGTGTGTGCCAGGGCTCTGTGTCGAGCCCCAGTATGGAGAGTCATGCATTCTGAAATACGGAGTACGAGTTCTTCACTTTTCATGTGTGTACTGTCATTTCATTTATGTCTGGCTGATGTGTTTTTCGTCAGTCATGGACATAGTGTGTGATTGTGGGGTGGGGAGGCGAGAGAGGTATGGGGGAGGGAGTAACAGAAGGGAACAGAGGGGTGGGGGCAGGGAATGGGCATGAGAGAGAAGGGACAGTGGGGGTGAGAGGGACGGGGAGTGTGGGGGTGGGGACTGGGGTCGAGGGGTGCTCTGGCTGCCATAGAGGCAAAAAATAGCCATCTACGGCCATCCCTCAGGCGCAGAGCTGTGATTGGCTGAAGCCGGGCTCAGTCACTCCCCCTCCCCGTGTTGGCCAGTGACAGGTGGGCATGACTGGGCAATACGGTGCTGGGCCTGCCACAAATTGTGTGTTGTGTGTGTGATAGCTTTTGTGGTCTAGTGATAGGCCAGTGTTAGGCTGTAAAGTGCTGAGATACGACAAAGTTGAGACAAACTGCATACATGCGCACNACACACACACACACACTAGGCAAAAGCATCCCAGCTCCATGGACATTATCAGCAGTGATAAGAGAGGCCTACTCTTTCCATTACCCCCCCCCCCACCTATGTTCTCCTCTCATCTCTCCAAATCACTGTCTACCACCCTTTCCCTTTCAGCCCCTCTCCTTTTATTTCCTTTACTTTTTTCCTCTCACTTTGTCTACTCTCCCTCTCTCCTCCTCTCGTACTGTAGTTCAATGAGAGTATTTATCTATCATGTGTTGTAGCGCCTCTTGGTGGTAGTCAAGGGGACTGCAACACTTCAGAGCTCTAGAGTAACTGCTGTGGTTTAATCACTGACTCTTCTTTTGCAACAGTGGCGTTAATAGACTCTCAAGCCATTTGCAGAGTCTCATTAACATTTGTTCTCTCTCTCTCTGTTTCTCTCTCTCTGTTTCTCGCTCTCTCTGTTTCTCTCTCTGTCTCTCTCTGTCTCTCTCTCTCTCTCTCTCTCTCTCTCTCTCTCTCTCTCAATTCAATTCAATTCAATTTGCTTTATTGGCATGATGTAACAATGTACATATTGCCAAAGCTTACTTTTGATATTTACAATATGAAAATAACAAGATTCAAAATTGTCAACGGGACAACAGTAACAACAATAACCAAGGGTCAAAATAACCATACATTGAACAATAACAATAAGCATACAGTAGAGGACATGTGCAGGTTGATTGGTCTGTCAGACACTGTCCCTCATCTTATGGCAGGCAGCAATGTAGTGCGCTGCCAACCCACAGCTCTCTGTGTCCTCCCCCAACAGGATGGGTAGCCTACTCTCATCAGAGAGGTCTTTGAAAAGGTTTCAAATTTGGGGTCTCTCTCTCTCTCTCTCTCTCTCTCTCTCTCTCTCTCTCTCTCTCTCTCTCTCTCAGACTCTGCGTAAGAAGGGTCTAAATGGCTTTGACAGTCCTGACATCGAGGCAGACGACTCTGCTGGTCAGAGCCCCGAGTCAGAGGACAAATACCGCAAGATCAACGACGACATCGACCTCATGATCAGCAGACAGAGACTCTGTGTAAGTACTAACTGGAATGTGTGTCCACTCCTACCACTTCTCCATTTGCCTTGCTAACCCTGTCGTCTCTTTGTCTCTGTCCAGCAGGCTCTCCCCCCCTCTAACTACGACATGGTTGGCTCCATCCAGGGTCAAAATAACAGCGGACTACTCTACTCTCAACCTGGGGCGGGGGGTTCCTTAGGAAACCACAATCTGCTGCCCCTCACGCACACACACCCTGGGCTGCAAAGGAACAGCATGTCGCCCGGACCCCAACACACACACCGACCCCCCAGCGCTGGAAACGCAGGAGGGATGATGGGTTCAGAGCTGTCTAACACCGTCTCTAACACTGGTGAGTTAACTATCGCGATGCACCTAAATATTTCACAGTGTGATATCTCATGCAACCAAGGTAAAACAAGAAACACTGACAGTATTCTCCTCTGTCCGCCTCCTAGGTAATGGTAGCTATAGTAACCACCGTAACTCTCCGGGGCTGCTGTCTCCGGGATGTGTGGCCAAAGGCATGCAGGCCAAGACTCCGCCCCTGATGACCTCCATGACCCTGAGTGGTAACCGCAAGCCAGACCTCCGCACGCTGCTGCCCCCTGGCAACAAAAACAACATGCCCTCCGTCGTGAGTGATCTCCTCTTTCTCCATCTCGCTCTCTCGTCTTCTCCCCTCAGACAGATGTCAAACACTTACCGGACCCCCCTTGAACAGTTCCCCACACACTCACACTCTAACCCACACCGTACACTCAGACACAAGCATTTCGCTACACTCGCATTAACATCTGCTAACCATGTGTATGTGACAAATACAATTTGATTTGATTTGATGAGTTGTTGCTTTTCAATGCTGCCAGTGCGAGCATTTTGACATGATGCTGGTGAGTAGTGTGGCACTAATGGACAACATGTGGAAAGTTACACTGACTATCTGCTTGTATGTCTAGAATGAAATGGAGATCCACATACTTCTACCTATAAGTGGGCTAATGTTTGTTTATTGTTTTCTTCCAGAACCAGAGAATAAACCACTCCCAGTCTGCCCAGTCTTTGGCTTCTCCTGTGGTCTCCATAGCAACACCTACTCTGCCCGGGCAGGGTATGGGAGGGTACCCCTCTGCCCTCTCCACCTCCTATGGCACAGGTATGCACTCCTCTTCTTCTCTCTTCCTCCTCCCCTCCTCTTCTTCCTCCTCTCAAAATCACTGCACCACATTAGGAATAGGAAGCCATTATTGATTTGCCCAAGGTGTGTAACCTTTCTCCCCACTCCCGCTGTGTAGAGTACTCTCTGGGTGACCTGAGCTCTCTGTCAGGGTTTGGAGGGAACGGCTCTGGATCACTTCACCTGGGATCAGTGACAGGCTGGCAGCAACAACAGCTACAGAACATGCAGCACTCAGCACTAGGACACATGGGGTGAGTGTGTGTGTGTGTGTCTCCGTGTGTGTTTGGGTATTTCCTCTCCCTCTTTCTAACCACTATCTCTCCTCTCCTCCAATCAGAAACCTTTGTCAGAACTCCAACCTCAACCTCCAGAATGTCCATCAGAACCTTCACATCAAGTCAGAGCCCGCCTCCCCGCCTAGAGATCGAGGCATCGGATTTGTCAGCGGAGGGATGGGGGCCGTGTCCCAGGGCTACCTAACAAATCAGGGCCCAGCCGAGGCAGGGCGGTCTCCTGGCGACAGCCTATCCAGCTGTGGGAGCTCATACGACGGCAGCGACCGCGAGGATCACCGCGGAAACGACAACTTCCTGCTGCGCCCGATGTCCAGTCAGGAGGAACGCCACAGCCCGTCCGTCAAACGCATGCGCCTATCAGAAGGCTGGGCTACATGATAAGGCCCGCCCCTGATTCACAGAGGGGGAGGGGCTTGTGTAGAGTTACCTTTAGTGTTACTATGACTATTATTAATCTTGTGTCCAAAATGGCACCCTATTCCCTACATAGTGCTCTTGCCAAAAGTAGGGCACTTTATAGAGAATAGGGTGTGATTTCAGATTTGGCCTATATTCTTCTTGTGCAGAGTGAGAGTGTTACACTATAACAGGGACATTATATACAGGAGTGTGGGGGGGGGGGGTTATAACAGAGACATAAACTGTGTCTCAAATGGCACTATTGCCCATGTAGTGCACTACCTTTGGCCAAAAGTAGTGCACTACATGGGAAATCGGGAGTCACTTGAGACAGCAGTGACATGCAGGAGTGAGGGTTGATATGAAGTGGGGGGAGTCAGTGTGGGAGGGCGGGTGGTGCATTGCTTGTGTTGTGTGTTTGTGAGGGAGGGAATAAGTCAATTAATATGTACACTATGTAAACTAACTAAGAAAATGATGAAGATGTCTGGTACTCTGTATGGCCAAGCTACTGGTGAGTTCAGTAATATACTAGGAGACACAAGGACAGGCACTGAGGAGTGGACACGTCATGGTGGATTTGTGTGTGTGTGTGTGGGTGTGGATGTGGGTGTGTGTGTGTGAATGAGTGTCTACGTGTGTGTGTGTGTGTGTGTACTATGTACTACCTAGGCCCAGTCTGCAGCTGGCTGACTAGCAGACAGATAGTGTGAGTGTTGCAGGTTCAACGTATTGAGGATAGGCAGAGAAAGAAAGAGAGAGAAAGGGAACGGGACAGTGATAGAGGAAGGAAGAAAGAGAGAGATGGAGGGGGGAGAGACAGATGGAAATAAGAGTAAGACAGAAAAGAAGAGAGCGATAGAGGGAGAAAGAGACAGTGAGAGGAGAGTGATAGGGGGAGAGAAGAAGGAGAGGGAGAAAGACATTATGCAACAGGTTGCAAAGAGCTGGAAAAATAGAATAAGAAGTCATTCTAATATTAAAATTCTACGGCTGGAACCCTGGACAACTAGAATATCTCACTTGAAGTGAAGAAGCTTAGGAATCGTAGTTCAATTCAGTCAGAATACTTTTTAAGAGCCATATGCTAACAAATACAATCTGGGTCGTATACAGTACGGTGTTACTCATCCAGATATACATTACAGTTTGCATTATATAAGAAATGCTTTGTTTAGTCAATTGAGATTGAGCCTGTGTGTGTGTGTGTGTGTGTGCGCGTGTGAGAGAGAGAGTGGGAGAGTGTGTGAGACAGCCTTGGGGGTGTGAGTTTAGACAGACAGAACTCCTAAAGCCATATTAGAATACGGGAAGTTGATGCTTTGCTGCACATACCAGTGGTTTCCTCTTTATAGTCTCATGTTTTTTGAAAAAGTATATTCCTACCTTATTCTATAAAATAATTGTATGAATATTTTTAAAAACGGCTGTGACATTAAGGATACCTATAGTTCTATTTAAAATAACGACAACATTGTTCAAATCTAGATTAAACCTTGTTTTTCTTATCAGTGGGGGTTATTATGTAACTGTGCATTCAGGTGGATATATTTTCTATCCATCTCTAACATTCAGGGACATTTTTAGTTAAAGCTTCTCAACCTGCCAACGATGTTATGTTAGCCTGATAACACATTCTTTAGGAAGGGTTGCTTCGACACCCAGATCAAGCCTACCCCTAGACTAAAAAAGATTGCTAAATGGAGAATCTCCATTGAGGGCGTGTGTTAATCCGGGATTAGGCCTCAATCGGGGTCTGGCAGATCTAATCTAAGGCTGCAGAGTCAGTGTATAGACAGAGAAATGGCTGAACGGCTGCCTCTCCTCCCTTCAGACAGTTTTATATGTCAGATATTATTACTGAAAACACATAGGAAACCCACCTAGAAGCATAACTTCTGACTTTGAAAGTCACATTTCTTCCATTTTGCCAGGTTGCAATACAATACAATACTGACTGATGTCAGTAGACTACAAGAGGGCGGAGCCCCACAATGGGTTATAGACTAACCAACAGCCTGATGCTATCCCATTCACCTAACTCATCAGAGCTACTGTTTTCCTTTTATTTTATTTTTCTTCGATATTAGAATTATTTGTCTGTACTGCTCAAATCTGTAATTTACCTGTACCTCAAATGTACCCCACACATTTTCATAGCATGTTGGTTTGAGTGGGATTCTGAGAATGTTGTATAATTTTATTAAATGAATAGGACTACTCCATGCAATACCCACTTCAATTATAGAATGTTAATGCTTTGTGAAAGAATTAGGACTTGACATCTCAATAATGTCATTCTGTATCTGAGTTAGGGTCCCTGGATGATTTGGCTATAATGCTCTATGTTGGATTCTGTTCTTTAAATGAACTGTATACAACTGTTAACCACATGGCCTTGGGTAGTGCACTCAGAGAGTGGGTGTCATTAGGCCTCCTAATGGACGTCTTTCTGAGGTGAATGTTTGGACGCTACAAGGCTCCGAGCGGCAGAAGCAGGCCTTTGTCGCCACTTGAAAACAAAATGTTTCTCACCAAAGGAAGGGAGCTAACGTCTGTACTGCTTAGCCAACGGAAATAAACATGTATTTTCCCGCACAGGCAATGAATTAAATGGTATTGGTATTTTGCAGACAAACTCAGTAAATATACAGGCTCTTTACTTTTAAACACGTCTCTGTGTGGTTTGTTTGACTCCCATGACTCCTATTTCTGTTCCTCCACTACCGCCACATTCTCTCTCTCTCTCTCTCTCTCTCTCTCTCTCTCTCTCTCTCTCTCTGTCTCTCTCTCTCTCTCTCTCTCTCTCTCTACTCCTACTTTTAGTTACTTATTCATTTGACTTGTGGTGAAAGGTAAACTAAAGTCAAGAATTATTTCTAATACTTTATCAGTGGGTACACAAAGGTATTGGTGTTTCATAAACATTTCCTGTCAAGTGAAACTGGTTCTAGAGAAGGACAAACCTTTAAGTCAAGTTTTTATATACAGTGAGGGAAAAAAGTATTTGATCCCCTGCTGATTTTGTACGTTTGCCCACTGACAAAGAAATGATCAGTCTATAATTTTAATGGTAGGTTTATTTGAACAGTGAGAGACAGAATAATAACAAAAAAATCCAGAAAAACGCATGTGAAAAATGTTATTAATTGATTTGCATTTTAATGAGGGAAATAAGTATTTGACCCCTCTGCAAAACATGACTTAGTACTTGGTGGCAAAACCCTTGTTGGCAATCACAGAGGTCAGACGTTTCTTGTAGTTGGCCACCAGGTTTGAACACATCTCATGAAGGATTTTGTCCCACTCCTCTTTGCTGATCTTAGAAAGAAGATAGAAATTCCTGATGAGAATTCTATACTGAAGAAGAGAATCTCTAAGCTGGAGCAGGAGCTCTCTGAGCTGAAGATTCGATAAAAGGAGAAGGTCAGTATCACAATGACTTCACAGAGTTATGAGTCTCGGGTTATTATTAAGTCTAATAAGTCACGTCTCCTCTTGTGCCTGTCCTCCGATCTGTCTTTCTTAGGCTGGGTTGAGGTACCAGCTTTGGTTCAGCCCATTCATCCCGGAATACTGTATGTCTGTCGCTCCGAGTCCATCAGACTGGGTATCTACAGAACAATTTCTCGAACTACGTTTACCTGACATCAAAGGCATTTTCACAGTAGACTATCAAATATCAACCCATATTGAATCTAGGCTATGTGACCCCTATCTGACTGTCTTTCAGGGATTTTATAACAAGAAATGTCTGACTTGATCTCTTCTTGTGGGCCTCAGACTCTGTAGTGTATGGGGGAAATATCACTGCCGATTCCAACCACTGACACCCAGGTAACAGAGACAGGCTCTCTGCAGGAGAGGTTCATAGCTCTGAGACTGGATCAGAAAATCAGAGCCTGACTGGACTGATGAAGGTGAGTGGATCTTCAGAGTATCGAAACCATCCACTCCTGAACGACGTGAATACTTGCAGTTATATGACTCTGCACTATAAGAGAACCTCCAGACTGGATCGGCTGACTCCCTCCCTTTTAGAGAGGCAGATTCATCCTGAAGTGATTCAGCAGCAAACAGCCACACGTGCAGTCATGGCTGTGACATATGTAGCTCAGGCCTTCCTCGTCCTTAAGGGTTTCTCATCTTGGAAGAGAAGTGATTTCGTTAAAACGCTGAAAGACGTGATCCCAATTTGTTCAGCAGAGAACGGAGCTCCAGAGCTACTGGTATCTGAACATCCCAAAAACAACTTCCCTGGTCTCTACTGCGCATACTATGGAGATCTTGAGAAGTTGGTCAGCGGTTACAGACAGATAGTTCACCTTTGGAAGTCCCTCGCTTAACTGCTGGTGCCCAGTGGCGAGAAGGCTGTTCCTCTGAAAGTTTGTCTCTGCCCTCTGAAGAACCGGCACCCTAAAGCAGCCTGCGTCCAGGATAGAGACACAGCTGGAAGACTGCAGAGTAGTGACTGGATGACAAACAGGCTGAGCTGGAGTTCCTTGAAAGTCTTCCCTATGACCTCAAAACAAACGCAGACCAGGCCCGCGCACCTCTACCAGAACACTTAATGACCGTGGTTCATGCCTGAGGAGAACAAGAACAGAGTAGGAAAATTATCACAATCATTCATGTCTTTAACGGTTTTTAACGAGGCCAGACAAAACTGAAAACTCAAGTTCACTGCAGGCTCCATCCCAGATGATTCCACTCCTGGAGCCTCCATCCGTCTCTACCAGGGAGACAGGTTAGTGGACTCTGACTAGGAGCCTTTGTCAAAGCCTGACCCTGTTCAGATGACAGACACAGCAGAGCAGCATCACTCTGATCTTAACACCGTCAAAGACTGGACACACTGACAGGCTCAGAGTGGAGTACAGACCTGTCAGAACTTATCTATTTCCCTGTGTAGAGAAGTGGAGATACTTGGAGACCAAAGATAATGGGGAAGACTGTGTGATATCGGGCCTAGAGAAAGACATGCATTACCAGATCAGACATGTAGCAGTGGACAGGGTAGGAGTTGGTGAGTTCAGTGACATCACTGTAACAGAGAATGTGTCAGGGTCTTGGCCTGGGCATCCCGTAGTCTTGTCAGCAGACAGAAACTCAGACAGTCTGACCTGGCGAAGACCAGCGGAGGCTGTAGAGGGACGTCCTGTGCTCTGCTACAGACTGGAGGACAAATAGGAAGGACAGGAGAAGTGGGCCTCACTGCTAACAGACGGGGATGAGTGTGTTGGTTCCCGAACAACCACACACACATCCTGCAGAGCCCGAGTGTGTCATTCCTCATGCAGGTACAGCACAGTTATGTTGTTAATAACACAGATGGAATCATGCCCCAGTTCCACTTTGTAAGGATCTAGTTCACAGTGGTTCAAAGCCGTAAGACACATTTCTTATTTTTTTGCATATAAAGTTATTATTTTAGTGACACGGGGAGATTTGTACATCTCAATGTACTTGACGTCGTTTTGAAATTACGGACTTTTACAGAGAGGGCTATTTTTCACATTGATAACATTTCCCAACATTTATTTTCTCTTTACTCTTCAACAGCTGATGTGACTCTGGACTGTAGTTTGATGTTGTCTGATGATGGGAGGATAGTGAAACAAGATGAGACGAGTGTCCCTGATAATCCACAGAGATTTAATAAGATTCAGGGGTGTCCTGGCCAAAGGTGGCTTCTGGTTGAGGAGAGGTAGGTCTCCTTTTACAAGTCCAGGGCTCTACATCTACACTTTCACTGACTTCTCTGAGAGAGAGAAGATCTACCCCCTGTTTGAAGTTAATGGAGAAGGCCTTGTGATCCAGGAGGTGAGATAAAGCCCGGGATGTTAATTGTACAAGTTTACAACTGTTATTGAGAAAATAAAACATCTGAATGTAAACTCTTGGGACTGGAACTGAGTTTCACTCCAATGTTAGGCCTGTCAGAGGAAACTGTTGCCCAATCCCATATCAACATAGGGGATGGTTCTCACTCTGCCCAGCAGATGGAGACAAAACCTTAGGAACAGTAGACTAGTGCAGATTTTAAACATCAGTACATACTAAGACTGATCATCATTGAGGATACACCAGCTTGTGGAACCGCTGTAGTGCATACAAGGTCAGATCACCTATTTGGCAGGAGAGGGAAAAGAGTATTCATATGGGGTCATTTAGTAACTCTCTACCTCCTCCCCCTCTCTCTTCTCCCCCCATCTCTCTCCCTCTTCTCCCCCTCTCTGAGTGAAGTGTTGGCACCAATGAACCCATTGATGAACAGGCACTAGCTCCTCCAGCCAAGACAAACAGCCTTCCAGTGCTTTAATCATGGACTAAAAACCGAACCTCTTGGCCCACACTCTAACCCGACCCCACCTTGCCGCTACGTCTTCCCCCGCATCCCAACACTCCTACCCCCTGACCCACCACCACCCCTACCCCCTATCCCTTGCACAGATGCTGCATTCAGAACCAAGTTCTGCTTCACATAAGCAAAACTCTCACTGGTTTCTCTGTGTCGTGTCCATACACTCAGCGTTCTGGAACAGGAAAACAGTTATCCAGACACTCTCCATCACACACATACAATACACATACAACCCAGGTGAACTTCCTCCATTTGGTCCCCGATGGGCAAAACATCTTATCTCCTCCTCATGGGACCATTCTGGCCCTATTGGTATGATGTCATTAAAAAGATGCATGCAGCCAGCTCTGTATTTTCACATAGGCTAACCTACACTCTTATACATGTTTTTGCTATCTATATTAAAGGGTTATTTGGCTGTCCCCATAGGAGAACACTTTTATATAACCCTTTTTGGTTGCAGGTAGGACCCTTTGGAGAGAACTCCACTTTTCAGTCCCTCATTATGTGAATTCAAAGGATTCTACCTGGAACCAAAAAGGGTTATACCTGGAACCAAAAAGGGTTATCTTATGGGGACAGCCGAATGAACTCTTTTGGAACCCTTTTTCTAAAAGTATACTGAATATGACCTTTATCCTGGGAAAGGAGTACTATTATTTATTTAGCCTATTTTGTTTCCATTGATTATTATAATGAGCTTATGCATCCTTTTTCATTAATCAGGAGATTATTGTGATGGCTAAGCTACAACTTTAGGTTAGTCAATTATAGCTACTGATTGGGCGGTCAAGCAGCCGAGGTGAGATACTGAGGTGAGATACTGCGCAGCATCACTGCGGTGAAGCGAACCAGAGAAGAGGTGGTAGCGCTCAACCTCAGAATCCCTTTGCTTTTGTCTGTCTGTCTATTTATCTGCGCAACAAACTCGCATCTCTGGATAAACTGATTGACAGACAGCTTGTGAGGAGGAGTCGCCTACATCGGCAGCATCATCATTATCATCACAGCGGCCTCTGCAGCGAAGGCGGAGGAGAGGAGACGAGTGAAAGAAGATAAGTTTTCTGCCCTTTGTTTTGGTTTTGACCGCGGGGGAAAGCAGTAACTCGGAGATGCTCCCGCTATTGTCCCTCGCGGTGCTGTGCATCGGTGCGGCTGTGCCTCGGCAGGTGAACGGTGAGTGCATGAGGATACTGACGAATGTAAACAAACAACAGTGTCGTCATCCCTCTTAAATGAAGGGGTGAATGTTAGTGCGTAGTTTTCTTAAGGAGTGATGCCGTAGATGCCGTTGATACTTTGAGGGAACTCACGGAGGATATTCTCTAGAAGAAATAACTGCGTGTATCTTAATACACTCGTGTTGTTGTTGTTGCTGTTGTTGTTTTTGATGTGATGTAACTTAGCCTATCAAAGCTATATCTGAAATTAGTTGTTCAGAGAATTTCATGTGGACATTCTGCATGAAGATGATGATGAAGATGTGTGTGTGTGATATGTAAATACAGTGTGTGATGCCTGTCCCCTGGGGGCTCTGTGGCTCTCTCATTGGGGTGTTGCTAAGAAGATCTGACAGCTACTCCCTCTCTCTCTCTCTCTCTCAGGGGATGAATGTGAACCTGTGTCATGTGAGGGTGATGCAGACTGTTTCACCCCACAGTCAGAGGAGGCGCTGCTCTTATGTAAGTACAGGATGACTTTGGGATCAGTAATTAAAGTAATCAACTGTGTCAGCGCATGATTAGAGAAAACAACTATCACCACAACAAATCGATCTCTATCTTTCTGCAGCAACGCCAGACTGGGAGGAGCCGATTACAGCAGGTAAGAAGCATGCCTAATCCCAAATAGCCTCTAGCCCCTTATCCCCTCACAGATCTGAAATGATTGGATAGGTGTAATCAATTTACCCATTTATTATTGATGACCTATTTGATCCTATTACATCTACATGAGGTGCACAGACATCTCTAGTTTCTATATTAATGCAACACAGCTACTGACAGTGACCACTGATTTCTTCATCCAACAGTACAATGACCCACAATCTGTTCTACTGCCTTTGATCTTAATCAAGACATCACTTTCTTCTCTGAGGCCCATTATAGCTGTGCGTGTGTGTGTGTGTTGTTTTAGATAATCCCTCATTAGTCCATACTAGCTGCTGTAGTAACACCATAATGAGGGAAGTCTTTATTTTGTGATGTGTCTGTCATAGCTAGTCACACACACACACACACACACACACACACACACACACACACACACATATGTGTCCATGGTTGTGTGAGCGTAACCTGCTAACCTGATGGTGAGCCTCCCATAGGGCTAGCAGGGTAATATTAGCAGGTCTAATATAACTACTCTGACCTATATCCCTGTGCTGATCTTGGGACAGACAGGGAATTTAAATAAATATGTTGTATTGTCATATACACCAGATAGGTGCAGTGAAATGTGTTGTTTTACAGGGTCAGCCATAGTAGTAGTTTGCGTCCCTGGAGCAAATTAGGGTTAAGTGCCTTGCTTAAGGGCACATCAGCAGATTTGTTTTTATACCTTGTCGTCTCCTGTGTTGGAACCAGCGACCTTTCGGTTACTGGCCCAATGCTCTATGTTGTCTTTTACTTGTCCTTAGTGTAGAAAACCAATTGATCCCAATAGGTTTTTGTGTCCAGGTCCGTGCCAGCCCAACCCATGCCACCATGGGGGTGTGTGTGAGACCACTAATGCCCAACGAGGTGATGCCTTCCTGGTGTACCTCTGTCACTGCCCCCCTGGCTACTCTGGAGCCCACTGCCAACACAGTAAGACACATACGCATGCACACACACACACATACACACACACACGCACACACACAGGCACACACACACACTAACCCGGGGGGACAGCTTGTCTAACGACTGAGAGGGTCTCAGGCCTACCAGCCTGGAGGGAGTGGCCTAATCTGTCCATTCTTAATGAGGTCACTCAGTGGGGGTTACGCTGATGAAGTCATACACACATCCTCACGCTTTCATGGGTATGATGAGTTATGACGGCTTACACGCGGTGAACACGCACGCACACACACACACACACACACACTTAACAATATAGTATCACCCACATGAAAAAATACTGCAGTTTACTATAGAATTCGACTGTACTTACTATAGAATTCTGTAGTAAACTGTCGTATACTGTAGAATACTATACTACACACTGTAATACTCCTCAATCATATGTAGTGCTTACTATAGAATGTTGTAGTATACTGAAGAATACTACTGTAGATACTACAGTATTATCCACTTTAGTAAATACTATTGTAATGTCCGCAAAAACACTACAGTCCGGAAAAACACTGCACTTTTTTAACTGTATTTAATTTGCATATGCCATGCCCATTCCCCTCCCCCATATCCCAATTTGTGCTACCCATAAGTGAGAAACCTACATGCCAAGTATAAACCATATTGTGTTCCATACAGGCTATTGAAATGAGCAGAAACTATCTGGTCAGACCTTGGTCCTACCTGCCTACTGTACAGGTTATGGAAAATGTGCTCTTTTAATATTTTTTGAGTAGCTTTTCTCAAGGAGAAAATGCCAAAGATATTAAAACAAAAACACTAAAGTAAATATTTTAGTTATGTCTGCAAAAACACTACATTCATTACTATAGGTGACCAATCGGTTCGATTCGGTCTTGTGTAGCAAAATTTGAAATTGTGTTTTTTACATTGGATAAAAGTTGAGACTCAGACCTTGAAAATGGTATATCATACACTACAGTTGAGGAACAATGTGAAAGTAATTCGGCTTTGAAAGTTCATAACCCCACTTCTGAGAAAATGGCCCTTGAATTGTTTTGGTTTTCTAATTCATTTAAAAAACAGAAATATCACATTTACATAAGTATTCAGACCCTTTTACTCAGTACTTTGTTGAATCACCTTTGGCAGCAATTACAGCATTGAGTCTTCTTGGGTATGATGCTACAAGCCTGGCACACCTATATTTGGGGAGTTTCTCCCATTCTTCTCTGTAGATCCTCTCAAGCTCTGTCAGGTTGGATGGGGAGCATTGCTGCACAGCTATTTTCAGGTCTCTCCAAAGATGTTCGATTCGGTTCAAGTCCAGGCTCTGGCTGGACCAATCAAGAACATTCAGCCACTTGTCCCAAAGCCACTCCTGCGTTGTCTTGGCTGTGTGCTCAGGGTCGTTGTCCTGTTGGAAGGTGAACCTTCTCCCCAGTCTGAGGTCCTAAGCGCTCTGGAGCTGGTTTTCATCAAGGATCTCTCTGTACTTTGCTTCGCTCATCTTTGCCTCGATCCTGACTAGTCTCCCAGTCCCTGACCCTGAAAAACACACCCACAGCATGATGCTGCCACCACCGTGCTTCACTGTAGGGATGGTGCCAGGTTTCCTCCAGACGTGACACTTGGCATTCGGGCCAAAGAGTTTCATCAGACCAGAGAATCTTGTTTCTCATGGTCTGAGAGTCTTTAGGTGCCTTTTGGCAAACTCCAAGTGGGCTGTCATTTGCCTTTTACTGAGCAGTGGTATCTGTCTGATCACTCTACCATAAAGGCCTGATTGGTGGAGTGCTGCAGAGATGGTTGTCATTCTGGAATGTTCTCCCATCTCCAAAGAGTAACTCTAGAGCTCTGTCCGAGTGACCATCGGATTCTTGGTCACCTCCCTGACCAAGGCCCTTCTCCCCCGATTGCTCAGTATGGCCGGGCGGCCAGGTCTAGGAAGAGTCTTGGTGGTTCCAACTTCTTCCATTTAAGAATGATGGAGGCCACGGTGTTCTTGAGGACCTTCAATGCTGCAGAAAGGTTTTGGTACCCTTCCCCAGATCTGTGCCTCGACACATTTTTTTATTTTTTTATACATTTGCAAAAATGTATAAAAACCTGTTTTCCCTTTGTCGTTATTGGTTATTGTGTGTTCATTGCTGAGGATTTTTATATATTTAAACCATTTTCTAATAAGGCTGTAATGTCACAAAATTTGGAAAAAGTCAAGGGGTCTGAATACTTTCTGAAGGCATTGTATACTACAGTTTTCTTTTGCTACAGTATTTATACTATAGTTAACTGTTAATACTACAGTATACTAATGTGAATACTACAGTAAAGTCTGCAAAAACACTACAATGAATACTATACTATAGTATACTATAGCTTTTTTTATGTGGGCAATACCAACAATGATATCTACTCTGTATGTGTGCACAGTGAGGTCACTTACTCTTGTAGCTCTCCAGGGGGTCTTGTATATAAATACTAGGTGTTGTTCTTGGTGACAGACGCAAACAGAAAGTGGAAAATAGATCAACTGATCTGATTAGTCCCAAGCGCCAAGTTAGGATCATATAATTGTACATGTGATAAATGTTCGACATTTCGAGGGATTTCCCTCTCAGAATTGATTAGATCACCCACGGAAGCCTTCCGTACTAAATTAAAGTGAGTCATACCCATAGAGATCTTATGAAATTAATAGAGTGGATATGTCATGAACCGTCAAAGTTCCAGAATGGGGTGAAAATGGCAGCCATATTGGTCAGGTAGAAATCCAAACCATTCTAATTGGAATGAATGGCAGTAGAGGCATAAATCTGATTTTACTTACGCAGGAAAATAAAAGTAAGGCATATGATATATCAGGAATTGTGTAATAGAATTATTGTCAACCTAAGATATTGTCATATCATTATAAATACAGTTTATATAAGTTCTATACAAATTGTCTGTATAAATAGCCTCTAAAATATATTTAAACAGACCGTAAATGTCTCAATTTTTGTTTTCTTGGAAAGCTGTGAGTGCAATTATATGATACAATATCAGTACTTGTTGCATTTACAACTTGTCTAAATCCTATCCTCAACTGGTTTCAGCCAATCTAAGGCTCTGGATTGACTGCATTGTTTGAATGGAATGCTGGCATATTGGCAGTTCATTTGAAACATTTATGGAATCATTCCTCTAAAATTGCCTGGCTAGCTAGCAAACAAACATACAGTGTAGACAAATTCTTCAAATATATTTTTTTACACAATATCTTATCACATTACTGTTGACCAACTTCTTGACCAAAATGGCTGACCTGCAGAGCTTCCAACTCTCACGCATTGGCTGTGAGACACATGTATTAGACCTTCTTCTCATGCTCACTCCACACCTCTTACAGTGCACTCGGCAAGTATTCAGACCCCTTGACATTTTCCACATTTTGTTACATTACAGACTTATTCTAAAATGGATTAAATAAAAACTTTTCTTCATCAATCTACACACAATACCCCATAATGACAAAGCGAAAACAGTTTTTTAGAAATGTTTGCACATTTATGGAACATAAAAAACAAAAAGACCTTTAAGTCGAGGGGTCTGAATACTTTCCGAATGCACTGTATATCTCACTCAGTGAAAAGTACTCAATTTATTTATCTAATTAGTCCAGTGCTTTAACGTTTAAATTGAAATCATCGCATCTGAGCTTGCAATTTAACATCGCTAACAGAACCTCTATCATTGTCCTGTTTTACCACAGCACTGTGAACCGCGGCACATTGAAGCATATGATTGGTTTATTAATGTAAGGGATGGAGGGAATTGGATGCACATTTTAAAGAAACGTCCCTCAAGATTAGGAGAGTGGAGCTGAGTAGAGAGAGAGAATGTTCTCCGCTGAGTTTATAAAACTGTAAAAAGAGCAGCACGGAAGTGCTGCTTTTTATACAATGTTGTAAAATAATTGCTTGCTGTTACTCCCGTCCCTATTGCAGAATGCAACCTTTTAACAGCATGCACTGAAGTCAATAATCCATACTTGCGTTAGTCTTCTCGTTTGGTGATTGGCGTTTAGGCTGTGGCAATGAAACGGCAGCATACCGACCTAAAGTATGTTTTAGCAGGGGAGTTTGGTAGGGTAACCTGATTTGTAACTATGAAAATAGCAGACTGTAAACCCCAAAGTGTACGTTTGATTGTAGAGGGGGACAAATAATAATAATACAATAATAATAATACAAACTGTGCTTGTCAGCAAGAACACTACTGTTATTCCCCAAACGTATTGTATTATTCCTCTTCTTCCCAAGTTTGCCAGTGTAATCACATATTTGAAATCCAATATGCCTACTTGTGTTTTTGAAAATGGATAATATGAGGCTGTGTTTTTTTTGCAGTCATTCGTTGGACAGTTTTGAATAAGTCATACAAATAAGCATTGGATATTGAATGCTCCAGGCCTCAAATATAATTTTTGACATTTTAGTATTGTGCACATGCTAGGCTAAGATAGTAGGGGGATTCACAACTTATATACGCAATATATTTTGTCTATGTAGAGTCAGATGATTGCAAGGGTCTTCAACTAGTAGGCATAAACCACCTGCATATTAAGATATTAATTCAAATTTTCCTGAAGGTTTTGAGAAATTAATTGTTATAACAAGAACATTTTCAAACACCCAGCACTTGGGAAACATAGATCAGGGGAGGCCAACCCTCCTGGAGCGCAAGCGCAATTTTCTTCCAGCACTATTTTGAAGAGTTCACCCAAATTACAAAATGTTTGTGTCCTTACCTTAAAAACAATCTATGGACAAGGAGACTGCAATCTATGATTTGGTTACCCACTGCCATCAACCATTAATATTAGTATTTCCTGGGCAGTCTTGGTGTAGTGGTAACACTCCCCGACACGTGTCGCATCCAACTTTGCACCTGAGAACAGGGATCAATCCCTGCTTCCAACCTTCCTACTGTTTCTCCCATTTGCCTGTCTCCCCATCTCATTTTATTACTGTCTGAATAAAGTGTCAAACCACCTGAAAAATATTAGCATACTTTAATTTCATCCACCCAAAATCTCAAAGTAACAAAGTCATTTTGAGTGTTCATTTAATGTTCAAAGCATCCTGAATACACCTGGCCTGTGGGTAAGATTTTTTTAATGTTCCACCTTGGTTATAGGCCTAACTAAAGCCATGTCAAAATACATAGAAATAAGGAAATTAGATTTAAAACAGTAAAGTTTTCCGACCCCCCCATCTAGGGGTTGTGCCAGAGAGCAATGAAATGATCATAGCAAATCTCACTCCAAGCTTACTTCAAAGGTTGGCCTGTACCTGGTCCTGGAAGAAACATTCCCATTTGTACATGAAATAGCTGTACGCAACCTGATAGTCCCAGAAATGTATGAAACACTTTTCCCCTGGTTTGTGTTTGTGTTCCAGATGTAAATGAGTGTGAGAGTGGGCCATGCAGGAACGGAGGTGTGTGTACAGACCGGGAGGCCAACTACTCGTGTGCGTGTCCTGGAGAATACACAGGCAGGAACTGCCAGCACAGTGAGTGTGGACTTGTGTAACTGTTTACTTGCGAGTCATCAGAGGACAAATATTTTAAGAGGTCTTGATGTCCAACACTTACATGAACACACAATTGAGTTAGGTAGGTATTGGTGTCATATGCTCTCTTCCTGTTTTCCGTTTTAGTGCGCTTCAGTGTGTGTGTGTGTGTGTGTCTGTGTGTATGTGTGTTACCTATTTATTTAAGCTATTTAAGCCCTCTGTGCTCTCCTGGTGTAGCATCATTAAATCAAATCAAATTTTATTTGTCACATGCACGTGTTTAGCAGATGTTATTGCGGGTGTAGAGAAATGCTTGTGTTTCTAGTTCCAACAGTGCAGTAATATCTAACAATACACACAATCTAAAGTAAAGGAATGAAATTAAAAATATATGTCAGAGTGGCATAGACTAAAATACAGTAGAATAGTATAGAATACAGTATATACAGTTGAAGTCGGAAGTTTACATACACCGTAGCCAAATACATTTAAACTCAGTTTTTCACAATTCCTGACATTTAATCCTAGTAAAAATTCCCTGTCATAGGTCAATTAGGATCACCACTTTATTTTAAGAATGTGAAATGTCAGAATAATAGTAGAGAGAATGATTTATTTCAGCTTTTATTTATTTCATCACATTCCCAGTGAGTCAGAAATGTCCATACACTCAATTAGTATTTGGTAGCATGGCCTTTAAATTGTTTAACTTGGGTCAAACGTTTCGGGTAGCCTTCCACAAGCTTCCCACCATAAGTTGGTTGAATTTTGGCCATTCCTCCTGACGGAGCTGGTGTAACTGAGTCAGGTTTGTAGGCCTCCTTGCTCGCACACACTTTTTCAGTTCTGCCCACACATTTTCTATGGGATTGAGGTCAGGGCTTTGTGATGGCCACTCCAATACCTTGACTTTGTTGTCCTTAAGCCATTTTGCCACTACTTTGGAAGTATGTTTGGGGTCATTGTCCATTTGGAAGACCCATTTGCGACCAAGCTTTAACTTCCTGACTGATGTCTTGAGATGTTGCTTAAATATATCCACATAATTGTCCTTCCTCATGATGCCAACTATTTTGTGAAGTGCACCAGTCCCTCCTGCAGCAAAGCACCCCCACAACATGATGCTGCCACTCCCGTGCTTCACGGTTGGGATGGTGTTTCCTCGGCTTGCAAGCCTCCACCTTTTTCCTCCAAACATAATGATGGGCATTATGGCCAAACAGTTCTATTTTTGTTTCATCAGACCAGAGAACATTTCTCCAAAAAGTAAGATCTTTGTCCCCATGTGTAGCTGCAAACCGTAGTCTGGCTTTTTTATGGAGGTTTTGGAGCAGTGGCTTCTTCTTGCTGAGTTGCCTTTCAGGTTATGTCGATATAGGACTCGTTTCACTGTGGATATAGATACTTTTGTACCTATTTCCTCCAGCATCTTCACAAGGTCCTTTGCTGTTGTTCTGGGATTGATTTGCACTTTTCACACCAAAGTACGTTCATCTCTAGGAGACAGAACACGTCTCCTTCCTGAGCGGTATGATGGCTGCGTGGTCCAATAGTGTTTATATTTGCATACTACTGTTTGTACAGATGAACGTGGTACCTTCAGGCATTTGGAAATTGCTCCCAAGGATGAACCAGACTTCTGAGGTCTTGGCTGATTTCTTTTGATTTTCCCATGATGTCAAGCAAAGAGGCACTGAGTTTGAAGGTAGGCCTTGAAATACATCTACAGGTACACCTCCAATTGACTCAAATGATGTAAATTAGCCTACCAGAAGCTTCTAAATCCATGACATAATTTTCTGGAATTTTCCAAGCTGTTTAAAGGCACAGTCAACTTAGTGTATGTAAACTTCTAACCCACTGGAATTGTGATACAGTGAATTATAAGTGAAATAATCTGTCTGTAACAATTGTTGGAAAAATGACTTGTGTCATGCACAAAGTAGATGTCCTAACCGACTTGCCAAAACTATAGTTTGTTAACAATACATTTGTGGAGTGGTTGAAAAACGATTTTTAATGACTCCAACCTAAGTGTATGTAAACTTCCAACTTCAACTGTACATATGAGATGAGTAATGCAAAATATGTAAACATTATTAAAGTGACTAGTGTTCCATTATTAAAGTGGCCAGTGATTTCAAGTCTATGTATATAGGGCTGCAGCCTCTAATGTGCTAGTGATGGCTTTTTAACAGTCTGATGGCCTTGAGATAAAAGCTGTTTTTCAGTCTCTCGGTCCCAGCTTTGATGCACCTGTACTGACCTCACCTTCTGGATGATAGCGGGGTGAACAGGCAGTGGCTCGGGTGGTTTTTGTCCTTGATGATCTTTTTTGCCTTACTGTGACATCGGGTGCTGTAGGTGTCCTGGAGGGCGGGTAGCTTGCCCCCAGTGATGTGTTGGGCAGACCGCACCTCCCTCTGCTCTCAATTGTGCATCTGTAAAAGTTTGTGAGGGTTTTAGGTGCCAAGCCAAATTTCTTCAGCCTCTTGAGGTTGATGAGGTGCTGTTGCATCTGTGTGGGTGGAACATTTCAGTTTGTCAGTGATGTATATGCAGAGAAACTTGAACCTTTCCATCTTCTCCACTGCTGCCCCATTGATGTGGATAGGGGGGTGCTCCCTCTACTGTTTCCTGAAGTCCACGATTAGCTCCTTGGTTTTGTTGACTTTGGGTGAGAGGTTATTTTCCTGGCACCACACTCCCAGGGCTCTCACCTCTTCCCTGTAGGCTTTCTCGTCATTGTTGGTAATCAGGCCTACTACTGTTGTGTCGTCTGCAAACTTGATGCGTGGCCATGCAGTCATGGGTGAACAGGGAGTACAGGAGGGGGCTGAGCACGCATCCTTGTGGGGCCTCAGTGTTGAGGATCAGCGAAGTGGAGGTGTTGTTTCCTTCCTTCACGACCTGGGGGTGGCCCATCAGGAAGTCCAGGACCCAGTTGCACAGGGCGGGGTTCATACCCAGGGCTTCGAGCTTAATGATGAGCTTGGAGGGTACTATGGTGTTGAATGCTGAGCTATAGTCAATGAACAGCATTCTTACATAGGTATTCCTCTTGTCCAGATGGCATAGGACAGTGCGCAGTGCGATGGCGATTGCATCGTCTGTGGATCTATTGGGGCGATAAGCAAATTGTGGATCTAGGGTGTCAGGTAAGGTAGAGGTGATATGATCCTTGACTAGTCTCTCAAAGCACTTCATGATGAAAGAAGTGAGTGCTACGGGGCCATAGTCATTAAGTTCAGTTACCTTTGCTTTCTTGGGTACAGGAAAAATGGTTGACATCTTGATGTATGTGGGGACAACAGACTGGAATAGGGAGAGATTGAATATGTCTGTAAACACTCCAGCCAGCTGGTCTGCCCATGCTCTGAGAACGCGGCTAGGGATGCCGTCTGGTCCGGCAGCCTCGCGAGGGATATCACGCTTAAATGTCCTACTCACGTCAGCCACGGAGAAGGAGAGCCCACAGTCCTTGGTAGCGGGCGAAGAAGGTGTTTAGCTTGTCCGGAAGCAAGACGCCGGTGTCCACAACGTGGCTGGTTTTCCCTTTGTAGTCCGTGATTGTCTGTAGACCCTGCCACATATGTCTTGTGTCTGAGCCGTTGAATTGCGACTCCATTTTGTCTCTAAACTGACGTTTTTTGTATTCAGCCATATTCCCAGTTACCTTGCCATAGTTAAATGCGACGGTTGGCATTTTCAGTTTTGCGTGAATGCTGCCATCTATCCACGGTTTCTGGTTAGGGTAGGTATTAATAGTCACAGTGGGTACAACTTCTCCTATGCACTTCCTATACACACCGTATCAGTGTATTCGTCTATGTTGTTCTTGGAGGCTACCCGGAACATATCCCAGTCCGCTTGATCAAAACAATCTTGGAACAAGCGTGGATTCCGATTGGTCAGACCAGCGTTGAATAGTCCTTAGCACGGGTACTTCCTGTTTGAGTTTTTGCCTATAGGAAGGGAGGAGCAAAATGGAGTCGTGATCAAATTCGTGATCAAAGGGAGGGCTGGAGAGGGCCTTGTAGGCATCCCGGGAAGTTGGAGTAGCAGTGGTTGAGTGTTTTAGCAGCGCGAGTACTACAGTCAATGTGTTGATAGAACTTCGGTAACGTTTTCCTCAAATTTGCTTTGTAAAAATCTCCAGCTACAATAAATTCGGCCTCAGGATATGTGGTTTCCAGTTTGCATAAAGTCCAGTGCAGTTCTTAAGGGGCCGTCGTGGTATCGGCTTGAGGGGAGTATACACAGCGGTGACTATAACTGAAGAGAATTCTCTTGGGAGGTAATACGGTCTGCATTTGATTGTGAGGTATTCTAGGTCGGGTGAACAAAAGGACTTGAGTTCCTGTATGTTATCACAATCACATCATGAGTAGTTAATCATTAGCGATGTTGTTACATCGTGGTACCAGAGTCTCTCTGTTCTCAATCAGAGCCAGCCTGAGGAGTCTGTTTGGGGGTGGAGAATGCCAGATACGGACCCCCTCGACCCCCATCCTACACAGGGACCACGGACACACACTCACAGACTCACGCCCTTCTCCCCTATCTCACACACTCCTCCAGAACCAGTTCTTTCCACACATACTCACACAGGAGCTGTGAGGAAGGAGAGGAGAGTTGCGAGGATGAGGATGTTTTTATATGGCATTTTGAAGCTGAAGTCTCAGCCAGTGAGAGGGAGGATGATGGACTGATAAATGGAAGTAATGAGGCAGAAAGAAGAGAAGAAGAAAAGGATGAACTGGCTAGCAGAATAAAAAAAAAAGAAAAACAGACGCAATGACAAACAGACGCAATGAATCAGTTTTACCAGGAGAAGAGGCTGAGAGACTGCATGTCAGAGACTGAAAACAATGATGAAACTGACCTGGAACATGAGATTCATCTGGGCCAACATGGGACAATCCAGAGCTGAGGCTGTCCCTCAGAGGAGAGACAAGGAACACTGTGTCTTTGGTACCTGCTGATGTTTGAGGAAGGAAGGAAGGAAGGAAGGAAGGAAGGGGAAGGACATTTTCTGTGGCTTTGGCTTGTGATGGATGTATTAATTGTACTAATCATTTGCTCTCTCTCTCTGTGTGTCTCTCCTCTTTCTTCCTTGTGTGTCTGTGTACCTGCTGTCCCTCTACTCTGTAGAGTGTTCAGGTCCTCTGGGCATGGAGGGTGGTATCATCACCAAGGGGCAGCTGTCCTCCTCCTCTGCCCAGCGGGGCATGTTTGGTATGCAGCACTGGAGCCCTGACCTGGCCCGGCTCCACCGCAGGGGCATGGTTAATGCCTGGAGCCCTGCAGACAGCGACCGCTGGCCCTGGATACAGGTAACACACGCCCAGACATACACACTCACACACACCAGCTGACCGCTAGATAGATGCAGCCAGTGTTTACTCCACCATGGCCAAACTCTAGTAGTTTCTGACCCCCCTTACGTCTATGTCCAGGTGAACTTGCGGCAGCGGATGCGTGTGACGGGGCTGATTACCCAGGGTGCTCGGCGGTTGGGCAGCTCAGAGTATGTGAAGTCCTATAAGATCGCCCACAGCGACGATGCTATGACCTGGATCATGGTGAAAGCCAGAGGAGACACACAGGACATGGTGATATATGAGAGAGAGAGAGAGAGAGAGAGAGAGAGAGAGAGAGAGAGAGAGAGAGAGAGAGAGACGTGTGTGTGCGCCTAAATCAACCTGATCTTTTTGACTGATAGAACTTGATGTTTTCCTCTAGATATTCCACGGTAACTCAGACAGCAGTTCTCTCATGGCCAACGCCTTCTCTTCACCAATTGAAGCACAGTACATACGGGTTTACCCACAAGTCTGCAGGGGCCATTGTATGCTGCGCATGGAGCTGATGGGCTGCGAGCTCACAGGTCAGGGATGTCATCATCTGTAGACATAATGCCTTATAAACTTTATTTGGCACCCTGCTCATAATGCCTTCATTACAATGTTGTAAAGCTTCATGATGCATGTCAAATGTGTCAAAAGCAGTCATACATGGTTATAAAATAAATATTTCATGACAATGTTTTGACATACAGTACCAGTCAAAAGTTTGGACACACCTACTCATTCTAGGATTTTTCTTAATTTTACTATTTTCTACATTGTAGAATACTATGAAATTACACATATGGAATCATAAATTATATTTTACATTTTAGATTCTTCAAAGTAGCCACCCTTTTCCTTGATGACAGCTTTGCACACTCTTGGCATTCTCTCAACCAGCTTATTCTACAATGTAGAAAATAGTAAAAATAAAGAAAAACCCTTGAATGAGTAGGTGTGTCCAAACCTTTGACTGGTACTGTATATTTTCAAAAGCTTTGTTATTGAGATTATCTGACACAGCCATTATGATGCTGTCAGTAAAGTTATTATACACTTACTGTACCATAGGTGAATATGTTTGTACTTTGTCTACTTTCTGTATATCAGGGATTTTTCTGTGTTTCTGTTTCTGGTCTCCCAGGTTGTTCAGAGCCTCTGGGTCTAAAGGGGGGTCAGGTGCAGGACTCCCAGCTGACCTCGTCCTCTGTGTACCGGACCCTGGGCATGGGCCTGCTGGCCTGGACCCCGAACAGAGCCAGACTGGACAACCAGGCCAAGGTCAACGCATGGACCGCAGCCACCAACGACCAAAACCAGTGGATACAGGTATGGAGGGGAGAGGGAGGGGGAGGAGTAGGAGAAAGACAAAAATAGAGTAGAGTTTGCATTTTAATTAATGGATAATTAAATCATTCTCTCTCTCTCTCTCTCTCTCTCTCTCTCTCTCTCTCTCTCTCTCTCTCTCTCTCTCTCTCTCCCTCTCCCTCTCTACTTCCTCTCTCTCCCTCTCTCAGGTAGACCTGTTGGTTCCTACTAAGGTAACAGGTGTAGTGACTCAGGGAGCTAAGGACTTTGGCCGTGTCCAGTTTGTGCGCTCCTATAAACTAGCCTACAGCAACGATGGACTGAGGTGGACGACATACCAGGATGAAACACAACACAAGGACAAGGTATACACACATTATCATATTGACTGACTCTTTGATTGGTTTGTTGATTGACTGAGACACAGAAAAGACATGACATACATGACAGAGAGACAGAAAGAAAGAGAAGGAGACAGAGAGTGAGGGATGGTGATGGTTCAGTTACTGCTGTTCCATTATGTCTGGTTGTATCTGTGGTTGTCTTGTTGGCAGTGTGTCTGACTGTATCCGGGGTTGTCTTGGTTGACAGGTGTTCCAGGGGAACGTTGAAAATGACACCCACAGGAAGAGCTCCATCCAGCCGCCTATATATGGTCGTTTCCTCCGCCTCATCCCCTGGTCTTGGTATGGACGCATCACACTGAGGATGGAGCTACTGGGCTGCACAGAGGACGACTGACCATCTCTCTCTCTCTCCCTATCTCTCTTCTCCCTCCGGCTCTTTCTCTCTCATCTAGCCCTCTCTTTCCCCTCTCTTGCTCTTTCCCTGTCTTTGTTTCTGTTTCTCTCCTCTATCTTACATCTCTCTCGCTCTTCTCCCTCCTTCCATCTCGCTCTCTCACTTAACCTCTACTCCACCCCCCCCCCACCTCCCCCCTCTATCTCTCTTGCTGGAAGTATCGGTGTGGACACTGGTCACACCGGGAAAGAAAATGGGACGTAAAGGTCACAATAGGTGATTGATTTGATTGGTTTACCGCCTGTTATTTATTTCTTGGATTATAAGGTACTGTACTTCTACTCTTCAATGTTTTTGCTATATCGTACTCCTGTGTGATAGCATTTCCAACAGTAGTGTAGTTCCAAAACAATACAGGGTTAACTTCTCCGTGGCCAACCTTTGACTGTTCTGACGGCGAAACAGCCCTCTCAAAGCACAAAGTTCCCCTAAATAATGATAACATTTTAAAGGCATTTTACAGACATTGTAAAAGAAAAGTGACATCATTATTCACACTACATTGTGAGGATTAAGGTATTTTAATGCTATTGAACCTATAGAAAATGTCATCCAAAGTGTGCTATCTACTGTACAATAACCACTGATATGGTATTCATTGATACTGGTTGAATACAATATTGATGGTAGTAACATAATTCTTTACCTGATATGAAGCAACAAGCCACTTTCTGTGTAGTAAAACAAGTTACATAATACTTTCTCTCTGTGTCTGTTTGAGTATCAAATCAAAAGGTGTTGAAATCAAGTATCGGAATGGATAAAGCCCTTTGCTCTCACCTTGCTAAGGACAGGAGAGTTTGATGCAGCTGTCTAAATGTATCTAACCCTAACCATAACCGTAAGCCTAACCTTAACCCTAGCTTCATGCCCACATCCTGGTTCAACCCTAACCCTAGCCTCAACCACAGCCCTAGCCCTAACCCTAACCGAAGGGCAAGCTTATTAGCAGCAATAAAAGTTAAAGAGCAAAATAGGGCTTAAATGTCAGTACAGTGACAACAAATGACATGGAAAGGGGAAGGCAATTCACTCGAGCAGGGGCGGTCTGGGACCAGAAATCGTCTCTGGCATTTATAACATACCAGCCCATTTTTTTTCCTTGAGGGTCCCACAACGGCCAATTCATTTCCTTGAGGCCCCCACACGGACTATTTTCCCATCAGCCCCCACTATTAGCCAGATAATGAGAATTTTGTGAAGAAAAAAAAATAAGTTTGGCTAAAATTGGACCAGCCATCTGGCATTTGCCCAAAATGCCAGACGGTCAGTCCGCCCCTGAATTCGAGCAGTTACAAACTGATGTACACAAAACAAGAATAGTAGGTGGAAAACAATAAAATGGTCTGCCAGCCGATGCTGGTTTGCATCAGGTGAATGGCTCACATTAGGCCTAACTAAAGTCAGTGAAGCCACGAGGGGGAGCACAGCACCGTCTGCAAAACAGACAGAGTTTTCCACAATGTGTTTTTTTAATTCAACTGCAAACACTACAATAAACAAATGCTTTACTCTCCAATCCTTTACTGTATTAATGTTAAAATTAAATGCATTTTGATTCATGAAATATACAAACAGAATTACTCTTTGGTCAAATAGTAAGACTCCCACGTTGCTCTTACATTGTGAGATAAATACCGAGTGATTCTATCTAACTTCTCCAATCCCTCCACGACAGTGTTGTCTCATGTCATCTGCGAGATTACATCTGCCCGAACATTCCTCAATTTTCCCTCAGTTCTCCCTGTCTTCTTCCTCTCCCTCCCTCTCCCTCTTCCTGTATATGTGAGCTTCTCTGCAGGCCAGTTACATAGACCTCATCTAAAAATTCCCCACTGAGATTGTTCAGTCTTTGTATCAGTCTCTCTATCTCTCTATTCTTCTCCTTCACCAGTCTATCCTTCTCCTCCATCTGTCTGTTGAACTCCCTCAGCATCGTTGTCTGTTAGATCATGATGTTCCTCTGTAACTCAGGTAGAACTATCCTCATCAGGTTTTTCTCTGCTTCAACTCTGGCATCTTCTTCATGGTTCTCCATGATCTCCTCAATCTCATGCCTGTGTCTCCTCTCCATCTCTCTCCTTTCATCCTCTTTCTCCTCTCTAAACATCTCCGGCTCTCTTTCCACCCCGTTCCTCCTATCAGACTCCTTCCATAGCTCCCTCTCCAGATCTCTCTTCTTCTCCTCATCCCTCTCTTCTTTCAACTGTCTCTCCGGTTCTGTTATTCATTCTCTGTTCTGATATCTCCCTTGAGCTTCTGCATTACTCATCCTTTCATCATATGTCCTGCAGCTCCTCCTCAAGTCTTTCTCTCACCTCTCTCTCCTCCCTCTGTTTCCTCTCCTCTCTCTCCCTCTGTATTATTCCCTCCATCTCTGATCTGGTCCTCTGCCTCCTGGTATGACTGACTGCTGTAGAAGCTCTCTCTGTTTCCTACCACCATCTCCTCTACCTGCTCCAGCAGCTCTGGGATCTGAGTGCCAAGGGCCATGTACTTAATTTTGAGGGTGTGGTACCTGCTCCCACACTTCTCTACAGGCTATTGGAGGTCCTGACTCCCTGCTTGGAGAAACTCCTCAATGATCAAGGCTTTCAGCATGGGTGAATAGAATCCCAATGTGTTCCCAACAACCCTCGCAAAACATCTCCTCTGTTCTCTCCAGCATTCCTCTCTCCTCCCCTTGGAGGGCTGTACTGGTATAGCCAGGAGGAAGGCGTGGGGTCCCGTGACAGACAGATGGACACAGAGACCCACATCCTGTCTCATTTCCTCTAGAGAGAGTCCAGGGCAGAAGCAGTGTGCGGTGTCCACCAGCACCAGCCGTCTCTAACCCAGAGTCCATAGTTTACTGTAGTTTACTGTAGTTTACTTTAGTTTACTGTAGATCTGAATGTCATGAAGTTTCTGTGGATAACCTTGCCTGTGGCTGACAAGGGGAAGTATATTTAGCAGATTGAATTCTCCTGAAATGAAAAAAACTCTGAGATATTCATAGTTGTTCTGCACCGTTCTCCACTGGGCATATTTTTCAGAGCTGTGGAGATTTAACAGTACAGTGTGTACCAGAATTAGCTTCTCTTATCTCTTTTGACCCATTCACATTTAAATTAGTGAAATTGCCTCGATGGCAGAAATAGTCTCAATGCTTTTCCATCCCCTGCCAAATAAATACATGTAGCTGACTGGTAGTATCTTACAGTCTGAGAAGAGAGTTTCATTACCACCTGCTGGTCAATGTTGGGAATTGCAGTGAATTTACAAAAATCTGAAAGTCAGACAGTACCGTACTGGTAGGCTCTACTCGTACACACTGATGATGGCCTCATTCCACAGAAGAGATGGTACAGGGACAAGGGCCAGCCAGTGTTTGTTGTTGTTCTACTAGAGGGTACAGGTATGTTGACTGGTTTGTAGAATCTGCTATTTCCTGTACGCATAGACACAGACACCCTCCCTGGATTGAAAACCAACAGTTCGCCCTGGGACGATGCACAGAGCCCACTTGTACTGCCTGCCTGCCCAGCTGGGTTAGGGTGAGGGGGTTGGGCTGGGCCTGGCTAGGGGGTAAAGTTAGGGGGCAGGGAGTAAAGGCTGAGTTTGGGTTAGGGAGTGCAGGGAAGTGGGCTGGGGGTAAGGGCTGGGAGTAGCGGAGGCTAGGGGGTAGAGTTACGGGGTAAGTTTGGGCGAGAGGGTGCAGGGGAGCAGTATTCCATTGGGGGGTTTATTTTAAAGATGCATCCAGCCACACTGCTCCCAGTCACGACTGAGAGACTAGAACAGGCAGAGAGCTGGGAGAGATCCACGTGCTGTGTGTTTATAGCTTTCCACCCTGCAGTTGTAACTTGTTTTGGACTGGTGTACACAGACGTGTCACGCCCATTGGGGTCACAGGGGCACATGCCCCCTCAGATTTGTCATGGTCAACAAAACATATTATAATAATTTTAATAAATGTTGTTGTTTCTCTGTAATACTACTAGCCAACTAACACATTTATGAAGTCGGCATGACTTAGCCCAGATAGGTTCCCAATCTCCTGACCTCATAACTAGCTACCAAGAAGCCATCGCAGTGCAGTTATCACAAAACATATTATTTTCAGTGTTGTAGGCTAACTCGAAGATGAGGCGTGCAAGACAAGACATTGCGAGATTCAAAATATGAAGACATATGCGCATGATTATTTCTGCCTGCCCCATCCTCTCTCTCGCTCACTCTGGCTCGCCTGCTCTTTCTCCTCTAATGATGCGAGTGTGTGTTCATTCTTCAGTCTGTTGCGTGTAGAATATCCTAGCCAATGAATTGATGATAGGCCCCGCTTTACTGATTGCGAGACACAGCACTCCATTGTGTGATACCGTTCTTGATTGCCGATCGATAGGCCTAGTGCCACAGTTCTGAATGTCTGCCTGGTTGCTGACCTGCCTAAACTGTGCCCCTCCCCTCTCTCTCCGCCCCTCGCTAGCTCGCTATGAAAGATACAAGTGTTTGTGTTCTCTGACGTATGGCAACTAATCAGTCTCCTCCAATCTTAGGAGTCGATTCCTAGCAGAATCAAATCTTGACACTCAGAAGTGGGAGTCGACACAGGGAGTAGACGTGCAAGGAGTCGAGGAATAAATTATTTTGGAGTCGACTCCACCACTACGTCATCGTCGTTAACAGTTGAAAAAATGGCAGCAGTGAAGTCCTGTATGGTAATACTTTGAGAATTTAATTGAGGTGGTGAAATGCAAACTTATCCAGGTTGGAATTGAGGTCCAGTAATGGAAGCACAGGTGCAATGATTAACCATCTGAACGGGACCTACCGTCAGACCAAAACCATTGCTGGCAACAGTGCAGCTAGCTGCATTGTGATTTCATGTGGAATTGTATGAATTTTTCATACAATTTTAACAAAAAACCGAGGGGAAAAATAGCTGCTATGTCTACTATCAATCAAGTTAGAGTAGCTAGCTTGTCTAACTTTCTTAACCAAAAAATCACACATGAAACAAACATTTTCACCTGCCCCTTTAAGGACGGGAGGTTACCGTGGTAAAGCGACTAGAGTCATGTTTGTGTCTATGAGATTGAGTCTGACTAGTAGTCAGTGTTGTGTTGTCTTCCCTAGCAGTTGAAACTCAAACATAGAAAAACAACCTAGCCTATGAACAAAACAATGTAAATGGCCAAGAATCACAAGGACAAAGTCTCACTTCAGCAGACGTTCGTTTCAATTAAATTAGCTGGCATGCCTGCTGGAAAGGTTGGTCGACTTTAGAAAAGCAAGCCATAACTAAATGTACTGAATAAGACTCACATTCCTTTCAAACTTTTATCCAGATATTAGCAGAGATGCAGAGAAGCCCATTTAGTTTCTTAACAAAAAGAACCACCAGTTAGAAGGATACAGACAGCTCAACTGGTGTGCTTAGATACGCAGTAATTTTTTACATAGAATTAAGCATAGTGATTATAGCTCTAGATTGAAGGAAAAATGTGGGGTTTAGCCCCATGAAAAACAACCCGATTTTGATTATTTGGTAACCCAGCGCTGGTTAAATAGTGGACTGAACATACGTTGGGTTATTTTTACCCATTGAGTTGGGTTTCGGTAACAACCCATGTTGGGTTGTTGGGATTACCCAAACAGGAGTTAATTTAATCATCAGTTGGGTATTTTTGACTCTCATGCTAGGTTGACCTAGCAGCTGGGTCTTTTTGAACATAATACTTAGGTTATTTCCAGGAGCCGTGGCTTATTAGGGGCATGGCTTTCAGCTAGATCTTACTCATTATTATGTGAAGTTCACATACTGCAAATTCACATTTTTAATAATATTTTTGGGGATATTCTTCTGTAATATTAAGATGATTTATTACATATTATATTAAGGTACACCACCTTATTGCCTAATTATATCCTTCAATGGGATTTACATAGGATTTTACACTTCAGTAATTGCCATTGAAGCTACAAAAACTGCAATGTTCAACCTTAACATGTGATAAGTATGCAACAGACTAGATGAACAGGAATGATATTTACTCTCATGGGTGGCTAAAAATTATGATCTTATATCCATGCCCTTACTTAACTATGCCTCCAGTCTGGGTCATATCTCAAATACCCAGCACCAATAACCCAGTTTGTAAAGAAAAATAACCCAATTAAGTGACCCAACGCCTGCAACCCAGCAGTTGGGTCAACCATGGGTCAACCCATCCACCCTCACATATCTTTTGGGGTGCATGACACAACTGTGTACAGGAGACGACAATGGTCAGTCACCATCCCGGGTCCTGGAGAGCTTAGTTCCCACAGACAGACAGACAAACAGATAGACAGACAGTCATCTCTCTCTCAAGGTGACAGAGTGTTTCTCCTTATCTCTGACTGTGTGTCCTGTGTGTGTGTGTGAATGAGATATACCACTATCCCACATGTGTGTGGAGAGATAGACCGAGGGGAAGAGGGTTTCTATTACAACACAGGAAGTACCCCACTCCTCCATCCTCTTCTCCTCCTCCTCTTTCTGTCTCCTTCCCTTTCCTTCTTTGCAGCAGTATTTTAGTGATGGTGAACTATGCAGTAGGACAAGACCTTGGATCTAATGGGAAAAGCTTATCTGTGAATGTGAGAGAGGATGTGACAACAGTGTTTTGCTTCTCTTCGCTCTCTGGGTGTTGTTGAGGACGCAGATCAGAGGAGAAGCTAAATCAATAAATCATTCAAATAACTAAATCTGTCACTAAATCTCTAAAATCACCAAATCTGTCAGTGCAAGTTATCTCTCTGTGTGTCTGAGGGCCAATGGGGTGAGCTGGTGAAACATAAAAGAATTGAGCACTGAAGTTGACCTTAAACTCAGGCCACGATATAAGGCTAATAACATGGTAAGAGCATCGTAACAAGGTTCTAGTTACCTGCACCAAGGGGTGACCTCTCTGTAATTACTTTCTAAGCACCACAATAATGATGATGTCATTACATCTGATAACAGTCTTAATAGCAGGACAGCAGGACAGCTCAGTGTGTGTGTGCGTGTGCGTGTGTGTGTGTGTATGGGTGTGTGTGTGTGTGGGTGTGTGTCAGTGTCTGTGTCTGTGTTTCCACCGGTCTAATGTCCATTACTTGTGTTTCTTGGCCCAAGCAAGTCTCTTCTTCTTATTGGTGTCCTTTAGTGGTGGTTTCTTTGCAGCAATTCGACCATGAAGGCCTGATTCACGCAGTCTCCTCTGAACAGTTGATGTTGAGATGTTACTTGAACTCTGTGAAGCATTTTTTTGGGCTGCAAATTCTGAGGCTGGTAACTCTAATGAACATATCCTCTGCAGCAGAAGTAACTCTTGGTCTTCCTTTCCTATGGCGGTCCTCATGAGAGCCAGTTTCATCATAGCGCTTCATGGTTTTTGTGACTGCACTTGAAGAATCTTTAAAAGTTCTTGAAATGTTCCGGATTGACTGACCTTCATGTCTTAAAGTAATGATGGACTGTCGTTTCTCTTTGCTTATCTGAGCTGTTCTTCCCATAATATGGACTTGGTCTTTTACCAAATAGGGCTATCTTCTGTATACCACCCCTACCTTGTCACAACACAACATATTTGCTCAAACACATTCAAAAGGAAAGAAATTCCACAAATTAACTTTTAACAAGGCACACCTTAATTGAAATGCATTCCAGGTGACTACCTCATGAAGCTGGTTGAGAGAATGCCAAGCGTGTGCAAAGCTGTCATCAAGGCAAAGAGTGGCTACTTTGATGAATCTCAAATGTAAAATATTTGTTTAACACTTTTTTGGTTACTACATGATTCCATATGTGTTATTTCACAGTTTTGATGTCTTCACTACTTTCCTACAACGTAGAAAATAATAAAAAATTAAGAAAAACCCTGCAATGAGTAGGTGTGTCCAAACTTTTGACTGATATATATATTTTTTATAATAAACAAAAAACATACATAGACAAAAACAGTAAACAGCCTAACGTTTACATACATACATTTCAACAAACAGTTCTTGTAGAATCCGTTCCATACTGTTATATTGTTCTTAACTATGAAGATATACAGTTAAAGTCGAAAGTTTACATACACCAAAAACATTTAAACTCAGTTTTTCACAAATCCTGACATTTAATCCTAGTAAAAAGCCCTGTCTTAGGTCAGTTAGAATCACCACTTTATTTAAAAATGTGAAATGTCAGAATAATAGTACAGAGAATTATTTATTTCAGCTTTTATTTCTTTCATCACATTCCCAGTGGGTCAGAAGTTAACATACACTCAATTAGTATTTGGTAGCATTGCCTTTAAATTGCTTAACTTGGGTCAAACGTTTCGGGTAGCCTTCCACAAGCTTCCCACAATAAGTTGGGTGAATTTTGGCCCATTCCTCCTGACAGTGCTGGTGTAACTGAGTCAGGTTTGTAGGCCTCCCTGCTCGCAGACGCTTTTTCAGTTCTGCAATCTATGGGATTGAGGTCAGGGCTTTGTGATGGCCACTCCAATACCTTGACTTTGTTGTCCTTAAGCCATTTTTCCAGAACTTTGGAAGTATGCTTGGGGTCATTGTCCATTTGGAAGACCCATTTGCGACCAAGCTTTAACTTCCTGACTGATGTCTTGAGATGTTGCTTCAATATATCCACAATTTTCCTTCCTCATGATGGCATCTATTTTGTGAAGTGCACCAGTCCCTCCTGCAGCAAAGCACCCCCACAACATGATGCTGCCACCCCGTGCTTCACGGTTGGGATGGTATTCTTCGTCTTGTAAGCCTCCCCCTTTTTCCTCCAAACATAACGATGGTCATTATGGCCAAACAGTTCTATTTTTGTTTCATCAGACCAGAGGACATTTCTGCAAAAGGTACAATCTTTGTCCCCATGTGCAGTTGCAAACTGTAGTCTGGCAGTTTTATGGTGGTTTTGGAACAGTGGCTTCTTCCTTGCTGAGCGGCCTTTCAGGTAGAGTCCATACAGGACTCGTTTTACTGTGGATATAGATACTTTTGCACCTGTTTCCTCCAGCATCTTCACAAGGTCCTTTGCTGTTGTTCTGGGATTGATTTGCACTTTTCGCACCAAAGTACGTTCATCTCTAGGAGACAGAACGCGTCTCCTTCCTGAGCAGTATGATGGCTGCGTGGTCCCATGGTGTTTAAACTTGCATACTATTGTTTGTACAGATGAACGTGGTACCTTCAGGCATTTGGAAATTGATCCAAAGGATGAACCAGACTTGTGGAGGTCTACAATTTTTTTTCTGAGGTCTTGGCTGATTTCTTTTGATTGTGCCATGATGTCAAGCAAAGACGCACTGAGTTTGAAGGTAGGCCTTGAAATACATCCATAAGTACACCTCCGATTGACTCAAATGATGTCAATTAGCCTACCAAAAGCTTCTAAAGCCATGACATCATTTTCTGGAATTTTCCAATCTGTTTAAAGGCACAGTCAACTTTGTGTATGTAAACTTCTGACCCACTGGAATTGTGATACAGTGAATTATAAGTGAAATAATCTGTCTGTAAACAATTGTTGGAAAAATTACTTGTGTCATGCACAAAGTAGATGTCCTAACTAGGAGGCTTGCAAGCCGAAGAACACCATCCCAACCGTGAAGCACGGGGGTGGCAGCATCATGTTGTGGGGGTGCTTGGATGCAGGAGGGACTGGTGCACTTCACAAAATAGATGGCGTCATGAGGAAGGAAAATTGTGGATATATTGAAGCAACATCTCAAGACGTCAGGAAGTTAAAGCTTAGTCGCAAATGGGTCTTCCAAATGGACAATGATCCCAATCATACTTCAAAAGTTTGTTTCAAAATGGTTTAAGGACAACAAAGTCAAGGTATTGGAGTGGCCATCACAAAGCCCTGACCTCAATCAATATAGAACATTTGTGGGCAGAACTGAAAAAGCGTGTGTGAGCAAAGGAGGCTTACAAACCTGACTCCGTTACACCAGCTCTGTCAGGAGGAATGGGCCAAAATTCACCCAACTTATTGTGGGAAGCTTTTGGAAGGCTACCTGAAACGTTTGACCCTAGTTAAACAATTTAAAGGCAATGCTACCAAATACTAATTGATTGTATGTAAACTTCTGACCCACTGGGAATGTGATGAAAGAAATCAAAGCTTAAATAAATAATTCTCTGTACTATTATTCTGACATTTCACATTCTTAAAATAAAGTGGTGATCCTAACTGACCAAAGACAGGTAATTGTACTAAGATTAAATGTCAGGATTTGTGAAAAACTGAGTTTAAATGTATTTGGCTAAGGTGTATGTAAACTTACGACTTCAACTGTACATTGAACAACAACTGTCAGTTAAGTACTGTGGTCAGTTTGTAATATCTTGTGAGTTAAATTAAATTATAGTGGCTAGTTGGGCTGTACTTGGGGAGAGTGGGTCCACCGAAAGTGAGATGAGTGGAGGCACCACACATATTTCAGGGAAGTGTCTGATACTCTCCCAGCCACCCCGTCCTGATCCCTCGGATAGAGCCCATCTCCACTCTCACCAATAACCACCATTGAATCTTAGCTATAATGCAAGCAAGGAATACTCTGTCCATAACCCTTAGTAATTTTACAGTAGGTTTGCAAGTAAAAATTTTTTAAATTACATTGTAGTATTGATAAATCCTTCCTTCCCTCTCTCCCAAGCTAAACATATCTATCTCCACCTCCCCCTCCCAGTTTTCCCTCCCCCTTTACCCCACCCAAGCCAAGTTTGTCCCAACCTTCCATCTTTGCCCACCCAAGCCAAGTTTATCCCAACCTTCCATTCTTGCCCATCCTTACCCACCCAAGCAAGCTTGTCCCAAACTCCCAACTTGTTTTCCCACCCTCCCTTCCTCTCAGACACACTTACAACCATCCATCCATCAAATTACTAATCTATTCTCATTCATTCCCACACAACACATAGCCTATATCCATCATGGGGCTTTTCATGTCCACCCCTACTTCAGATGGGCAGATTCTGAACTCTATCTGGAGCTGTGGGAAAGGTGGGAAGGAGGGAGGAAGGGGAGAGAGGTAGGGAGGGAGCGAGAGAGAGCGGGCATGAGTGCAGTGACTGTATACAATCAACATGCCTTACAGAGACAGTATTCTGCAGGAGTTGTGTTTCAGCGGTGTGTGTGTGTTTGGAGTGTTGCGAAGTGGAAACATGGTGTGTGCCATGAACCCGTCTCCTCCCTCTGTGGGTATGCCAGAGCGTAAGTGTGTGTGTGTGTGTGAGCTTGTATTACTATCTTCGTGGGTACCGGAAATCCCCAAAAGTCACCACAAGAATAGTAAAACAAGGAGAATTCTCCCTTTTGGGGACTTTTCCCAGGTCCCCACGAGGACAAAGTCTTTTTTAGGCTTAGGGGTTAGGTTTAGGGTTACGATTAGAGTTAGGGGTTATGGGTTAGGCGTTAGGGTTAGGGGTTAAGGTTACGGTTAAGGTTAGGGTTAGAAGTTAGGAAAAATAGGATTTTGCATGGAGATCAATTTTAGGTCCCCGCAAGGATGTGTAGCAAAACATACAGTGAGGGAAAAAAGTATTTGATCCCCTGCTGATTTTGTACGTTTGCCCACTGACAAAGAAATGATCAGTCTATAATTTTAATGGTAGGTTTATTTGAACAGTGAGAGACAGAATAACAACAAAAAAATCCAGAAAAACACGTGAAAAATTTTATAAATTGATTTGCATTTTAATGAGNAATAAGTATTTGACCCCCTCTCAATCAGAAAGATTTCTGGCTCCCAGGTGTCTTTTATACAGGTAACGAGCTGAGATTAGGAGCACACTCTTAAAGGGAGTGCTCCTAATCTCAGTTTGTTACCTGTATAAAAGACACCTGTCCACAGAAGCAATCAATCAATCAGATTCCAAACTCTCCACCATGGCCAAGACCAAAGAGCTCTCCAAGGATGTCAGGGATAAGATTGTAGACCTACACAAGGCTGGAATGGGCTACAAGACCATCGCCAAGCAGCTTGGTGAGAAGGTGACAACAGTTGGTGCGATTATTCGCAAATGGAAGAAACACAAAAGAACTGTCAATCTCCCTCGGCCTGGGGCTCCATGCAAGATCTCACCTGCCTATGACCCCAAGAACACCATCCCCACCGTCAAACATGGAGGTGGAAACATTATGCTTTGGGGGTGTTTTTCTGCTAAGGGGACAGGACAACTTCACCGAATCAAAGGGACGATGGACGGGGCCATGTACAGTCAAATCTTGGGTGAGAACCTCCTTCCCTCAGCCAGGGAATTGAAAATGGGTCGTGGATGGGTTTTCCAGCATGACAATGACCCAAAACACACGGCCAAGGCAACAAAGGAGTGGCTCAAGAAGAAGCACATTAAGATCCTGGAGTGGCCTAGCCAGTCTCCAGACCTTAATCCCATAGAATATCTGTGGAGGGAGCTGAAGGTTCGAGTTGCCAAACGTCAGCCTCGAAACCTTAATGACTTGGAGAAGATCTGCAAAGAGGAGTGGGACAAAATCCCTCCTGAGATGTGTGCAAACCTGGTGGCCAACTACAAGAAATGTCTGACCTCTGTGATTGCCAAGTACTAAGTCATGTTTTGCAGAGGGGTCAAATACTTATTTCCCTCATTAAAATGCAAATAAATGTATAACATTTTTCACATGCGTTTTTCTGGATTTTTTTAAATAAAAAATAAACCTACCATTAAAATTATAGACTGATAATTTCATTGTCAGTGGGCAAACGTACAAAATCAGCAGGGGATCAAATACTTTTTTCCCTCACTGTATGCTGTGTGTGTGCATCTGTGTGTGCGTGTGTGTGCAAGTGAGAGAGAGAGAGAGAGAGAGAGAGAGAGAGAGAGAGGAGAGAGAGAGAGCGAGAGCAGGATAGGGTAGGGGGCAGGGTGGAGTAGAGAGCAGAGCAGGTCTCAGAAAGCAGTCTGTTTCCTCTAAAAGGTCTGATTCAGCTTGGTTAGAAAAAAACACATACAGGAATTTTATTAGATAGCACCGGTTGGCGGCTGAGCTTCAAGTTCTCTGGTTTAAAATTGCCAAGGTGCACAAACTCTGCTTGAAAATCATAATGTTACAGACCTCTGGAAAACTCTGTACCATATCTGAGTCAGCGGATGGGCTTTAACCAAATTCTTGACCAACAAATGTTGTTTAGAATGGCAATGCTATAGCATTATACTATAGACTGCAACAGTCAGGTACCCAAACTAATGGTCAACTACAGCACATAAATTTGATTCATTCTGGTGCTTTGAGGCAGAAATTCTGCAGGAAAGTGGCATATAAGGGACTGTTAGAAAAGGGGTCATACAAACATTGCCTTTTTTTGTTACAGGCTTTATATCGTGAATTCTGTCTGAAATAGGTATATAAATATATTCTGGCATAATGGGGATACTATTTCAGTCCAATGCAGTCAGTAAAGAATCTCTCTTAGTCGTTTTGGAGATGGAGAGAGCTCTCAGGGCCAGAGAAAGTGGTTAGTTGCTGTTGAATGGACTAGGTCACCAATCCATGTAAAGTGCATGGAGCCCCAGCTCTGATTAAAAGCAGTATTATTGTTAAGGTGTGGCTACCACTTCACTTCATGTCTGAGACACAGTGTTAGATTTAGACATGTATAATTCCCTCATTACACAAAATCCCAGCACTTAACACACACAAAGACCCCCTGTCCTGAACAGACTGTGTATGTGTGTGTGTGTGTGTGTGTGTGTGTGCATGCATTTGCAAGTGTGTGTGACTGGAACAGGCCTAGTGGACTGAGGAGTTAGAGAGTAATCAAGAATATGTTCCATTGATGTTCTTAAGCAGACTGACTTTATTTTTGACACAATTAACCCCTTTAAATGAACATTTCTAGCTATCATCAGAAATAACAACACAAATAAGAATTATTTTATTATTTACGCTTTCAGGAATTCCAGTGGCTTGGCCCATGCTAATCCTGGTCAAAAAACAAATAGACAAATATCCCACCACCCACTCTCCAAATGAATAACATAACACCAAAAGGAGTGAATTTTCTCTCAGTTTGAATGACATCAGTAATATTCCTAATGTTTGTGCAATCACTCCAGAGCTCTCTGGGGCCAGAGACCAGCATGGAGGCTGGCTCTGTAGACCTGTCACTCTCCTCAACATTAAACAGCTCCTACGGACAGACTGGTCTTCAACCCGGGTCTCCTGCAATCTACTAAATTGTGTTAGCTCACACAATTCTTCAGGTCTTGGACAAGGTTACTTATGAGCTTCATTCACTGAACCTCCAGGAGCCATCTAAAGCTCTTGGAGATTTATTGTAGTCTATGAAGTAAATGACGCCAATTCTAAAGATTATCCCAATAAACACACAATTATCTTATTATATTATATATATATTATATCTTATTATATTACGGTTCAGACAGTTGGTAAACTTTCTAAAAGAAAGTTAGTGTCGTTAGTGAATGTCTTGACAAAGGTCGTTAAACTCTATAGGTAGGTAACGGTGTGAGTGGGAGCCCTTCTGTTGATGACCTGAGCTATGGAGCTTATATTCCCATCAGCATGCGCAAGACAGTGTGAGTGTATGTATGTGTGTGTTTATGTGTGTGAGAGTTAAGGTAATAGTCAAATCAAAGGTCCATGAACTTTAACAGAGACGGTTTCCCTATCCGATAAGTCCTCAGTTCCTCTCACATCCGTTTTTCCCAGGACACTGCTCTGCTTATCTGACTGACAAGTCAGAGGTCAGGGGTCATGTCTGATACTGCTATACTGGACCATGTTATTGTAGTGATAACCCAGCTGGGCTTTGCAGGACTTCTGTGAGAAACTATAAGGAACTCTTATAGATGGTAGTAAATCCCATCTTTCAGACCATCGTAAATCTGATCTGTCAAGAAAAAAAAAGATTATCAAGACACAGAGGCACAGGATGAACAATATACAGTATCAATATTTTAGTGCAATCAACCACATCTAAAGAATGTTTATAATACTATATACATGCATACATACACAGCTTTTGCAATGCTCTCTCTCCTCTCTGTCTCCCTCTCTCTCTTATTTCCTCTCCCTCGCTTTGGGAAAACAGATTACTATAACAAGAATATTTGTGGCTAGATTCATTAACAGTCTGTTGTTGAGTGTGGTGTAACGACAGAATGTGAGAGCCATGCAGTCTTTTGGCAAGCCAGATGACAGAGAAAGTAAATAAAGAACATATCAACTGTCCATATCACCACCATTATAAACTACTAACAATCACACTCACACTCAAACTACTAACAAAACACTGAGCTGGATCTTAGTTGGAGGCGATTGTTGCATCACTACTATTGTTCCTGTTTTGATGTATCGTCCACTGTCTATCCTTGAGGAACACTCCAGTGTTTTGGGCAGAGGTGTTTTGTGTGTGTGTGTGTGTGTGTGTGTGTGTGTGTGTGTGTGTTTGTGTGTGTGTTTGAGGATTGTAAACACAAATCTCTAGTGAGTGTGTTGTGCTTTGCAACATTCCAAGCAATGTGTGGTTAGATTGAGCAGACAAATCATCCTTAGCCAATCAACACACAGAACTGTTCCTAATTAAACACACTGACTCACCAACTTAACACGAACAGACCAACAGAATGGTACTGTACAGTGGAGAGTCTCTGGAGGCTTCGTAAAGAGAAAGACGGGAGAGAGATTGTTTTGTGTCAGTAACCCAACCATTAAAACACACCTCGGCATCACCAGTCTCAGCCCTCCCCACCAAGAGACTAACGAGGGTTTGCTTGACACACTATAACAGAGGCCATCTACCAGAGTGATGTACTTTAGTGACTGGCTAAAGTGAATTGGCAGGACCCCAGCACGCATATTGTACAGTCGTGGCCAAAAGTTTTGAGAATGACACAAATATTAATTTCCACAAAGTTTGCTGCTTCAGTGTCTTTAGATGTTTTTGTCAGATGTTACTATGGAATACTGAAGCATAATTACAAGCATTTCATAAGTGTCAAAGGCATTTATTGACAATTACATGAAGTTGATGCAAAGAGTCAATATTTGCTGTGTTGACGCTTCTTTTTCAAGACCTCTGCAATCCGCCCTGGCATGCTGTCAATTAACTTCTGGGCCACATCCTGACTGATGGCAGCCCATTATTGCATAATCAATGCTTGGAGTTTGTCAGAATTTGTGTGTTTTTGTTTGTCCACCCGCCTCTTGAGGATTGACAACAAGTACTCAATGGGATCAAGGTCTGGGGAGTTTCCTGGCCATGGACCCAAAATATCGATTTTTTCTTTCCCGAGCCACTTAGTTATCACTTTTGCCTTATGGCAAGTTGCTCCATCATGCTGGAAAAGGCATTGTTCGTCACCAAACTGTTCCTGGATGGTTGGGAGAAGTTGCTCTCGGAGGATGTGTTGGTACCATTCTTTATTCATGGCTGTGTTCTTAGGCAAATTTGTGAGTGAGCCCACTCCCTTGGCTGAGAAGCAATCCCACACATGAATGGTCTCAGGATGCTTTACTGTTGGCATGACACAGAACTGATGGTAGCGCTCACCTTGTCTTCTCCGGACAAGCTTTTTTCCGGATGCCCCAAACAATCGAAAAGGGGATTCATCAGAGAAAATGACTTTACCCCAGTCCTCAGCAGTCCAATCCCTGTACTTTTTGCAGAATATCAGTCTGTCTCTGATGTTTTTCCTGGAGAGAAGTGGCTTCTTTGCTGTCCTTCTTGACACCAGGCCATCCTCCAAAAGTCTTCATCTCACTGTGCGTGCAGATGCACTCACACCTGCCTGCTGCCATTCCTGAGTAAGCTCTGTACTGGTGGTGCCCCGATCCCGCAGCTGAATCAACTTTAGGAGACGGTCCTGGCGCTTGCTGGACTTTCTTGGGCGCCCTGAAGCCTTCTTCACAACAATTGAACCGCTCTCCTTGAAGTTCTTGATGATCCGATAAATGGTTGATTTAGGTGGAATCTTACTGGCAGCAATATCCTTGCCTGTGAAGCCCTTTTTGTGCAAAGCAATGATGACGGCACGTGTTTCCTTGCAGGTAACCATGTTTGACAGAGGAAGAACAATGATTCCAAGCACCACCCTCCTTTTGAAGCTTCCAGTCTGTTATTCGAACTCAATCAGCATGACAGAGTGATCTCCAGCCTTGTCCTCGTCAACACTCACACCTGTGTTAACGAGAGAATCACTGACATGATGTCAGCTGGTCCTTTTGTGGCAGGGCTGAAATGCAGTGGAAATGTTTTTGGGGGATTCAGTTCATTTGCATGGCAAAGAGGGACTTTGCAATTAATTGCAATTCATCTGATCACTCTTCATGACATTCTGGAGTATATGCAAATTGCCATCATACAAAATGAGGCCGCAGACTTTGTGAAAATGTATATTTGTGTCATTCTCAAAACTTTTGGCCACGACTGTATGTTGCTTGGGATAGTATGAGTCCATCTCATACTATCCCATGTAGTTGATTGACTCTGGACTCAAGCCAGGTGGGTGTGTCTCTAGAGATTTCAGCTCTCATAGATGGGTTGGTTGTTTAGCAACTATGGGGCAAAACAGACGGGCTTAGATTGTTGACAACATGTCAATTATATTTCATCTCCAATGTTAACCGAAAATATTAAGTTGCACAATGAGCGTTTGTCTATCAAACCCTTACAAAAAAAGATTGCAGTAAAAGTGCAGTAACTGCAGTCGACTATGGTATTCTGGACGCAGTAATTGCAGAATAACTGCAGTGTACTCAAATCAAATCAAATGTTATTTGTCAAATGCGCCGAATACAACAGGTGTGGACCTTACAGTGAAATGCTTACTTGCAAGCCCTTAACCAACAATGCAGTTTTAAGAAAAAAAGTGTTAAGACAGTATAAATAAGAAATAAGAAAAATAGAAAAATAACAAATAATTAAGGAGCAACAATAAAATAAGAGTAAGCTATATACAGGTGGTACCGGTACAGAGTCAATGTGTGGGGGCACAGGTTAGTCGAGGTAATTGAGGTAATATGTACATGTAGGTAGAGGTAAAGTGACTTTGCATGGATAATAACAGAGAGCAGCAGCAGCGTAAAAATGCAGGGTGGGGTAGGGACAATGCAAATAGCCATTTAATTAGCTGTTATGGCGTGGGGGTAGAAGCTGTTAAGAAGCCTTTTGGAACCAGACTTGGCACTCCGGTACCGCTTGCCGTGCGGTAGCAGAGAGAACAGTCTATGACTAGGGTGGCTGGAGTCTTTGGCGATATTTTGGGCCTTCCTCTGACACCGCCTGGTATGGAGGTCCTGGATGGCAGGAAGCTTGGCCCCAGTGATGTAATGGGCCATACACACTACCCTCTGTAGTGCCTTGCGGTCGAAGGCCAAGCAGTTGCCATACCAGGCAGTGATGCAACCAGTCAGGATGCTCTCGATGGTGCAGCTGTAGAACTGTTTGAGGATCTGAGGACCTATGCCAAATCTTTTCAGTCTCTTGAGGGGAAATAGGTTTTGTCATGCCCTCTTCCCGACTTGGACCATGATAGTTTGTTGATGATGTGGACACCAAGTAACTTGAAGTTCTCAACCTGCTCCACTACAGCCCCATCGATGAGAATGGGGGCGTGCTCAGTCCTTTTCTGTAGTCCATAATCATCTCCTTTGTCTTGATCACTTTGAGGGAGAGGTTGTTATCTTGGCACCACACTGCCAGGTCTCTGACCTCCTTCCTATAGGCTGTCTCATCATTGTCGGTGATCAGGCAATGATGGTGGCAAACTTAATGGCAAACTTAATGATGGTGTTGGAGTCGTGCCTGGCCGTGCAGTCATGGGTGAACATGGGGCACAGGAGGGGACTGAGCACGCACCCCTGAGGGGCCCCTGTGTTGTGGATCAGTGTGGCAGATGTGTTGTTACCTACCCTAACCACCTGGGGAAGGAACGTCAGGAAGTCCAGGATCCAATTGCAGAGGGAGGTGTTATGTCCCAGGGTCCTTAGCTTAGTGATGAGCTTTGAGGTCACTATGGTGTTGAACGTTGAGCTGTAGTCAATGAAAAGCATTCTCACGTAGGTGTTCCTTTTCTCCAGGTGGGAAAGGGCAGTGTGGAGTGCAATAGAGATCATCATCTGTGGATCTGTTTGGGCGGTTTGCAAATTGGAATGGGTCTAGGGTTTCTGGGATAATGGTGTTGATGTGAGCCATGACCAGCCTTTCAAAGCACTTCATGGCTACAGACGTGAGTGCCATGGGTCGGTAGTCATTTAGGCAGGTTACCTTGGTGTTCTTGGGCACAGGGACTATGGTGGTCTGCTTGAAACATGTTGGTATTACAGACTCGGTCAGGGACAGGTTGACAATGTCAGTGAAGACACTTGCCAATTGGTCAGCGCGTGCTCAGAGTACACGTCCTTGTAATCCATCTGGCCCTACAGCCTTGTGAATGTTGACCTGTTTAAACGTCCTACTCACACAGTCATCCGGAACAGCTGATGCTCTCATGCATGCTTCAGTGTTGCTTGCCTCGAAGTAAGTATAGAAGTTATTTAGCTCATCTGGTAGGCTCGTGTCACTGGGCAGCTTGCGGCTGTGCTTCCCTTTGTAGTCCGTAATATTTTTCAAGCCCTGCCACATCCGACAAGCATCAGAGCCAGTGTAGTATGATTCAATCTTAGTCCTGTATTGATGCTTTGCCTGTTTGATGGTTCGTCGGAGGGCATTTCTTATAAGCGTCTGGGTTAGAGTCCCGCTCCTTGAAAGCGGCAGCTCTACCCTTTAGCTCAGTGTGGATGTTGCCTGTAATCCATGGCTTCTGGTTGGGGTATGTACGTACAGTCACTGTGGGGACGACGTCATCGATGCACTTATTGATGAAGCCAGTGACTGATGTGGTGTACTCCTCAATGCCATCGGAAGAATCCCGGAACATATTCCAGTCTGTGCTAGCAAAACAGTCCTGTAGCTTAGCATCTGCATCATCTGACCACTTCCTTATTGAGCGAGTCACTGGTACTTCCTGCTTTAGTTTTTGCTTGTAAGCAGGAATCAGGAGGATATAGTTATGGTCAGATTTGCCAAATGGATGGCGAGGGAGAGCTTTGTACGCGTCTCTGAGTGTGGAGTAAAGGTGGTCTTGACTTTTTTTCCCTCGGGTTGCAAATTTAACATGCTGGTAGAAATGAGGTAAAACGGATTTAAGTTTTCCTGCATTAACCTCTTAGGGATCCAATCTCGTGAACTTCAATTTTGCTAACATCCGGTGAAATGCAGAGCGCCAAATTCAAATTACAGAAATACTAATTTCAAACATTCATGAAAATAGAAGTGTTGCACACCATTCACAAGGTTAGAATCTTGTTAATCTAACAGCATTGTCTGATTTCAAATAGGCTTTTCGGCGAAAGCAGAACATTAGATTATCTGAGGACAGCGCCCCGCCACACATATACAATTAGCATAATAACATAACCAGCAGAGGTGTCACAAAACTCAAAAATAGCATAAAATAAATTGCTAACCTTTGAAGAGCTTCATCTGATGGCATACCCAAGCATCCCGTTTACACAATAAAAGGTCATTTTGTTCGATAAAGTCCCTCTTTATATCCATAAAGCTCTGTTTGGTTGGCGTGTTTTGTTCAGTAATCCACCTGCCCAAAGGCGTTCATCCATGCAGACAAACAATATCCCAAAAGTACTGGTAAAGTTCATCGGAAAAAGTCAAACAGCATTTGTAATCAATACTCAGATACCCTAAAATGAATATAAACTATAATATTTCATTCGGAATATAGCCTGCTGAATAGAAGAGAAAAAGAGCTAAGCTCTTGCTCTGGTTTTCGCCTGCCATATCAGTTCTGTTATACTCACAGACATTATTTTAACAGTTTTAGAAACATCAGAGTGTTTTCTATCCAAAGCTAATTATATGCATATCCTTGCTTCTGGGCCTGAGTAACAAGCAGTTAACTTTGGGCACGTTTTTCATCCGAACTTCAAAATACTGCCCCCTAGCCCAAACAGGTTAAAGTCCCCAGCCACTAGAAGCGCCGCCTCTGGACTGCAGTTAGAGTTACAGTTATTGGTTACCTAGCTAGCTAGCAAATATCTGCCATAATAGCATAGACGTGACATCAGTCAAACACCTCAAAACAAGACATGATATCAAGAACAACATCAAACAAGCCACTTACGATTCAACACATTACAGTTCCTTGTCATTGTTGCTAACTGTCCAACCATCCAGAACCATTTGAAGCGCATGCATCGTTTTCATGACGTTGTCAGCTAACCCATCTACAGTGCATTCGGAGAGTATTCAGACCCCTTCACATTTTCCCACATCAATCTACACACAATACCCTGTAATGACAAAGCAAAAACTGGTTTTTAGAAATGTTGGCAAATGTATTTATTTAATATGAAATTTACATTAGCATTCAGACCCTTTACTCAGTACTTTGTTGAAGCACCTTTGGCAGTGATTACAGCATTGAGTCTTCTTGGGTATGACGCTACAAGCTTGGCACCCCTGTATTTGGGGAGTTTCTTCCCATTCTTCTCTGCAGATCCTCTCAAGCTCTATCAGGTTGGATGGGGAGCTTCGCTGCATAGCTATTTTCAGGTCTTTCCAGAGATGTTTGATCGGGTTCAAGTCTGGGCTGTAGCTGGGCCACTCAAGAACATTCAGGCACCTGTCCCGAAGATACTCCTGATTTGTCTTGGCTGTGTGCTTAGGGTCGTAGTCCTGTTGGAAGGTGAACCTTTGCCCCAGTCTGAGGTTATGAGCGATCTGTAGCCGGTTTTCATCAAGGATCTCGCTGTACTTCATCTTTCCCTCTATCCTAACTAGTCTCCCAGTCCCTGCCCCTGAAAAACATCGCCACAGCCTGATGCTGCCACCACCATGCATTTCCGTAGCGATGGTATTGGCCACCTGAAACCAAAAAGGGTTTCTCTTATAGGGACAGCTGAAGAAACATTTTGGAACCCTTTTGTCTAAGAGTGTAGGACTATGAGTGGCACTGCCACAACATATAATACCAAGCCTTTCACGACACAAGCACACAGTAGCATAACCAAGTCACAGGTAAGCAACCTGTAATGATAAAGCAGGGTGCTACAGAGCCACACCTGAAATAACCCGCTGCTCTCACAAGAGACGCTTGTTTGATTGATTGATTGCTTCTGTGGACAGGTGTCTTTTATACAGGTAACAAGCTGAGATTAGGGAGCTCCTAATCTCAGCTCGTTACCTGTATAAAAGACACCTGGGAGCCAGAAATCTTTCTGATTGAGAGGGGGTCAAATACTTATTTCCCTCATTAAAATGCAAATCATTTATAACATTTTTCACATGCGTTTTTCTGGATTTCTTTGTTGTTATTCTGTCTCTCACTGTTCAAATAAACCTACCATTAAAATTATAGACTGATCATTTCTTTGTCAGTGGGCAAACGTACAAAATCAGCAGGGGATCAAATATTTTTTTCCCTCACTGTACCTATGAGGACAATGCATGCCAGCAATTACCAGACAGCATTTTGGCTGTTAAATGGTCTCCTGACATGTGGCAGTCCAGTTCCATGGTGACTCTGTCTCTAGTAACTGCCTGGGGGAGGACTGATGCCTGCCAAGCACAGTTCTGGGAGATTCAGGATGGCATTGACATTGGAGAGGTGAAATTCCTATGACATGTGAAGGCCCAATAAGTTGATGGCATTTCTTGTCAATGAGTGTCAGGTTGTGTTGGTTCATTGTAGTGAACACCTGCCTTGTGTGCTTGTCATATGTGGTTGCATCCTCCCCATACACCATAACTGTCACCAAGTCAACATATAAGGTAACTCCAGGGCAGACAGCCAGGATGGTGGACATGATTGTCTTGAAGAAGCAATGTTCCAGCTCAACCCAAACAGGATAAGAATGCGGTGGAACATCCTCATGTGCATCGCAAAGTCAGTGAGCCAGCAGAAGGTCATGTTGGATACCAGGTAGACATACTGAATCAACACAACCTGACACTAGCAATGAATCAAAGCTCACTTTTAAATGACAAGGAGGTGACTTAAGAGTCCAATCCTGGAGGGGAAAGTTATACCACAGTGGGGGCAAGTTGTAGGGCTAGGGAGAGGGTGTCAAAGTCCACGGTTGGATTCTCTTTCCTTTTGTTGGGGCCTCCCAGTTGCCTCACTGACCCTCAAAGAGGCTTGTGACTTGGAAAACTTAGTGTTGCCATGCCAAGCAGTCTGCTGCCTTTAAATATATCCACACAACGGTGTTTGAGTTCATATGGTGAGCATTTTGGATTCCTAACATAGTCGAATCGAAGTACATGAAAATAGTATTGAGTACAGGTCTTAAGTATTGTACACAAATCTGAAAAATGTATCATTTAAAACGTGTACATATACAGTAGAGGTGATTAAACCACCATTGAATTGTATTGTGGCTGCTATATTGGATTTTGGATGCCATATTGGATTTGGAGTCAAATTTAGGGGTGCCCCCTTAAGTAATTACAAGAGTATGGTCTAAACATATATATGGGTTAGAGTTAGAGGAACCTTTGACAGGAAAAAATGTTTTTGGTGTCTGAGCCCACATGCCTTAGAGTAATTGCAATAGCCACAACATCAAAAAACGTGTTACTGTATGCTTTTTTCCCAGGCAGGACCATACAGCACTGAATGAGAGCACATCTGACTTGGAAAGTTGTCTATTGAAAAGCTCCCAAAAAGTTCAGTTAAGATTAGTTTGTATTTCTGCCTATTGTATCGGTGTATTTTACAGGTCTATATTTCCAAAATGCTTGAAGATATCCTAATGCTGTTAGGTTGTGTATGTAGGGAAGACAGTTGACTACTTTTATTCCAAATTTGAGATCAGAGCTTGCAATATTGGGTTACATGAGCTTAAGTGGCCTGTTTGAGTTAAGGGGGTGTGTCACAATATCTGTCAATTTTAACACTTTTGTTGTAACATATTTTTATACAACCATCCATTTCATATAATGGGAGACCTTAGAGAGATGGAAAAACATGGTTGTGTTATACCTCGCGTAGGGGTATCTAAAAAATTAAAGCAGTTCATTTTTGGCCACTAGCCTAGGGTAGAGGGGGTAGAAGGGACCAGGGAGGGAGGGGTAGCGGGGAGGAGGGGGGACATTCTCAAACCACAAGTCAGCGTGTCACCACATATTGTGCAATATGGATTTTATCTGGAATTCTTGGCTCTGATAAGTTCTGATGTGTCAAAAGTTCGTCTGATGTGTATATGCACTTTGTAGGCTATATTCCAAAGATTGATTTCCCAATTCATACACACCACATGTTTAGTCTATTCCATCACACTTTTAGAAAACATCACCTGCGCTGTGGGACTGGGACATTCGCCTCTGCAGCTCGGAGTGGTCCAGAAACGGGACGTGCAAGGCTACAGAGCGGCTATTAGGTAGAGCCAAGGAAGAACGCTACAGAGCCACACCTGAAATAACCCGCTGCTCTCACAAGAGACGCTTGTTTGACTAGCAGCAATAAGAAGAAGCAATATTTTCTTTTTTCATGTGTTCATTTCTTGTTGCTTGACTAGTTACGTGGTTCCTCCCAGGTCGCGCGGAGCTGCGAGGTGCGCTCATTCACAACTGGACGGTGTCAAAGTCACCTCGTCGCACAGCTGGAAAAGTTATACGGTAACAACTACGTCTTATTAGACTTATTTTTCTCTACTGTTTCGAAGTGTAACATTTAGTGTAATAACATAGGCTTTTATTATGGATGATTTGGTAGCGTTTTAGTGCTGGTAGCGTGTACAGATTTCTTATAAGTCAGAAGAACAACTGTAACAAACTGCACTTTTTGAATAGGTGTTTTTCTTTATACCATACAGACTGAAAAAGGAAAATAGTTACTTCCACTTTGATTAGAAAGTACATAGGCTCACTTTCTAACATTGATTTATTGAGGTTGATTGAAATTACACAGAAATAAAGTTATTTCTAGTTATTGTCATTCCATTGATCTTAGAGTGACAGTACACGTATGGTTAGTTCACACATACGCGTGGTGTATAGTGTTGACATGTGTCTCTGAGTGCCGTTCTCTCCCCATATCTCTCCCTAAGGCTGGGGGGAATGGAAGTTGGCGGTGGGAAGGATGGTTGTTGACCAATTAAATGCGTGGATAGAATAGTTAAGGGATGTTTATTAGAATTAAAGAAATATAGCTTCCTGCATTTTGGCAACAATCACCATGATGCATGTTAGTGAGATGGAATGAGACTATCAAAACAACAACCTGCATCTCATGCAAGTATGAGTGGATATCTGATTGTTGTGTGGTTTTTAAACTAAAGTTTTGTGACTGAATACATGTTTCTGTTTTCCATATGAAGTTGCTCAATCACTGTCTATCTGTGGGGCTGGTCGATTCTACTTGAACAGTTTATTATATTTGTGGTCAACCAGCAGAGTGGCTGGGGAGTTCAGTGAAATAGGGGAGCGAGCGAGCGTCAGGGCAATGTGTGAGTGTGTCTGGAGCCTGCTTCCCCAAAAAGAACATTCTGTCACTACAGAGAGTCGACAGGCATCCTTTTCAGCAGGGGACAGTGGGGGCCACAGACCTGTGTGTGTGTGTGCCAGATGGGGGGCCACAGAGACCCTGGGCAGAGTGGAGCCACTCAGTCTCACATCAGAGAAACGCATACAGAGAGAGAGACTGTTGGGCTAACAGCTACACACACACACACGCACACACACACATAAACAAACATCGCCGTGACGCTAATTCACTGGACTCCCCAGCCACTCTGCTGGTTGACCACACACACACACACAGTGTGTGTGTGTGTGTGTGTGTGTGTGTGTGTGTGTGTGTGTGTGTGTGTGTGTGTGTGTGTGTGTGTGTGTGTGTGTGTGTGTGTGTGTGTGTGTGTGTGTGTGTGTGTGTGTGTGTGTGTGTCTTTAACGACATGGAGGAAACAGCTGGTTAGACGAACATTGGAGCAGAGTGTGTGTGTATGTGTGTGTGTGTGTGTGTGTGTGTGTCTGTGTGTGTGTGTGTGTGTGTGTGTAATGGTATCAATTAATAAGGCGTCTCTCTATTTACCTTGTGAATAGAGGATTTTCTTGTGCTGAAGGAGGGTGGGAATTTACAATCTACGTACTGATGCAGGATGTGTGTGTGTGTATGGTGTGTGTGTGTGTATGTGTGCGAATGCATTCGTGCGTGCAAGTGTGTGTGTGGGTGTGTGTGTGTTCCCCAGGATTTATTTTAGTAACAGTTGGTGGAAGGACACAACTTTTCCAACATTTCCTTGGTGGACAATCAAAAACAGGAATCAAAGACCTTTTGTTGTCAAGCTTCAACATGTGTCTCTCAGCAGTGCTATGAAAGTAGACAACTGTCCCTCTGATCCACTTCAAAAGATGCATTATTTAGTAGTTACTTGATATAAACACTTCATCTGAAACCTCAGGGGGATATAACGTTAAATACATCCATTCATTAAAAGTAAGAGAAGTCCAATGTTAACTTTTGTTATTAATAATCAGGCACCTCTGGCATCACATAACAACTTCAGTCAATCTTTTGATTGACAGTGGGATTTCAGTCTATGAATCTGTTATAGATATTGTATTTTAGCAACGCCCTCTGGTGGAATAAAGTGATTCAAACCAGATGGTAATCTCTGTTAGAGTTTAATGATGGTGGACAGTGGGACACACACTAACACTCCATTAGTGAGTAGTCAGTATGTGTCTTAAAGAATTAAGCCCTATCCTGTTCCCATTCTGTAGTGAGCCACGTTGAACCTTGAACTCTCCCCTCTGACCCTCTTCCTGGCAGTGTCCCCATGGGGGGTAGACTAGGGGGGAGGAATGCAGACTGACCCCCGTCCCCCTACTTCAGAAGTGCCTTGCAGGGGAGAACAAACTACATGAACTTATTGGATGGGGTTCCCTTTAGTATGGTGGTGGAGTGAACTATATTAACGTGTCTGTTTGAGGTTATGATAGGGGTGAAGGTTAAGGATGGGGTGAGTGTTGGAATGATGGGTGTAGGTAGGGGTAAGGGGCAAGGTGAGGAGGATAGGGGTGAGGGTTAAGGATGTGGTGAGTGTTGGAATGATGGGTGTAGGTAGGGGTAAGGGGCAAGGTGAGGAGGATAGGGGTGAGGTAAGGAGGATATGAGTGAGGTTTTAAGGATGGGGTGAGTATATGACTGGAAGGAAGAGGGTGGAGGTCAGGGTTGGGGTCAGGACTGGTGAGAGAAAATGTGACACAGAGAGAGATGGAGAGGAGTGGTTGATGGCCTCTGCTCCCTGAGGAGCAATGTGCCTAAGTAGGGAAGTAAAATGGCGAGTGAATTTTAGCTTTTTGAAGCTCTCAGATGTCCATGGTCCAGTGTCTCTGGTGTCCACAGCTGCCCCTAGAGATGACTGTTGCATCAGAGGTGAAAGCGTTCATCTTTATTGGTCTCTACTGGTGCCAGCATCGATGATAACCAGTCAAGTAATCACAGACCCAGTATATTCTATACTGAAGGCTCTTTGTAGGATCCACGGGGGTGTGAGAGTGGCGTCAAAACATGCAGAGGCACTAATTAGTGTGTATGTGTGTGTGTGCGTTTTTGTGTGTGTGTGGGTGGGTGGACCTGTTTGAACCCACCACTCTCACTGTGGGGGAAAATATATTCATTATGCAAAAAGCTTCTGACTGCTCTGCTTGTGATGCTGCATATTTAAAGGCCCAGTGTACTCAAAATGTGATTTATCTGTGTTTTATATTTCCACACTATGAGGTTGGAATAATACTGTGGAATTGTGAAATTTTTATAATGCTCTTTTGGTGTAAGACCTGTTTGAAAATACCACCTGAAATTTCAGCCTGTTGTGGTGGGATGGAGTTTTGGCCTGCCTGGTGATGTTCGTAAATAGACCAATAAGAAAGAGAGTTCCAAACCTCTCTGCCAATAACAGCTAGTTTTAGATTTTCCCCTCCTACTCAGACCACTCCCAGACAGTCATAGCAAAATTCTTTCTTGAGAAATAGTTTTTTCCTAAAGGCAATTTTGTTGACAATTTTAATGGAAATCTATTACAGTAAGGTTCTGTTACCCAGAAATTATTTGATATTGATATAAAAACAGCTGCAATGGGCACTTAAGGAACCAGCCCTGCATTCAAACAAATACCACACCCAGGACTAAATACACAAATACCCCACACAGGACTAAATACATAAATACCCACCCAGGACTAAATACATAAATACCCCACACAGGACTAAATACATAAATACCCCACCCAGGACTAAATACACAAATACCCCACCCAAGACTAAATACACAAATACCCCACCCAAGACTAAATACATAAATACCCCACCCAGGACTAAATACATAAATACCCCACACAGGACTAAATACATATATACCCCACCCAGGACTGAATACAAAAATACCCCACCCAGGACTAAATACATAAATACCCCACCCAGGACTAAATATATAAATACCCCACCCAGGACTAAATACA
>QNTS01000136.1:40154-50210 GCA_003317085.1 Hucho hucho | reverse complement strand
CAAAGTATAATGTTTCCACCTCCATGTTTGACGGTGGGGATGGTGTTCTTGGGGTCATAGGCAGCATTCCTCCTCCTCCAAACACGGCGAGTTGAGTTGATGCCAAAGAGCTCCATTTTGGTCTCATCTGACCACAACACTTTCACCCAGTTGTCCTCTGAATCATTCAGATGTTCATTGGCAAACTTCAGACGGGCATGTATATGTGCTTTCAAGAGTAGGGGGACCTTGCGAGGCGCTGCAGGATTTCAGTCCTTCACTGAGTAGTGTGTTACCAATTGTTTTCTTGGTGACTATGGTCCCAGCTGCCTTGAGATCATTGACAAGATCCTCCCATGTAGTTCTGGGCTGATTCCTCACCGTTCTCATGATCATTGCAACTCCACGAGGTGAGATCTTGCATGGAGCCCCAAGCCGAGGGAGATTGACAGTTCTTTTGTGTTTCTTCCATTAGCGAATAATCACACCAACTGTTGTCACCTTCTCACCAAGCTGCCCGGCGATGGTCTTGTAGCCCATTCCAGCCTTGTGTAGGTCTACAATCTTGTCCCTGACATCCTTGGAGAGCTCGTTGGTCTTGGCCATGGTGGAGAGTTTGGAATCTGATTGATTGATTGCTTCTGTGGACAGGTGTCTTTTATACAGGTAACAAGCTGAGATTAGGAGCACTCCCTTAAAGAGTGTGCTCCTAATCTCAGCTCGTTACCTGTATAAAAGACACCTGGGAGCCAGAAATCTTTCTGATTGAGAGGGGGTCAAATACTTATTTCCCTCATTAAAATGCAAATTAATTTATAAAAATTTTCACATGCATTTTTCTGGATTTTTTTTTTGTTATTCTGTCTCTCACTGTTCAAATAAACCTACCATTAAAATTATAGACTGATAATTTCTTTGTCAGTGGGCAAACGTACAAAATCAACAGGGGATCAAATACTTTTTTCCCTCACTGTACATTTTTCCAGCATTTTCATTATTCATCTATTAGTCACAGAAGGTTTCTCACCAGCTCTCCAGGACTGGTGAAATATCTACAGCCTGTTACATCATAACGTTCATAACGAGTCTGGACACACACGAATCTGAAAATACAGTATGTTCATTTTCCTACACACATGAACCTTACATACATTAACTTAACCTTGTCCCCAGGCTAATTGCAAGCATATATAAAGCTGACCGAGAGAGAACCCGCTGGTGGAAGAGACTATGTTCATTATCTTACATACAACTTAACCTCAAACTTAACCTCGTCCCCGAGCTAAATCATTCTCTATCACACACAATCCCAACTATGTTTACTCTCTAACATAAACCTGACTATGTTCACTCGCTAACATAATCCTGACTATGTTCACTCTCTAACATAAACCTGACTATTTTCACTCTCTAACATAAACCTGACTATATTCACTCTCTAACATAAACCTGACTATGTTCACTCTCTAACATAATCCTGAGTATATTCATTCTCTAACATAAACCTGACTATGTTCACTCTCTAACATAAACCTGACTATGTTCACTCTCTAACATAATCCTGAGTATATTCATTCTCTAACATAAACCTGACTATGTTCACTCTCTAACATAAACCTGATTATGTTCATTCTCTAACCCGAGAGATGCACACTATGAGAGTCACATAAAGGCTCTGAGGTGGGGGGAAATGCCTGGCCACTGGGTGTGTGTGCAGTGTAGTTTAGACGAATGCCCAAGTACTACAAACACAAGGTCTGGTCTTGGGCTACAGAGGGAATAGTAGTCCACTCTTTATGTCAGATAATGGATGAATGAAGGGAGGAACAGGCTTTCTAGTGTTTCAAGCCGTGCTTATAGGAAATAAAGAGTTACCTTATTAAGTAATGAAGTAAACTAACATATCTGGCAATACCCTATCTACGATATCTACCCATATATAAGTAGTGGGAGTGAGCTGTATTAAAGACTTCAAGATATTTGTAGTATTGCACAGACACACATATCAGTGTCCATAGACAATTGGGTTGCCTGTAGTTGTGTAGATGTGTCTAGCCCCTCAGAATGCCTACCAAACCACAGGGTTTACTGTATGTAGGCTGCAATCTAATCTGAAGCGCATAGATTGGCTTGGTTAGTCAGCTGACCTCAGGCGAGACAGTGACACTGTCCAGAGTGTAACTCATATCTCCCTAACCCTCTACCCCTAAACCATATCCTCCTGAACCGTCCTCACCTCCTACTCTCTCAGATGGCCTGCAGAGTAGTCTCCCTCACCAGCCAATTGTCTGAAGACAGTCCAGATCCGAACCCCCCCCTACACCTTTTTAACCTTTTGTCCAATACCTTATCCTAAATCAGAAAGACTAGCAGTAACTGTATGTATAAACATGCACAGTCTGACGTAATTGTTGCAGAAATATAATGACCAATTATATTTTTTCTCTAGATCAGGGATGGGCAACTGGCCCCACTTTTGTATGCCTGCGGATCAATTTACCAACAAAAAACAACAACAAGCACTATATACAGAGCCTTCAGAAAGTATTCACATCCATGACTTTTCCCACATTTTGTTATGTTATAGCTTAAAGCCTGAATTTAAAATGGATTAAAAAAAAATTCACAGGTCTATACACAATACCCCATAATATCAAAGTGGAATTACGTTTTTCTAAATTGGACAAATTAATAAAAATGGAAAGCTGAAATGTCTTGAGTCAATAAGTATGCAACACCTTTGTTTATGGGAAGCCTAAATAACTTAAGGGGTAAAAATGTGCTTAACAAGTCACATAATAAGTTGCATGGACTCACTCTGCGTGCAATAATAGTGTTGATTTTTGACTCCACAATACTTACCTAATTGACAGAGTAAAAAGAAGGAAGCCTGTACAGAATAAAAACATGCATCCTGTTTGCAACAATGCACTAAAGTAAAACTGCAAAAAATGTGGCAAAGAAATGAACTTTATGTCCTCAATAAAAAACGTTATGTTTTGGGCAAATCCAACATAACACATCACTGAGTACCACTCTTCATATTTTCTAGCGTGGTGGTGGCTGCATTGTGTTATGGGTATGCTTGTCATCGGCAACGACTAGGGAGTTTTTTAGTATTAAAAGAAATGGAATAGAGCTAAGCACAGGCAAAATCCTTGAGGGAAACATGCTTCAATCTGCTTTCCAACAGACACTGGGATACAAATTCACCTTTCAGCAGGACAATAACCTAAAAAACAAGGACAACTATACACTTAAGTTGCTTACCAAGACTACATTTAATGATCCTGAGTCGCCTAGTTATAGTTTGATTTCAATCGGCTCGAAAATCTATGGCAAGACTTGAAAATGGCTGTCTAGCAATGATCAACAACCAACTTGAACGAGCTTGAAGAATTAAAAAAATAATAATGTGCAAATATTGTACAATCCAGGTGTGCAAAGCTCTTAGAGACTTACCCAGAAAGACTCACAGCTGTAATCGCTACCAAAGGTGATTCTAACATAACTCAGGGGTGTGAATACTTACGTAAATTATGTATTTCTGTATTTAATTTTCATTCAATTTGCAAACATTTCTAAAAACGTGTTCACTTTGTCATTATGGGATATTGTGTGTAGAGGCGTGAATTTAATATGTTTTGAATTCAGGCTGTAACAACAAAATGTGGAATAAGTCAAGAGGTATTACAACTTTCTGATGGCACTGTAAATCTATATATGTATATACAGTGCCTACGGAAAGTATTCAGACCCCTTGATTTTTCGTTACAGCCTAATTCAAAATGTTATTAAATAATGACAACGCAAAAACAGGTTTTTAGAAATGTTTGCTAATTGATTAGAAATTCAAAACTGAAATATCACATTTACATAAGTATTCAGACGCTTTACTCAGTACTTTATTCAAGCACCTTTGGCAGCGATTACAGCATTGAGTGTTCTTGGGTTTGACCCTACAAGCTTGGCACACCTATATTTTGGCAGTTTTTCCCATTCTTCTCTGCAGATCCTTTCAAGGTCTGTCAAGTTGGATGGGGAGCGTTGCTGCACAGCAATTTTCAGGTTTCTCCAGAGATGTTCGATCGGGTTCAAGTCTGGGGTCTGGCTGGGCCACTCAAGGACATTCAAAGACTTGTCCAAAAGCCACTCATGCGTTGTCTTGGCTGTGTGCTTAGGGTCGTTGTCTTGCTGGAAGGTGAACCTTCGCCCAAGTCTGAGGTCCTGAGCGCTCTGGAGCAGGTTTTCAACAAGGATCTCTCTGTACTTTGCTCCATTCATCTTTGCCTCAATCCTAACTAGTCTCCCAGTCCCTGCCACTGAAAACACCCCCACAGCATGATGCTGCCACCACCATGCTTCACCGTAGGGATGGTGCCATGTTTCATCCAGACATGACGCTTGGCATTCAGGCCAAAGAGTTCAATATTGATTTCATCAGACCAGAGAATCTTCTTTCTCATGGTCTGAGAGTCTTTAGGTGCCTTTTGGCAAAGTCCAAGCGGGCTGTCAGGTGCATTTTACTGAGGAGTGGCTTCCGTCTGGACACTCTACCATAAAGGCCTGATTGGTGTAGTGCTGCAGAGATGGTTGTCCTTGTGGAAGGTTCTCCCATCTCCACAGAGGAACTCTGCAGCTCTGTCAGAGTGACCATCGGGTTCTTGGTAATTCCCTGACCAAGGCCCTTCTCCCTCGAATGCTCAGTTTGGCCGGGTGGACAGCTCTAGGAAGAGTCTTGGTGGTTCCAAACTTCTTCCATTTAAGAATGATGGAGGCCACTGTGGTTTTGGGGACCTTCAATGCTGCAGAAATGTTTCGGTACCCTTCCCCAGATCTGTGCCCCGACACAATCCTGTCTGGGAGCTCTACAGACAATTCCTCGACCTCATGGCTTGGTTTTTGCTCTGTCATGCACTGTCAATTGTGGCACCTTATACAGACATGTGTGTGCCTTTCCAAATCCTGTCCAATCAAATGAATTTACCACAGGTGGACTCCAATCAAGCTGTAGAAACATCTCAAGGATGATCAATAGAACCAGGATGCACCTGAGCTCAACTTCGATTCTCATAGCAAAGGGTCTGAATACTTATGTAAATAAGGTATTTCATTTTTTTTTTTTATACATTTGAAAAAAAATCTAAAAACCTGTTTTTGCTTATATGGGTATTGTGTGTAGATTGCTGAATATTTGTTATTTATTTAATACATTTTAGAATAAGGCTGTAATGTAACAAAATGTGGAAAAGTTCAAGGGGTCTGAATACTTTCCGAAGGCACTGTATATATATATATATATATATATATATATATATATATATATATATATATATATATACATACAGTTGAAGTTGGAAGTTTACATACACTTAGGTTGTAATCATTAAAACCTGTTTTTCAACCACTCCACAAATCTATTGTTAACAAACTAGTTCGTTTTGGCAAGTCGGTTAGGACATCTACTTTGTGCATGTCACAAGTAATTTTTCCAAAAATTGTGTACAGACAGATTATTTCACTTATAATTCACTGTATCACAATTCCAGTGGGTCAGAAGTTTACACACACTAAGTTGACTGTGCCTTTAAACAGCTTGGAACATTTTAGAAGCTTTAGAAGCTTCTGACCTGTGGAAGCTTCTGTACCTGTGGATGTATTTCAAGGCCTACCTTCAAACGCAGTGCCTCTTTGCTTGACATCATGGGAAAATCAAAGGAAATCAGCCAAGACCTCAGAAAACAAGGACCACGCAGCCGTCATACCGCTCAGGAAGGAGACGCGTTCTGTCTCCTAGAGATGAACGTACTTTGGTGCGAAAAGTGCAAATCAATCCCAGAACAACAGCAAAGGACCTTGTGAAGATGCAGGACGGAACAGTCACAAAAGTATCTATATCCACAGTAAAACGAGTCCTATATCGACGTAACCTGAAAGGCCACTCAGCAAGGAAGAAGCCACTGCTTCAAAACCGCCATAAAAAATCAGACTACGGTTTGCAACTGCACATGGAGACAAAGATCATACATTTTGGAGAAATGTCCTCTGGTCTGATGAAACAAAAATATAACTGTTTGGCCATAATGACCATTGTTATGTTTGGAGGAAAAAAGGGGAGGCTTGCAAGCCGAAGAACGCCATCCCAACCGTGAAGCACGGGGGTGGCAGCATCATGTTGTGGGGGTGCTTTGCTGCAGGAGGGACTGGTGAACTTCACAAAATAGATGGCATCATGAGAAAGGAAATTATCACCTATATAACTTCGTTGTAGAGTTCTGTAGTCAGTCCTTCAATTTCGAACCAGCGTTTACCCAGAAGGTTTACCTGTTACTGGGGTTCGTATGAAGGTTTCAACACCGTTTTACCGAATTCCTGTTGTTTCAGTTCCATAACCTCACCGGTAGTGTTTCGGGACTGGAGTTAGGGTATCTTTTACATACCCGTCTTGAGAAAAAGTGTGTGCGAGCAAGGAGGCCTACAAACCTGACTCAGTTACACCAGCTCTGTCAGGAGGAATGGGCCAAAATTCACCCAACTTATTGTGGGAAGCTTGTGGAAGGCTACCCAAAACGTTTGACCCAAGTTAAACAATTTAAAGGGAATGCTACCAAACACTAATTGAGTGTATGTCAACTTCTGACCCACTGGGAATGTGAAATAAATCCTTCTCTCTACTATTATTCTGACATTTCACATTCTTAAAATAAAGTGGTGATCCTAACTGACCTAAAACAGGGAATTTTTACTAGGATTACATGTCAGGAATTGTGAAAAACTGAGTTTAAGTGTATTCGGCTAAGGTGTATGTAAACTTCCGACTTCAACTGTATAGTTATACATTCACCGGCCAGTTTAATAGGTATGAGTGGAATGGGTGGAATGGTATCAAATACATCAAACACGTGGTTTCCATGTGTTTGATGCCATTCGCTCCGTTCCAGCCATTATTATGAGCAGTCCTCCTCTCAGCAGCCTCCACTGCTAGAGCCGCTTCTTCTTGTTTTTAGCTGAAAAGAGTGGAACCCAGTGGGGTTGTCTGCTGCAATTGCCAATCCGGGACAAGGATCAATGAGTCGTGCGTTCCGAGATGCCGTTCTGCAGACCGCTGTTGCACTCCGCCTGTTAGCTTGCGCGATTCTTGCCATTCTCCCTCGATCTCTCTCATCAATGAGCTATTTTCACCCACAGGACTGCTGCTGACTGGATGTTTTTTGTTTGTTGCACCATTCTCTGTAAACCCTAAACACTGTCGTGCAAGAAAACCCAGGAGGGCGTCCGTTTCTGAGATACTGCATCCGGCGTGCTTGGCACTGATTATCAAAATGTAGCTACAGGCCCCTTAAAGGCTATGGCCAGCTCTGACTGCATGTGTGGGTATGGATGTTGGTATGCAGACCCACAAGCCACTGAGGCCCTCATGATGAGTTCCAAGTTTTTATAGCCCCACCCCCATCAAAGTTGCCCATCCCTGCTCTAGATTAATGTTTGGGTGTGTTAGTTAAATATGCATGAAATGGAACCCATGCATGTACTTCCTATAAAGCTTCTCTTCCCCCTCTCCGTCCCTACACACTCACTGCCAAAAGAGCTCCCCTGGGCTGCTGTGAGGCTGCTACATGTAAACATATGGAGTATGATGATTAGTTGTGACGGGATTGTTAGTGGAGTTGAGTAACTGAGTGTTGTAATACTCTGCATGGTTGCTAGGGGAGATGGAATACAGCATTACAGCTCTACAGTGTGTGTGTGTGTGTGTGTGTGATTGTGTGTGTTTGTGTGTGTGCGTGTGTGTGTGTGTCCTGATGTGTAGCCAGAGAGTGCAGGGCGAGGACACCTGGGCTGTTATAGGTTCAGACAGATAGTTTCAGCTTCATAGTTATTTTGAGTTCACATAGCAGAACCCCCTGGACAGACACAAAGTGTGTTTCCTAACACTCTGTTGGGGGACAACTCTACTCACACAGCTGAAGCTAATAAATGTCCTGATTAGCAGCTGCATAGTGTGCTAGAGCAGGGCTGGAACGAAAGCCAACAGGGCACACCCAGTATTTGTATGTGTCCTCCAATAGCTCTCTATGAGGATGGTAGCCATCCCTGCAGTAGGTGAAGGTAGTTCTGAAGTCTGTAGGCTTCATCCTCTCTCATTTTTATCTTACTTCCTCTGTCTTTCTCTTTTTCTCTTTTTCTCTCTCTATCTTGTCTTTCATCATTCTCTGGCGTTTCTCTCAAGATCTATAGTATGGCTCTTCTCCTTATCAGTTGATGATGTCATGAGACTAAGGAATACACTCTTAGAAAAAAAGGTTCTGTCTAGTACCTTAAAAAGTTCTGTCTAGAACCTTAAAAGGTTCTTCGGCTGTCCCCATAAGAGAACCCTTTGAAGAACCCTTTTTGGTTGCAGGTAGAACCCTTTTGGTTCCATGTAGAACAGTGGGGGCTGCTGAGGGGAGAACGGCTCATAATAATGGCTGGAAAAGAGCGAATGGAAAGGCATCAAACAAATGGAAATCATGCGTTTGATGTAGTTTATACCATTCCACCTATTCCGCTCTAACCATTACCACGAGCCTGTCCTCCCCAATTAAGGTGCCACCAACCTCCTGTGATATAGAACCCTTTCTACAAAGGGTTCTACATGGAACACAAATGGGTTCTACCTGGAACCTAAAAGGTTTTTCCTATGGGGACAGCTGAAGAACCATTTTGGGACCCTTTTTTTATAAGAGTGTAGGCTCTTTGCTGACTCTCTAGCCCCATTTATACCTGGTGCTAACATGCATCCTTAGTCCTGATCTTCTCCACATTCTGATTGTGCCCACATTTTCAGACATGTGTAGATGATTAAAAGACACTTTGTGATTTGATTGTGAACATATCTTCCTGACCACCTCCGGAAGTAGTCAGGCATGCATTGTGTCTGGATATCTTACAAGTGTAAACGGATCTAGATAGTGAAACCATTTAAATCAGGGATGGGCAACTTTGATGGGGGTGGGGCCACAAAAAATCTGAACTAATCATGAGGGATTGCTGTGGCTCACTGGTCTGTGAACGCACATCCATACCCACACATGCAGTCAGAGCTGGCCCTACCCTTTTGGGAGCCCTAAGTGCAATTTCCTGCAATTCTACACATTTCGCCATAAGGAGGAAAGGAATGTTTGCAGTTTTTAATACTGTATGTTATCTGAGTGAGAGTGACTAACAAAATCAGTGGGGGACCCCGGCCTGTAATTCGACCATGATAGCAATCCAGAATCCAAGATGGCGTAGCAGTGCAGACGTGTTTTTGTTCGTCCCCTCGTGTACTTTGTATTTTTCGTCTTTTTTGTATATATTTCAATTTTATTTTCAATCTCTTTTCCATTTTTATATTAAATATACCTTCCGGTAACCTGCCTCACCCATTGTGTTACCTAACCGCTATTTTTTTAGACCTTTTTAGACTGAATTCCATAGGGAGCTAGCGAGCTAACCAGCTATTTCAGTCACTGTTAGCCACCGCTAGCTGCCTTTAACCTACTGCACAGACACCAGCCTTTTTTAGCCCGGATAATACTTGCCACCATCGGACTGTTTCTCCACCATAACGCCGGATCTCTGCCCGTAAACCCTGGACCACTACACCTGATCTCCACAGCTAGCTAGATGCCACCGAGTGGCTAACGCCCCTGCCCCGGAGCCAACTCCAGCTAGCCGCGACCCAGGCGCATCTCCCGGCTAGCAACAATAATACCTCTCTCGCCATCTGGCTTGGTTCCCTCTCGTCACGACGCCCCGTCGTACCACCTCGACTGGTCTGCCGACGATTACTCCATCCGCTCTGCCTGCAACCGGCCTCCGTCGGACGTCGGAGCAGACGGTTCTACCAACCCCGGCCTGCTAACTCTTAACTTTAAACGCCGTGTCTCCTGCGTGCCGGCGTAGTAACGACTACCTCGCGGCTTCCCTGCCCCATCTATTGCTGTTCACTGGACCCTATGATCACTCGGCTACATAGCTGATGCCTGCAGGACTATTCATTAATCACGGTACTCCATTCTGTTTATTTTTATTTATTTATTTTATTTATCTGTC
>QNTS01000136.1:13376-25387 GCA_003317085.1 Hucho hucho | reverse complement strand
TATATATATATATATATATATATATAAATGCTCCACCTTTGTCTATACAGGTACGTCAATTAAAACCAAATTCTTCTTTACAATGACGACCTGTCCCCCACATCCTTCTCGTATTCCTCTACAGCTGTATCTGTACCCTGTCAGTCCTTTCTTCAATGCAAACATAACATCATGGTCATAGTTGTCAGTAATTCCATCAAAGATACTTAGACTCTTCATAAGACAGTTCACAACACGTCTCCATCATCACAGCATCACAGCTGATGAGCATCCACACACACACACACACAGTTTGTTTTACTATCCTTGTGGAGACCAAAACGTTTATTCCCATAAAGAAAATCATATTTTCCATAACCCCTAACTCTAAACCTAACCCCTAACCCTAAAACTAAACCAAACCATGACTCCTAACCCTAAACCTAACCCCTAAACTTCATTTTAACTCTAACCCTAATTCTAACCCTAATTGTAACCCGAAACCTAACCCCTAAGCCTAAAATAGCCTTTTTCCATGTGGGGAACGGTGAAATGTCCCCACTTGTCCAAATGTTCCTTGTTTTACTATCCTTGTGAGGACTTCTGGTCCCCACAAGGATAGTGAAACCAAACCAAACAACACACGCACACACACACACACCTGGCCCGTAAAACACTCCTGCCTGTTTACTCTCCACACAGATGGGCCAATGGAATGTCTTTACCGGTGACATCAGGTATTGTGACAAACACACATGCCATGTGTGTGTATATGTGTGGGTATTTGAGTTCCCAGGGTTATTGGCTGTGATTGGGAACACAGGCGAATGCACGCACATACACACCTGTTCCCTTCTTTGAGGACTATGTGTGTTTAATCTACAGTAGCTGTATTAAAGGCTAACAGGCTGGTCAATGTAGCATGTCTTATTGATACTAAACCTCTGCATCTCTTATACTGCTGCAGAGCTGTTCTTTCTCTCTCTTCGCCCCTCTATATCTCCCCACTCCCTCTCCTCCCCCCGTTCTCTCTCTCTCTAAGTTATTTTGCACTTAATTTCTCTCTCCTGCAGAGGAGAACTCAGTTGAGGAGATTCTCTTGCTGTTTCTCTCTCCTTCCCTGAGGAAAGGACATCTCATCACCTCTTCCCGTCTCTCTCTCTCTCTCTCTCTCTCTCTCGCTCTCTCTCTATCACTCAATTTATCTCTCTCTGTACTCTTTCTCTCTTTTCTCTTCTTTCTCTCTCCTCACTCTATTTCTCCTCTCTCTTATCACTCCCCACATCCTGGTCTGCTTAATTACTATTTTCAGGCTGGGAGGGGGATGAGGGTGGTGTGCGTCCATGCGTTAGTGCATACTGTATCAGTGTGTGTGTGTGTGCTCTGCAGAGTAGTGTTCTGCTGACTGCAGAAGCCCTACCTGGCAGTGTCAGCCAGTGCGTCAGCACTAGGGGATGGAGGGAGTGAATGAAGGGAAAAAAAAATAATTGAGGATCAATCAGAGTGACTGCGGAGAACCCACACACCACTCACCACATACCGCTCACACACACACCGCTCACACACTGTGTTTTGCATGGCTGTGCTCACACACACTCTTTAGGAGTAGGGGAAGGAGCGTGTGTATACTCTGTACTTTGAGATGGTGAGTCCTCCTCTTCTCATTTTGGGATGTGTGTCTGTGTGTGTGGACATGGCTGAAGATGGATAATGTGTGAGGGCGCTGGTGAGAAAAGTGTGTTTGGCAAAGTTTCCCCTCCGGCTGGCTCCCTGGGACGCGATATGATCCTCTCTGTCTGTGTGTAGTACTCTGTGTGTACTCGCTCTTCTTACAGAGTCTAGAGCTTCTTCAGTGTTCTACAGGAATAGGTACTCTTGCTCTGTGGACATGCACTGTGTGGTTGTGATAGTGGTTATGTAAGATTTATATTTTTATGAATAGGATATATTGATGATGATTGTGATAGAGAGATGCTGATGATGATATTGATAAGAGTGTAATAGTGAGAATAATGCTGAGTGATGCTGATGATGATAATGATAAGGATTGAGATGATGAGTGATAGTGACATTGATGATGATAATGATGATAAATGACTACTGTAGTTATCATGATTGCGATGATGACGGTGATGACAGTGAGAATAACTAGTTTTGCTTACTCATGCCATGCTATAAATCTTTCTGCTACTGCCCTACATATTACTGGTGTGTGTGCTTGTGTGTGTGTGTGTGTTTGTACATCTACCTGCCTGCATGTGTGTGGATATATGCATGTGTGTGTGTGTGTGGATATATGTATGTGTGTGTGTGTGTGTGTGTGTGTGTGTGTGTGTGTGTGTGTGTGTGTGTGTGTGTGTGTGTGTGTGTGTGTGTGTGTGTGTGTGTGTGTGTGTGTGTGTGTGTGTGTGTGTGTGTGTGTGTATGGGGGTGGGGGGTACTTGCTGTGACAAGGACACAGAGAGTGCTGCATTCCTATTGCAATCAGACTGCTCCAGAGGGAACTTACAGCACTGCAGATATATATTCTGTACAGAGGGATATTCTCAGGTCACACACACGCACATGCACACACACAGCACACGCACACACACCACACAACAGACACAAACACTTTATGGAGGCAGGTGTTTTGCTGGTATGTAAAGATTTTCTGACCCTCTCTCTCTTTCCCCCTCTCTCTTTTTGCAGTAAGCAGACCCCTGGTGTAGTGACAGAAGATGCTTCCTGTGCTGATCTGTGCCCTGGTCTCTCTGAGCTTGGCAGACAACTTTGACACAGCATACCCTGAACTGGAGCACTACAGAACCATCTATGTACAAGGTAGACACCAGCGTGTGTTGGTGTATGACATCCATCTGCATTGATAGTCTAACACCTCTAATTGAAAGTCACTCTGGATAAGAGTGTGTGCTAAGTGACTAAAATGTACATTTACCTGTCGCTGTGTTTCGTTTATGACACACTCCTGGAATGTCTCCTCTGTGTGTGTGTGTGTGTGTGTGTGTGTGTGTGTGTGTGTATCCTCATGCACTGCAACTGTTGAATAAGAGAGATAGGGCAGCTATGTGGGGTCTTGTTTTCTCTGTGTGATAGACTATCTGCTATCTCTCTTTATTTGGGCTGTAGAGGCAGATTGCAGGTCGGATATGTCACTGTTTGTGTCATGTTTAGAAAGCAGGTGCAGTGAATGTGTATTGGCTACTGTACTCTTCCTGCAGTGACAATATAAAGGTGGTTTTACCACATACAGTACTATGGTAGAGTGTGGTACCAGCAGTAGTATGTTGGGTGCAGCTCTCCAGCTAAAGCAGTATGCTCTACTGTGTGTGTGGTAAGCAGTGCTGTTGAACTTTTGTGTAGAAATTAGCTTCAGCATCGATCAGAGTTTCTGGAGGCAGATTCACTGACTTGGCTGGAGAGAGGAAGTGCTAACTCACTCCTATAGTCAGTATAGGACTCCTATAGGATCAATGTGCCATCAGTCAGTCAGTGTAGCATGGGTTCGTATGGTCCTAACAGGGATGTACAGAAGTAGGATCTTAATTTGATCACTGTTTTATCGCTGCGAGTAGTGTATTCAAGGTTTAAAAAGTTTTCTACGGTTTTCAATTTCCACTTTAAAATGTCAGACTTGATTTGCCCTAACAAAACATTTCTCAACCACTACAATTCTGATCTGAGGATCATAATACAGAGGATGGTCACAGCAGGGGGTCTGGTCTTTAAACCTACCCCTCAACCGTTATGTGCTGGATCAATTATATTAAAGTACTGTAGAAACCAATCATTGTTTTTTTTAAAGTGAAAGTTGCTTCTGGTGGGTGATTGAAATGGAAGTTTAACTTGTAGCAGTAAGGTTACTGTACCAGTAAAACGTTGTGTACCCAACGACGCTGCCACTGAACAGGTTGACTGAGGACGCTCCATTGTGTACATTACATAGTGCCTCCACATATATTAGACTTATCAATTTGCTCCACACCAGGAAGAGAGGATTAAATAAACATCAAACACATGATGAGGTAGTGATGGAATGCACAGTCAAGCTGTATTACAGAAAACCCTGGAACCAGATTCTGTTTAAGTGGGTGGGGGTGTTTGGAGCAACAAGCTCTCCCAGTCTCACTGCAAAATTAGACGTCTATCCACGTTCTCCAAACGTACAATTTCGAAGTGTTTTTGTTGCTCCTGTTTCTCTGTAACAGTCATCCTGCTGCTCTGTATCGTTCCATTTCTCCAAACGTCAAATTCCGAAGTTAAGGGTTAAGTTTAGGCACTCATTGCGAATGGTTCGGGTAAGGCTAAGGTTTGGGATAGGGTTAAAACATTACGTTTAGGCACCCATTCCGAAGGGTTAACGTTTGGGATAGGGTTAAAACAAAAATGTAAAACTAGTTTCCACAACTGGGATCAAACACCCAACCTTCCGAGCCAGAAGTCACCTATCCACCACCCTAATCCACAACATCCTACTCGATGGTACTAACGCTCACTGTTTCCACTAATGGCCGGTTTTGAAGGCATTTCCCAACATCCTCAGGACATGGATATATGTCCAATTTCGACGTTAATAATCTCCCTGCTTTGGAGTGATTTTTATACCTGATGTTGGAAACAGATTTGTTTGCATGTGGATGTATGTCAGAAGTTTACATACACTTAGGTTGGAGTCATTAAAACTAGTTTTTCAACCAGTCCACAAATTTTTGGTTGTAATGTCTGTGGTTCAGTAGTAGAAGGAGTCAGGCGCAGGACGTAAGTTGTGTGTGAAAAGGTATTTAATAATGTCGCCAGACGAATCCACAATGCACACTGGCAAGGCAAAAATACCCACACGAACAAATAAATGAACAGGCGCAAAACAAGCCATCCGGAATCCCGAGAACCAAAATCAAAAACCCACAGTACACAGACTGGGAAGGTAGCGATGACACAGAGTACAACTATAACAATCACGCACAAGGGAAAGAGGGGAAAGGAAGGAATATAACAGGGGCGTGATTGGGAGAAAATGCAAAACAGGTGTGTACAATCAAGACAAAACCAACAGAACACGAAAAAGGGAACGGTGATGGTTAGAAAACCAGTGACGTCGATCGCCGAACACCGCCCGAGCAAGAAGAGGGACCGATTTCGGTGGAAGTCGTGACACTTGTTAACAAACTATAGTTTTGCCAAGTCGGTTAGGACATCTAATTTTAGGACAAGTAATTTTTCCAACAATTTTTTATAGACAGATTATTTCACTTATAATTCACTGTATCACAATTCCAGTGGGTCAGAAGTTTACATACGCTAAGTTGACTGTGCCTTTAAACAGCTTGGAAAATTCCAGAAAATTATGTCATGGCTTTAGAAGCTTCTGATAGGTTAATTGACAACATTTGAGTCAATTGGAGGTGCACCTGTGGATGTATTTCAAGGCCTACCTTCAAACTCAGTGCCTCTTTGCTTGGCATCATGGGAAAATCAAAAGAAATCAGCCAAGACCTCAGAAAGAAAATTGTAGACCTCCACAAGTCTGGTTCATCCTTGGGAGCAATTTTCAAATGCCTGAAGGTATCACGTTCATCTGTACAAACAATAGTACGCAAGTATAAACACCATGGGACCACGCAGCCATCATACCGCTCAGGAAGGAGACGCGTTCTGTCTCCTAGAGATGAACGTATTTTGGTGCGAAAAGTGCAATCCCAGAGCAACAGCAAAGGACCTTGTGAAGATGCTGGAGGAAACAGGTACAAAATTATCTATATCCAAAGTAAAACAAGTCTTATATCGACACCACTCAGCAAGGAAGAAGCCACTGCTCCAAAACCAGCATAAAAAAGCCAGACTACGGTTTGCAACTGCACATGGGGACAAAGATCGTACTTTTTGGAGAAATTTCCTCTGGTCTGATGAAACAAAAATAGAACTGTTTGGCCATGATGACCATTGTTATGTTTGGAGGAAAAAGGGGGAGGCTTGCAAGCCGAAGAACACCATCCCAACCGTGAAGCACGGGGGTGGCAGCGTCATGTTGTGGGGGTGCTTTGCTGCAGGAGGGACTGGTGCACTTCACAAAATAGATGGCATCAGGAGGCAGGAAAATTATGTGGATATATTGAAGCTACATCTCAAGACATCAGTCAGGAAGTTAAAGCTTGGTCGCAAATGGGTTTTCGAAATGGACACAGACCCCAAGCATACTTCCAAAGTTGTGGCAAAATGGCTTAAGGACAACAAAGTCAAGGTATTGGAGTGGCCATCACAAAGCCCTGACCTCAATCCTATAGAAAATGTGTGGGCAGAACTGAAAAGTGTGTGCGAGCAAGGAGGCTTACAAACCTGACTCACTTACACCAGCTCTGTCAGGAGGAATGGGCCAAAATTCACCCAACTTATTGTGGGAAGCTTGTGGAAGGCTACTCGACACGTTTGACCCAAATGAAACAATTTAAAGGCAATACTACCAAATTCTATTTGAGTATATGTAAACTTCTGACCCACTGGGAATGTAATAAAAGCTGAAATAAATCTTTCTCTTTATTATTATTCTGACATTTCACATTCTTAAAATAAAGTGGTGATCCTAACTGACCTAAAACAGGGAATATTTACTAAGATTAAATTTCAGGAATTGTGAAAAACTGAGTTTAAATGTATTCGGCTAAGGTGTATGTAAACTTCCGACTTCAACTGTAAATACATGTTAATGAGACCCTTAGCATAATGTTATTGTGTGTGGTTGACTGGCTGTAGTTCATATTATTATTATATCTATAAATATCATAATAAACACATTATTATCTCATAAACAGATATTTGGAACCTGATATTTGACTACAGGGGTTCTCCTAATTCTCTGGTCACTTACATTAAATCGGAATTACACAACATGCTACATTATAATATATATTTTAAAAAGTACAATGCAGAACTATATTGTTTAATCAAAATGACACGAACATGGTGTTTGTGACAAGGCTAAACAACAGCGATTTTGTGCTTCAAGAGATGGGAACTATTTAGCTATTGAGCAAGCCTCTGCTTCCAAGCCCAGATCTTGCTAATCAATTTCATATGGCATAACGTGATAACAAACAGGTTAAATACTATTCAGAGAAAATAAACCAGACCATTTTTTGATAAGATACAGAGAACCAAACAATGGGTTAGTGTTGTTGTTGAAGTTAGGAACAGAGAGTCAGAGAGATACTGTATGAGAGAGAGAAAGAAATAGAGAAATGTACAAAGAGAGAACCACCGCTGTATTACTAATGGTTTAACCCATTCCTTTATTTCAGAGAATGGCCCTCAGCTCTCTGTGGTGACGGAGCAGTCCAAAGTGGTGTCGAGGCGGGGGGGTAATGCCACCCTGCCCTGTAAGTTCCACAGGGATGCGTCACTGCCAGCCAACCCCAAACTGAGGATCAAATGGACTAAGCTGACCTCAGACTACCTCAAAGAGGTGTGTTTCACTTGAACCAATGCCATAAAACTGTAATCAAAATAACTTTTCTACATAATACACTACTTTTAATCAGAGTCAGATACTGTACGGGTCTGGTCAAAAATAGTGTACTATGTGGAATAGCCTGTGTTATAAAAGAGACTAGGACAGGGGTAGGCAACTAGATTCAGCCGGTGGCTGATTTTAGTCGGTTGATGGTCGGGGGGCCGGAAAATAATTATAATAATTTGTACACTGCAAATTGACCACAACTAAGCCCAAAAAAAGATTGTATTTGAAAATAAAAACCATTTCATATCTTTATTGCATTGAGACACAAACTATTGTTTTATTTCTGGGAGTACTTGTGAACAGATTTCCTAAATTAAACAAGTTTTTGCTGAATTCCTGGGGATTTTACAGTCTTTTTTGCCAGAAAATGTAATTCCCCCCCAAAATATACGGTACCAGTCAAAAGTTTGGACACACCTACTCATTCAAGTAGTTGCTCTTCATTTTTTACTATTTTCTGCATTGTAGAATAGTAGTGAAGACATCAAAACTATGAAATAACACATATGGAATCGTGTACTAACCAAAAAAGTGTTAAACAAATCAAAATATTTTTTATATTTGAGATTCTTCAAAGTAGCCACCCTTTGCCTTGATGACAGCTTTGCACACTCTTGGCATTCTCTCAACCAGCTTCACCACATGCTGAGCACTTGTTGGCTGCTTTTCCTTCACTCTGGGGTCCAACTCCTCCCAAACCATCTCAATTGGGTTGAGGTTGGGTGATTGTGGAGGCCAGGCCATCTGATGCAGCACTCTATCACTCTCCTTCTTGGTCAAATAGCCCTTTAACAGTCTGGAGGTGTTTTGAGTCCATGTCCTGTTGAAAATCAAATGATAGCCAGATTGGATGGTGTCTAATGTCCATTACTCGTGTTTCTTGGCCCAAGTAAGTCTCTTCATCTTATTGGTGTCCTTTAGCAGTGGTTTCTTTGCAGCAATTCGACCATGAATGCCTGATTCACACAGTCTCCTCTGAACAGTTGATTTTGAGATGTATCTGTTACTTGAACTCTGTGAAGCATTTATTTGGGCTACAATTTCTGAGGCTGGTAACTCTAATGAACGTATCCTCTGCAGCAGAGGTAACTCTGGGTCTTCCTTTCCTGTGGCGGTCCTCATGAGAGCCAGTTTCATCATAGCGCTTGATGGTTTTTGCGACTGCAGTTGAAGAAACTTTGAAAGTTCTTGAAATTTTCCAGATTGACTGACCTTCATGTCTTCAAGGTCAGTCAACCTTCAAGTAATGATGGACTGTCGTTTCTCTTTGCTTATTTGAGCTGTTCTTGTCATAATATGGTTTTGGTCTTTTACCAAATAGGGCTATCTTGTCAGAACACAACTGGTTGGCTCAAACGCATTAAGAAGGAAAGAAATTCCACAAATGAACTTTTAATAAGGCACACCTGTTAATTGAAATGCATTCCAGGTGATTACCTCAGGAAGCTGGTTCAGAGAATGCCAAGAGTGTGCAAAGCTGTCATCAAGGCAAAAGGTGGCTACTTTGAAGAATCTCAAATATAACATGTATTTTGACTTGTTTAACACTTTTGAGTTACTACTTGATCCCATATGTGTTATTTAATAGTTTTGATGTCTTCACTATTATTCTACAATGTAGAAAATAGTACAAATAAAGAAAAACCCTTGAATGAGTGGGTGTGTCCAAACGTTTGACTGGTACTGTATATATTGTACATCTTCAGCACCACTCCAACATCAAGATATGTGAAAATTGCATTTTTCTAGGTTTTGTAGTAAAACAGATAGAGGAAGATACGTTTCTAATGACATCATCAGTGTGCATCGTGTGATTTTAACCAATTATGAGTAGGCATCGCTAATGTCTACTAATTGGTTGATGATGACATTAGAAAACCTTATCTTCCTCTATCTTTTTTACTATAAATGTATTGAAAAGTTTTTATTTTTTTCGCTAAAAACTTTGGGGGGCCAAAGTACCCATATGAGTGTCATTCCACCAATTCAATGCATTTTGAGAAGTGTAACTTGGCCGCCCAAAACATTTAACCAAGTATTTACATTCTATCATAAAGAGCACAAATATTCAACTACATAAAACACTTCCTTTTCCATCTCAAGAGGTTAAATAAAAAACATTATAGTAAGTGCCTATAAGTGCCAAATAAAGTAACAGGGTTGGCCGTAACAGGGTTGGCCGTAACAGGGTTGACCGTAACAGGGTTGACCGTAACAGGGTTGGCCGTAACAGGGTTGGCCGTAACAGGGTTGGACGTAACAGGGTTGGCCGTAACAGGGTTGGCCCTAACAGGGTTGACGATTTCATTTTAAATCAGCCATAAATCCCCTTGTGGCAGGGGGAATGGAAGTTGTTTGTGTGCAACAGGGAGGGGCAATTGAATGGAAGCTTCACAACAACAACAACAAAAAACATTTCTAGCCTGTCTATCAATGGGTAACAGGGTTGAAGTGTTATGCTTGTCCCAAACAATTTTCCATAAAAGAACACCAAAAAATGGCGAAAAAGAGATGCCCAGCTCACCTGCTTTTACACTACGATTTGACTATTAGATGTTCAATGTTTCTTTTGAACAAAAAATATTTTTAAAAGGAATCTTTTCACCATATTAAAAGGAGAGTTCAGTTCACATAACTGGGTTGACCTTAAAATGTGGGACAGACGTAAATGTAGACTAATCACAAATAAATAATCATCTTCAAAATGGACTTTGTCAAAGCAACAAAATAACTAGGGCTGAACGATTATGGTGAAAACGTGGAGACATTTTGAAGATAGGTGGGTTAAAATCTTTCTAGAAGTCACACAGGGTGCAAGGAAGGACATGTCAAAATGCTGAATTATTCATATTGAAAATCTGATTTATTGAATTCCCCATGTGGTCTATATTAAGATGAACTTCATTTCATGTAACAGGCTTTTACAATTCAAAATTGGTGCACAATTTCTACTTAATATATCAAAGAGATGCAAAAGGCACTCATTTCGTGGAATAACCTCGGAACTAACTGATGCATTACTTACAAATCCTTCTTCTTCTTGTTCCAGGTGGATGTCTTCGTTGCCATGGGTTTCCACAAGCGGAGCTACGGACGTTTCCATGGACGCGTCTACCTACAGGACTCGGCCCCCACGGATGCGTCGTTGGTCATCACAGAACTCACACTGGAGGATTATGGGAGATATAAGTGTGAGGTCATCGACGGGTTGGAAGATGGAACGGGCGTGGTGTCTCTGGACCTGCAAGGTAACACACACCGTAACACACACAAACACACAATTTCACAGTGTGCGTGTCCTCTCCGCAGTCTGTCTACACAACAGCTAGAATTCAATACGGACTCTGTTTGACAAAGTTTTGGAGAGAACCGTCCTTTGGTAAAGTCTATTTACTGTGTAGCAGCCTGTCCTTGTCTAAATGGCCCAGGGCTCTGGCTATATATAGCACCGCGAGCTGAGACTACCCAGGAGGACTGTCAGGGGCACACACACGTCAGGCCGGAGTAATGGAGTTCATCATTTAGGTTTCCATTCCTGGCACTCTTCCAAGGAACAGGGTATAACACCATACATCACCCAACTAGACCTGTTCCATTATATATGAGAATGATCAACTATTACTGCCACCATCAATCTGGAGCTACAGCTACCCACACACATACAGTGAGGGAAAAAAGTATTTGATCCCCTGCTGATTTTGTACATTTGCCCACTGACAAAGAAATGATCAGTCTATAATTTTAATGGTAGGTTTATTTGAACAGTGAGAGACAGAATAACAACAAAAAAATCCAGAAAAACGCATGTGAAAAATGTTATAAATTGATTTGCATTTTAATGAGGGAAATAAGTATTTGACCCCCTCCGCAAAACATGACTTAGTACTTGGTGGCAAAACCCTTGTTGGCAATCACAGAGGTCAGACGTTTCTTGTAGTTGGCCACCAGGTTTGCACACATCTCAGGAGGGATTTTGTCCCACTCCTCTTTGCAGATCTTCCAAGTCATTAAGGTGTCGAGGCTGACGTTTGGCAACTCTAACCTTCAGCTCCCTCCACAGATTTTCTATGGGATTAAGGTCTGGAGACTGGCTAGGCCACTCCAGGACCTTAATGTGCTTCTTCTTGAGCCACTCCTTTGTTGCCTTGGCTGTATGTTTTGGGTCATTGTCATGCTGGAATACCCATCCACGACCCATTTTCAATGCCCTGGCTGAGGGGAGGTTCTCACCCAAGATTTGACGGTACATGGCCCCGTCCATCGTCCCTTTGATGCGGTGAAGTTGTCCTGTCCCCTTAGCAGAAAAACACCCCCAAAGCATAATGTTTCCACCTCCATGTTTGACGGTGGGGATGGTGTTCTTGGGGTTATAGGCAGCATTCCTCCTCCTCCAAACACGGCGAGTTGAGTTGATGCCAAAGAGCTCCATTTTGGTCTCATCTGACCACAACACTTTCACCCAGTTGTCCTCTGAATCATTCAGATGTTCATTGGCAAACTTCAGACGGGCATGTATATGTGC
>QNTS01000136.1:0-11904 GCA_003317085.1 Hucho hucho | reverse complement strand
TCCCTGACATCCTTGGAGAGCTCTTTGGTCTTGGCCATGGTGGAGAGTTTGGAATCTGATTGATTGCTTCTGTGGACAGGTGTCTTTTATACAGGTAACAAGCTGAGATTAGGGAGCACTCCCTTTAAGAGTGTGCTCCTAATCTCAGCTCGTTACCTGTATAAAAGACACCTGGGAGCCAGAAATCTTTCTGATTGAGAGGGGGTTTAAATACTTATTTCCCTCATTAAAATGCAAATCAATTTATAACATTTTTCACATGCGTTTTTCTGGATTTTTTTGTTGTTATTCTGTCTCTCACTGTTCAAATAAACCTACAATTAAAATTATAGACTGATCATTTCTTTGTCAGTGGGCAAATGTACAAAATCAGCAGGGATCAAATACTTTTTTCCCTCACTGTAACAATGGACTAGAAATTGTAGGATTTGAGCAAATGCTATAAGCTAATGGGGTTTAGCTTTTTTTTACAACTTATGTTATGTTTTCCACCTGTTTAAGATGAGTGCATCAAACCCAAAGCAAATCTCCTGTCTCTCCTCGATCTCTTTCCCCCTCTCTCCCAGGTATCGTCTACCCATACTTCCCTCGGCTGGGTCGTTACAACCTGAACTTCTTTGATGCTGAGCGGGCGTGTCGCGAGCAGGACTCCGTCGTGGCGTCGTTTGACCAGCTGTACGAGGCGTGGCGTGGGGGTTTGGACTGGTGCAACGCTGGGTGGCTGAGTGATGGATCCGTCCAGTACCCCATCACCACCCCCAGGGAACCCTGTGGGGGCAAGAACACTGTCCCCGGGGTACGCAACTACGGCCTCAGAGACAAGGAGAAGAACAGATACGATGTGTTCTGTTTCACCTCCAACTACAAAGGTGAGTGTGTGTGTGTGTGTGGGGGGGGGGGGTGTACATGTGTATCTAACCCTCTCCCTCCCACTCTTAGGGCGGTTCTACTACCTGATCCATCCCTCCAAGCTTACATATGACGAGGCTGTGCGTGCGTGTCAGAAGGACGGAGCTCAGATCGCCAAGGTTGGCCAGATGTACGCCGCCTGGAAGCTATTGGGCTACGACCGCTGTGACGCAGGCTGGTTGGCGGACGGGAGCGTCCGTTACCCCATCACCCGCCCCCGTAGGCGCTGCAGCCCAACGGAAGCTGCCGTGAGGTTCAACGGCTACCCTGACAAGAAACACAAGCTGTACGGAGTCTACTGCTTCAAGGGCCACAACTGAGAACCCCAATACGCTCACACACACACTGACACACACTAGAGAAGCTAATACATTTACAGACAGTAGGATGGAGAGGGGGATGGGAACAGGAGTTACGAGAGAGGGAGATCATATAGGGAAAGTTACTGATATAAAAAATTGAAATAAAACATTCAAACTGTGATATTTTCTTTTTAGATACAGTAAAACGAGAGGTGTGAGAGTCATTTTAACAATCCATGTTTTTTTGTAATCTGGGACCTGATAGTGTACGGGAAATATGTTATTTCATCTGTTATTTCTACGTAGGAACAGAAAGGGAGGATGGATTTGGGGAAGGGGTTGGTGGGAGGGAATGGGAGGGAGTGGTGGTGGAGAACAGATGATGTCACATTGTCCCAAAGTGACATTGTAAGTGGACGAGGCATACCATAGCTTGAAGGAAGTCCTTGGACTGAGAACAACACAGTATAGCTTCTGATAACTGAACTGAAACCTTGGGCACTTACCTTTTCTGTTCAATTAAACCCAGGACAACAAAAGGGCAACAATATTCACACAAACACAAAAAGCAAAGATAGCGTAGATCAAGCTATTATTATTATTATGTTATAGAATGCAACTACAGCACAATGAAAATCCAGTCTGCTGTCCATCTTTGCAGGGTGCTACAACAGTGTCATGTACTTCACCATCATTTTGAGTAGTTTATTTAATAATGTGTGTGGACCAAACATCATTCTCATCATAGAAATTGATTTTTTTAAAAAGGAGAAGCCAACCATTAGCATTGTTTAGTTTTTTTTTACTATGAATATGTAGAATGTGAGTATCTAGAATTGTATTTCTGTTTATGGATGTCTTTTGATATAGAAATATTGTTTTATTTTCTGCGCTACGCTATCCCAGAGTTCTGTGCTCAGTCACTGGGCTAAAGTGTTGAAACTAACCCCAGAAACATACAAACAAGGAAACCAAAATACAAATGTTGCACTGGACACTGTTTATGTCAGAAGACTTACGGTGGCCTAGAAGGGACAAGGTAAACCGCATTTAGTCCTCAGCAGCAACACAAAATGCCTGGCAATAGTTGTCTTACTGAGTAGTATTGTGACATGCAGACCTGCAGTATAATATGTATGTTAAACACTTGTTGCTGTGTCTCTATGTACACCTTAGCCTCTAGTTTAGAAACACAAGGCATGCCTCTGAGCTTTTATACACAGCAGAAAGCCAAAAGCAACACTTGCAGTGTAAATCCCCATTTTTTTAATATTTGTTTTGTGCTATTTTTGACACAAATAGTTTCTTATAGTGAATGAGTAGACCCAGTGATATCTGTGAAACTGGTTGTTTGAGGACTGACATGCTGTTAGCTAGCTAACGATGCCATGTTAGTCTGCATGGCTAAGCTAAGCTCAGGCCAACAGCTCAGGCATATCTATTTATCTGCATGAACACAGAGCCTGCGATACCCTCGCTCACCACTAGCAGTGCAGCCCACTCTAGACTAGCCCAGTGAATTGGCCAGATAGTCATCCTATTTAAAAACACCATTGGTTCCTGCAGGTTCAGTGGGTTATAAGAGACTCCCATGTAAGAACAACACAAGGGCTGACGTACACTAGCACAAGAACTTACAGCACTCAACGCTAGCTGGCTCCAAGAGAATGTTAGGTCATTCCTGGAGTGTTAGGTTAGCTATACTTGGCTCTACCTTACATAGTTAGCTAGAGGTGAGTACAGGAACGCCAGTGGAAGGAGCAAAAAACATGGACCGTTATCACAAAGACCTGCTGGACAGACACATATATTTATATTGAAATTAGCCTCAGAAACGATGTTAGTACGAAAAATATGTACACTACCATTCAAAAGTTTGGGGTCATTTAGAAATGTCCTTGTTTTTGAAAGAAAAGCTAATTTTTTGTCCATTAAAATAACAGCATCCCGGAATCGCCTCTTCACTGTTGACGTTGAGACTGGTGTTTTGCGGGTGCTATTTAATGAAGCTGCCAGTTGAGGACTTGTGAGGCGTCAGTTTCTAAAACTAGACACTCTAATGTACTTGTCCTCTTGCTCAGTTGTGCACTGGGGCCTCCCACTCCTCTTTCTATTCTGGTTAGAGCCAGTTTGCGCTGTACTGTGAAGGGAGTAGTACACAGCGTTGTACGAGATCTTCAGTTTCTTGGCAATTTCTCGCATGGAATAGCCTTCATTTCTCAGAACAAGAATAGACTGACGAGTTTCAGAAGAAAGTTCTTTGTTTCTGGCCATTTTGACCCTGTAATCGAACCCATAAATGCTGATGCTCCAGATACTCAACTAGTCTAAAGAAGGCCAGTTTTATTGCTTCTTTAATCAGAACACAGTTTTCAGCTGTGCTAACATAATTGCAAAAGGGTTTCTAAGGATCAATTAGCCTTTTAAAATGATAAACTTGGATTAGCTAACACAACGTGCCATTGGAACACAGGAGTGATGGTTGCTGATAATTGGCCTCTGTACGCCTACGTAGATATTCCATAAAAAATCTGCGGTTTCCAGCTACAATACTCCTTTACAACATTAACAATGTCTACACTGTATTTCTGATCAATTTGATGTTATTTTAATGGACAAAAAAATTGCTTTTCTTTCAAAAACAAGGACATTTCTAGTGACCCCAAACTTTTGAACGGTAGTGTATCTTACTTGTTTCCCCTGTCAGCAAAGCACAGTGATTAACAATTTTTAAACAGGAATCATGAGCCACAACAATGATTATGGTAAACACAAGAGAGCTTCTGTCAGAGAACATTACAAATCTGTCAGAAAGCGTCACCAATGCTTTTCTTCAACTGTAGTAACATGCTCATTGTGAATCTTTACTAACAAAACCTTTTTAGCTGGTTCAAGAACTGCCCATTACTTATTTTAAGAATTATCTATGTCATGTATCAATTCATTCAAAAGTTTAAGAAAAAAACTACTACCAGGCAATCATTTTCATCTCTACACTGTTTTGTGTACGTACAACATTTCTCAGTTGCAGTACTGTTTGTAACTATGTTAGGAACTTTTTGGACCCAAAGTAAAGAGGAAAATAAAACAATTCAAATAAATACACCTGACTTTGCTTTTTATTGTTCCCATGGAAACAACCAAAATACCTGGACTTGCAGCTTTGTGTGTATATCATTGCTGAGTGATGTAGGAATAAGGACTATAGTAAGAGCCAAGGTACAGTATCTATTGGTAAAGGATAGGGGCTGGTTTGGGACTGAAGCACACTGTGACTGCCAGGTGTAAAGACATAGGCCTTCAGTAATTCATGGACGCACACACACACACACACACACACACACACACACACACAGGCCCTCAGTAATGTACGTGTTTCCAAAGGGTGGGGACGTTTGCATAAGGACTTTCCTGCCAGTTTGGGGGAATTACAGAAGTACACAGAGATCTTTTCATGGTATTCCTGTTCTGTTCGTTGATCTTGTAACTGAAAAATGTCTGTCAAAGCAGCAGATTGTTTTAGGAGCTGGATGACGGCATGAGGTTGAGACGTTGGTTTGCTGGTAGTGGTTCATATATTCATGCTGGTTTCCAGAGGAGAGCACTATTTTAGAATCCCCCACCTAGCCTTCAAGCAGCTGTTGCCTGGACACACAACAGGGCTGCGCTGACTGACAGACAAGAAAGACAGACTAATTTATTCAGTTCAATCGTTTCATTCATTCATCCATCCATTCGTTCATTCACTGGGGGAGAGTATGCGTCATCAGTCATCACTCACACCATTAAACTTGTGACTGCGTCACCAGACTTTCTAAGCTCCCTCTGTTGGTAGTCAGTATGTATGACAGGTAAAGAAAATTTTATACTTTTTCAATAAACTCAATTGAATTTATTGAATAATCTCCTGCACTGAGATATGAAGTGTGAGAATATTGAGACACACTGGATAAAATATGTTACCGTATTTATTTTTATTGCACAGTCAGCAGAAGGTGAGATGGAGCACAGGATGGTGTATAGGTACAGTATCAGAGAGTTTTTGGTGACATACACAACAGATACAAGAAGATAAAAACAGAAAAAGTATTCACATTCCCTCTGCCTCCCCCGATACAGCATACCCCACACTCTCTGGGGTAGAAACACACATTTTTGGATGATAAAACACTATGATAAAACACATACATGGAGAGCAAACAAAATGGATGAAAGCAGAAAACCAAGAAGACACGTGCACCAGAATCCTAACTGAAGAACAGAGACACTAGGCTACAAACGTTCAATGCTGTTTCTTCACCCAGTCATTTATGTCCTTAGGGGAGAATAATTATGTGTAGCATTTCTGAATAAGTGGTCATAGTTCAAGTGTCCTAGAATGTTTCTCAAAGTCGGTTCTGTTGAGAGCAGTTTGTGGTGACTCGCAGGTACAAGTCATCCCCCTGAACAGTGCCATAACAACTCAGATATCTGGATTGTAGAACTTTACTAAACAGAATATGTGAAGGCAACATAATGTAAGACAAGGTACAACAAGGCAGATCTCTGTAAACAGCCAAATAAGTCACCCAATAAGAACCACTTCAGTTCTAATGACCTTAAACAGTATCACAGGCAATGTATATGTGTAACATACGCAATAAATTAAACGGCTACAGCTTCTTATATAACTTTCCCCACCTACCGACCTGACACTCATTATACTCTCTCTTCTCCCATGTATCATTGCATACATAACACTAACAAATTGGTTAAGCATATGAAGCCCATTCCCATTTAAAACCATTGTCTTTAAGAGGAAGATATCGCTGATGTGTTTGTAAATGCTGGAGAGCCACTGAAGGAGGTGACCTATCAGAGATACCGTCTGATATGTACCGGTCGTCATGTCGTCTCCCATAAGGAACTGATTGAGCTCTTTCCTCAAATGAGCTCTACTGTATGCACCATATGGTAACAGTCATTAATAAGACAGATTTCACTTCATAGCGACTTTTGAATAAAGTGATTGACCGAAGATTGTGATAAACGAGTGACTCTTCGTCTCACATTCTGTGAGAAAAAACAAACAAAAAACATTGCAAATATTGGAAACATTGTAATAATTCATGTTCATTTAACTTAATGGTCTCTTTCATGGGTATAATGCAAACTTGTCACCAACAAACAATTGGGGTGGTGAACCAATTTTTTTTGTGGATTATTGGATTATTTCTCTGGGGTAAAGAAACAGGGTAAAGTGGAAACGTTCAGAAGGCTCTGGATTGAGATGTGTCCATCTCTAGAGCAGGAGCGGTCAAGTTCTCCAGTTCTAGAGATGGACATTGGACACTGTATTAACCATTAAGGCACTGTGTGTCACGGTTGTGGGAAGAACTAGACGTGATCTGGGGCGGAGTTCACTAAGCAAGATCAAAATCGAGTTAGCCAGCTAACTTAAATAAATATTCTGAAACTTAAAATTGTCCTTGTTGAATTTGAAATGGACTCAATCCTATATGTAACAATGTTTGTAACACCTGTTTTATAACTATAAAATTGTTTTATCAGAGTTTATCAGAGTTAGCTTACTGATTATGACTAAACCTTGTGAAATAACCCCATGGCCCTATCCAGAGCCATAGCTATACAGATGTAGAAATGTACACATATATATATATATATATATATGTGTATATCTATGGGTCCTAGCTAGCCCGCTGGATGTGTTCTGATCTGAGTTGCTCTGGGATTAGGGATGCAGAATAACTGTACATTTTCTCAGAAATTCCCACATTTTCCAGAAATCCTGAAATTTGGGGAAAGTTCCTGGAATTTTGCAACCATATCTGCTCTTTTAAGGACTGACCAGAGATCAGACTAGTGTTGATGTCTCCTCTCGCTCTGCGGTTTCTGCTTTTGGTTGTAGTTCTTCTGTTGCTCTTGATTGTTTTGGTTGTTGTATTGTTGGTTTTGATAGTTGAACTGGTTGTGATTATTGTGATTGTACGGATTCTGGTTATGTTTGTGATTATCGGTGCCTTTCCTAGAAGCGAAAGACTTCTGGTAGGTAGCGGCTGAAAAAAACAAAAAGAGAGATTGTTAATGTCATTAGATATAGGCCCTGAATAGTTGGGTGGGGGGTAGTCAGTTCTGGTAGTCAGAGACAGAAGAAGTGGGCAGTACTCACGGCTCATGCAGGTGATCTTGGGGCTGTCCCATTGGCCGTTGTCACGGCAGCGGATGGTGGGGGGGTATCTCTGTATGAAGCCGTTTTTACAGTGGTAACGAATGAGAGTGTTGATCTCATAACGAGGCTTCATAGAACCAAACACACGAGCATCCTTCACTACTGGGGGCTGGCTGCAAGAGACTGGAGAGAGGACAGGGGTTAGGGGGGTGTGTGTGTGTGTTGTGTGTTGTGTGTGTGTGTGTGTGTGTTACCTGTGCCCTTTTTGCAGGTGAAGGTGAGGTGGTAGTTGCAGGGTACGTCATTCCACTGTCCTCCCTCGTGCCAGATCATCACCACACAGTCCTCTCCAGACTGGAAGAAACTGTCTGGCTGGTTGGGACGCCAGTGCTCATATTGCTGCAAATACAATCACACACTGTCATCATCACCAAAGTTTAGGCCTTTTTACTTGCAGTCACATTCATTAACACCTTTACTGCATCCCAGTAACTCTGATAGCCCCCACAGCCCTCATACAGTATAGGATCCTCAATCAGACTACACCAGACCTATAAGCAAGTCACCGCATAACACGGGAGGAATCTTAATGTGACTTATTTACAAAACTCATTAATCACTAGCTGCTATAGGGACCAGATGACAGTACATTTTAACAAGTTTATTGGGACATTACACACAGTTCCCTTTTTAACCCTGCTATTCATGTTCCACTAATTTTATTTTATGACATTCACTGAGGAGGATGGATCTCTCCTTCCGCTGAGGAGAAGCCTCCACTGATGGAGACTCCTACTGCAGTGGTTCCCAATCTTTTTCAATTACTGTACCACTAACTGAATTTTACTCTGCCCGGAGTACCCCTGAAGTACCCCCTAATGTGCATTTTACCAGTAGGCCTATGGTCTCATTAGTCTTCTCAAGTACCCCATGTGGGTATGCCAAGAACACCCAGGGATGCTAGTAATTGGGCCCTATAGATCCCCAAAAAGATCTACAGCTGCACCATTGAGAGCATCTTGACTGGCTGCATCACCGCTTGGTATGGCAGCTGCATGGCATCCGACCGCAAGGCGCTACAGAGGGTACCGCGTAGGGCCATGTACATCATTGGGGCCAAGCTCCCTGCCATCCAGGACCTCTATACCAGGCGGTGTCAGAAGAAGGCCCAAAAAATGGTCAAAGACTCCAGCCACACAAGTCAGAGACTGTTCTCTCTGCTACCGCATGGCAAGCGGTAACGATACACCAAGTCTGGAACCTACAGGACCCTGAACAGATTCTACCCCCAAGCCATAAGACTGCTTAAAAGTTAGTTAAATGGTTAACCAAATAGCTACCGGGACTATCTGCATGAAGCCTTTTTGAGCTAACTTTTTTTACTTAAAACATACGCTGTTGCTACTTACTATCTGTCACTTTATTCCAAGTTATATGTACAGTGCATTCGGAAAGTATTCAGACCCCTTGACTTTTTCCACATTTTGTTAGGTTACAGCCGTATTCTAAAATGTATTAAATCGTTTTTTTCCCCTCATCAATCTACACATAATACCCCATAATGACAAAGCAAAAACAGGTATTTCGATTTTTTTGCAAATGTATTTAAAGAAAAACGGAAATATCACATTTACAAGTATTAAGACCCTTTACTCAGTACTTGTTCCGAAGCCACTACTGCGTTGTCTTCACTAAGTGCTTAGGTTCATTGTCCTGTCTAAGGTCCTGAGCGCTCTGGAGCAGGTTTTCATCAAGGATCTCTCTGTACTATGCTCCATTCATGTTTTCCTCGATCCTGACTAGTCTCCCAGTCCCTGCCGCTGAAAAACATCCCCACAGCATGATGCTGCCGCCACCACCATGCTTCACCGTAAGGATGATACCAGGTTTCATCCAGACGTGACACTTGGCATTCAGGCCAAATAGTTCAATCTTGGTTTCATCAGACCAGAGAATCTTGTTTCTCATGGTCTGAGAGTCCTTAAGGTGACTTTTCTCATGTGCCTTTTACTGAGGAGTGGCTTCCTTCTGGCCACACTACCATAAAGGCCTGATTGGTGGAGTGCTGCAGAGATGGTTGTCCTTGTGGAAGGTTCTCCCATCTCCACAGAGGACTTCTGGAGCTCTGTCAGAGTGACCATCGGGTTCTTGGTCACCTCCCTGACCAAGGCCCTTCTCCCCAGATTGCTCAGTTTGACCGGGCGGCCAGCTCTAGAAAGAGTCTTGGTGGTTCCAAACTTCTTCAATTTAAGAATGATGGAGGCCACTGTGTTCCTGGGGACCTTCAATGCTGCAGAAAGGTTTTGGTACCCTTCCCCAGATCTGTGCCTCGACACAATCCTGTCTCGGAGCTCTACGGAAAATTCCCTCGACCTCATGGCTTGGTTTTTGCTCTGACATGCCCGGTCAACTGTGGGACCTTATATAGACGTGTGTGCCTTTCCAAATAATGTCCAATCAATTGAATTTACCACAGGTGGACTCCAATCAAGTTGTAGAAACATCTGAAGGATGATCAATGGAAACAGGATGCACCTGAGCTCAATTTCGAGTCTCATAGCAAAGGGTCTGTGAATAAGGTATACCTGTTTTTTATTTTACTAAATTAGCAAAATTGTCTAAAAACCTCTTTTCACTCTGTCATTATGGGGTATAGTGTGTAGATTGATTAGGGAAAAATACAATTTAATCCATTTTAGAATAAGGCTGTAACGTAACAAAATGTGGAAAAAGGGAAGGGGTCTGAATACTTTACGAATGCACTGTATCTACCTCAATTACCTCGTACCCCTGCACATCGACTCAGCACTGGTACCCCTTGTACAAAGCCAAGTTATTGTTACTCATTGTGTATCTATTATTACTACATGTTTTCATTTTCTATTATTTCTCCATTATTTTCTTTATTTCTGCATTGTTGGGAAGGGCCCGTAAGAAAGCATTTCACTGTTAGTCTACACCTGTTGTTTATGAAGCATGTGACAAATGAAATCGGATTGGATTTAAATGGTGCTGAGGTGGAGTAAAGGCGTCAGCATGCTTCAGTTTGGCTGGCTGAAAGAGTGTGCTCGCATACTCCCTTAAAATACAAAAAAACAACAATAGTACTGTTTGTCCATTTTGTGACGCCGTAGCCAGTATGCACTTCCTCAAAATAGTCAGAATTCATCTAAGATAATTTAAGAAATCTGTCATTAATTTTGATGTTTTTGCTGAATAGATCTTAGTCAGTGGCTGTAATATACAGAGAAGCCATAAGGGGGCGCTCCATCTAAGTGAGCCAGCCCCGTTGTAGTATTATCTAAAATAAGGATGCCCGACAACAAGGTTCTGACTCCAGCTTCTTTACTCACTCTCGCATGTCCTACCCAGGTACGGATACCCCTAAGGGACATCCTACTACATCTTCCTCTCTCTCATGAACAAGAACTCAACATGCATAACCACTGAAGCATAACAAACAGCATGAAAGCATTAAATTACACAGTATTAACATTAACTTAGGTACAGTCTCTTTTTGCTGGGTATGGTCCCCAACAGTATGTTTTCTCTTCACGTAACATAGTCTTTCAGCCACTCTGGTGGCTTCACATCCCTTTTTGGGCGCGCTTGTGGCTCTGTGAGCATTCTCTCTCCTTCACCCTCTTTTTGTGCATTCTCTGTGCCCTCAGTCTGTGTGGCTGGCAGATCTGGAAGAGCTCTGGAGGTGTGTTTTGTTCCTTCGTACCTCTTCTGAGCCTGTGTCCACCACATAGGAGCGTGGGGCATCCGCTTTCCTCAGCACTATTGCTGGTGTCTTTGAGTTTGTAATCCACACACGTTGACATTTGGTCAGCTCTGGACGCTCCGTAGCACGGTGTCTCCGATTAAAGTCTCCAGTTTGCGTTTTTTTCAGCCGTTTGTCCCTCTCAGCAAAGGCCTTCCTGTTAGGCCATCGGGGTTTAAGCTGAGCCGGCGAGACAGGCAATGGGGAACGCAGCCTCCTGTCCATCAGGAGCTCGGCAGGCGACGGCCCATGATGCAGTGGTGTAACTCTGTAAGCTAACAGAGCCCTGTATGGATCCTTGTTCTTTTACAGCTCTCTCTGCCTCACCATTACTCTGTGCATGGTAGGGCTTCTGGTCACATGTGTGAAGTCATATTCTGCGGAAAAAGCAGAAAAGGAGCTTGCCGAGAACTGGGGAGCGTTATCTGTAACCAGGACCTCAGCGACCCCTTGCCTGGAAAAAATGGACTTTAATCCATTGATAACACCAGCTGATGTGGTTATGGGTGTCTTTGCTATTTCAATGTATCTTGAATAGTAATCTACCACTTGCAGATAAGTGTCATTTTTCCAATAGAACATATCTGCCCCTACCTTTTGCCATGGCCGTTTAGGCAGCTCCGTTGCCATCATTGGCTCCGGATGACAAGGTTGACATTTTGTACAGACCTCACACTGGGCCACCAGCTTGGCAATCTGAGTACTCAGACCAAGCCACCATACCGACTGTTGAGCCCTCAGTCTGCATTTGGTTATCC
>QNTS01000135.1:2063200-2229665 GCA_003317085.1 Hucho hucho | reverse complement strand
CCTGACTGAGATTTGGAAATCAATGATATCTTGTGAATTTTTGCTGAGTGTCTTTACCTATATGCACCATTATTGTATACCTCATAAACTCAGCAAAAAAAGAAACATCCCTTTTTCAGGACCCTGTCTTTCAAAGATATTTCGTAAAAATCCAAATAACTTTACAGATCTTCATTGTAAAGGGTTTAAAGAGTGGGGTAACATCTCACAGCAAGAACGGGTAAATATGGTGCAGTCCATGAGGAGGAGATGCACTGCAGTACTTAATGCAGCTGGTGGCCACTTTTGATTTTGACCCCCCTCCCCCGCCCCTTTGTTCAGGGACACATTATTCCATTTCTGTTAGTCACATGTCTGTGGAACTTGTTCAGTTTATGTCTCAGTTGTTGAATCTTGTTATGTTCATACAAATATTTACACATGTTAATTTGGCTGAAAATAAACGCAGTTGACAGTGAGAGGACTGTTATTCTTTTGCTGAGTTTTTATACACCAGTAACGGTGAAGCTGAATCAATGGGCGGATTCGATTATGCTGAGCCACGGGGTTCCCGTTCAATGACACGTGACATGAACGGGCAAAAGTGGTGAGGGAGGTGGGCCTTCACCGCTCGATCATGTTGTCAGCAAGGCAGCATGGTGCGTCTTCCAGAAACATTCAACATAACTTTTCCATAAAATATATGTTCGAATTTTCTAAGTAGTTTTCATTGGGAAGGCAGATAAATCGTTTTCATAAAATAAAACAATCACTTTTGCAGGTGAAACAGTGAATCCTACTCTCAGTTGTTGAATCTTGTTATGTTCGTACATAATTATTTGATGCGACCAATAACAATCATAACCAATAATATTGCCGTCCGCTACCAAGTATCCAGAAATGTCATTTAAAATTGGGCTTGTGGCCCAATGGATAACGCACCTGACTACGGGTCAGAAGATTCTATGCTCGGTCCAATTGAGTGAGATTTTAATATCAGCGACAGATTGTCAACATGTATTATATGCAACATAAAAAAATCATATTACGCGCAATCTATGTCCAAAGCTGTAATATGCGTTGAAAATACCATCAGCACAAAGTGAGGAGAAAAGTAGATCCACTGTAGGTATCTTTCATAATTCAGACACTAGAGGGCGTCAATTGCCTTTGAAATATTACTTTTTGGAAGTACTGTACTGTAGTCCTCAAACAGACAAAAAGGCTTTTACTGTGTGATTCAGTATACTCCTGATATTGATCAACTCCTAGTATACATGATTATTGTGGTATTTTGTATATTGTGCTTGTTAGAAAGATTGATATTTATAGCACAGCATCTGAGAGGTGGAATGGATGCTGCACGTGCTGTGGTGCCTACACAGCCTTAACCTTTAAGATTCATAATGTGCTCTTGCATGAGTGAATTTACAATGTAACATACCATGGAAATCCTGACAACTAATAGACAGCATCCAGACATATCTCTCTCTCATGTAGCATACAGTGTATTTTTCAGAACGGGGGCACCATGACAAGACTCCACTATACCCCACAAGCCCGTCTCTGCCTGTGTATACCCATTAGGATTACGTGCCTTTCACTAACTATCTATTTCATTCTTTATTTATCTTTAATCTTGTTATATAACGAGGGCTGCCATCAGCGTGCCTTATCACAATCAGTGTTAGATAACCTTGCCATCCAGAGAAAGTTGAGCCCCTCTGATAGTTCATAGCTGGGTGACTAACGAGCCAAACGGGCACGTTAGCAGACAGAGCTCTCAGTGTCTCCCCGCTCCCTTCTCACCTTCCCACACCCACACCCATTCCTCAAAGGGCTTTATTGATCTTTATTAATGCAATTCAATCTCACACCCTCCTTGCCCCCCAGAGGGATGGATACCCAACTATTTTGTGTCTCGCCTGCTTTGACACAGATTTTCCCCACGGTGAGCTCGGGCTCCATTACCCCACTGCTCCAGGGGTTAAAGGTCTGCATCTTGCTCCACATTTTGTTTACAACACTCCCCTCCCAGCAGAACTTCAGCATCATCAGGTCCCCAATGTCTGAGTCCAGAGTGATCAGAAAGGTGTATGTCTTATTGCCTGAGATCTCCTCGATGCTGAGAGAAAGAGAGAGAGGTTAGAGAGAAGTAAATTCACCTTGATGCACTTCTTCAGGTTTTTCCCCCAGGTTTCTTTCACACATGAGCTGCAAGTAATGAACCTGAAAAGCAGAAGAAGTGTTTGACTACTACATTGTTATTTGTTAGCTGAAACTGCTGTGCATGTGAAATAACCATAGTCTTGGACAGCCTCTTTTATAAGGACATTCAGGGGTGGGGGTGAGTAAATACAGTATGTTCATCCCCCTCCAGAAGTGTGACAGTAGGGAGGAAAAACCATGTGACTCTCTACTCTTAGTGTAGATGCATGTGAATCATTCATAAGGCAATATACAGCAGAATGGGATCAAAATGTACAGTGGGTTGGCAGGGAGAGTGTTCCTTTGTGATGCACACACACTTCAATTATTGATATCTCCGTCTCCATTTATAGTCCTATTTCATTCAGAGGTATGAGCTTTTTCCATGTACTTCTGTTACTGCTACCCTAGACATGTGGAAGCTCTACCTTGTACATGGGCAGAGTGAGAGCTGACTGGATGCAGTCTCTAGTGAAAGTCTACAGACCCATTGCACAGTCTTCACATTTAGCTGACTTTAAATTCATTCTAAAAAGGGATTCAATTAGATAGAGCTACACAATCTAATTCTAGAAAACCTTCTAAATTAGTAAAACAAAATTAAGATGTTATCGATTGTCTTCACACCCCAGAGTTATTACTTTGTTGAAGCACCTTTGACAGCCACTACAGCTGTGAATCATTTTAAATAAGATTCTACCAACCTTGCACAGCTCCTATGGCATCATAGATATCCATAGTTATTTTGTCAAAATTGCTCAATCTCAGTAAATTAGGATGGGAATCATTTATGGACAGAAATATTCAAACCTTGTCTCTGATTTTCAAGCAGATTTAAGTTGGTAGAATCTTATTCAAAATTATTAACAGCTGTGATGGCGGCCAAAGGTGCTTCCACCAAGTACAACTCTGGGATGTGAAGACATACACAATCAAGACGTCTTCATTTTTAGATTTTTTATTCATTTGGAAAATGTTTTTTAATATTCTTTCACTTTGAAAATGTGGAGTAGGTCTATAGGAAAAAAATCTAATTGAATCACTTTTTAGATAGAATTTTAAGGCGACATGTGAAGACTGTGCCAGCTCCTCCTCTGGGGAGCATGGCCCAAAGCCTCTCAGTCAATCCCTGACCTGGGGTGGAGTCTGGAGCGCCTGCTGACCCCCTACGGGCTTTCCCTGGCTGAGGAGCAGGGGTCTCTTCCGTGGCTGGCGACCGAGCCAATGAGACGGCTAGACCGGCTGTGGGCTGATAACCTCACTGATGACGTCAGTGTGTGTCTGAACCTTGACCTCCTGGCGTCACTGGTCTACTCCCTCCCTGACTGGTGCCTGCTCTGGTCACCTGACCCCCGCTTCCTCAACCACTTCCTGCTCCGCCCATTGCCAGAGCAATCGTTCCATCCCTTCTCCCTGTTTCCACAGAGCTTCGTTTATGACATCAACTTCTGGGCGGGGCCAGACTGGCAGGAGGCAGAGTTTCATGCTCTAGTCAGAGAGGCCAGTAGAGAGACGGTAGAGAATGTTACACTCATAGACACCTACACACCCTACACACACACCTACACACACCCTGACATAACACACACCTACACACCCTACACACAGACCGACACACACCCTGACATAACACACACCAGCTACTGTTACAGACTCACCTACTGCTCACACACACATGCCCTCTCACACACACACGCACTCAAACTCCACACATACCTGCAAAGCCTGCTGTCCACACGCATGCATCTCACCGTCAGGTAGTGTCTGTCTGTGTGTGTGAGAGAGATGAGTGCAGTGTTGTAATATGCTGTAGCAACACTCTCCAGACACTGAAGCATGTGGTTAGTGTCAGGATGGTGTTGTTGTCAGGATGGTGTTGGTGTCAGGATGGTGTTGGTGTCAGGATGGTGTTGATGTCAGGATAGTGTTGGTGTCAGGATGGTGTTGGTGTCAGAATGGTGTTGATGTCAGGATAGTGTTGATGTCAGGATGGTGTTGATGTCAGGATGGTGTTGGTGTCAGGATGGTGTTGGTGTCAGTGTAACCGGTGTGAAATTGATAGTTAGCTAGCGGGGTGCGTGCTAACAATGTTTCAATCGGTGACGTCACTCGCTCTGAGACCTAGAAGTAGTTGTCCCCCTTGCTCTGCAAGGGCTGCGGCTTTTGTGGAGCGATGGGTAACGATGCTTCGAGGGTGGCTGTTGTTGATGTGTGCAGAGGGTCCCTGGTTCAAGGGGCGAGGAAAGGGACGGAAGCTATACTGTTACATTGGTGCCGTGACCCGGATCACTGGTTGCTGCGGAAAAGGAGGAGGTCAAAAGGGGGTGAGTGTCAGAATGGTGTTGGTGTCAGGATGGTGTTGTTGTCAGGTTGGTGTTGATGTCAGGATGGTGTTTGTGTCAGGTTGGTGTTGATGTCAGGATGTTGTTGGTGTCAGGATGTTGATGTCAGCGGCAGGTAGCCTTGTGGTTCGAGTGTAGGGCCAGTAACCAAAAGGTTGTTGGCTCGAATCCCTGAGCTGGTAAGGTAAAAATGTGTTGTTCTGCTCCTGAACAAGGCAGTTAACCCATTGTTCTCTGGTATGCTGTCATTGTAAATAATAATTTGTTCTTAACTGACTTACCTAGTTAAATAAAGGTTGAAAAGAAGACTGGGATGTGACTTTAACTGCTTCAGTGGAGAAGAAGCTTTAAAGTGGCTGTTATTGGCTGTGCTCCACAGCAGATGAAGTCTTTTTCAATAAAGCCACAGTCTCAGATTTCTAAGCTCCTGTCACTACACCCTTACCAAAGTTCCAGAGACTTTACCTCATCATATCAATCAATCACGTGTATTTTATTAAGCCCTTTTTACATCAGCAGATGTAACAAAGTGCTTATACAGATACCAAAAACTGTCCCCTTGATCTGAAATAGACCCTAGAACCTTATTTCCTAGTGAGACCTTGTCATGGCATATATTGACCAAAGTGTGTCCCAACTAATATGGTCTTTGCATCAAACTAATATGGTCTTTGCATCAAACTAATATGGTCTTTGCATCAAACAATGTAACATGCCTACAATTCCCTGTGTGTCTCTTCCCATGAGACTTCATGGTGTTATTGACCATGGACTCGTGTTCCAGAAAGCTCTTATGCAAAATGTTATTCCTGGTTTTGTACAGTACAGTACAATGCCATGAAGTTAACATGTATTACTCTAGGCTCCTGCCTGTGCCAACTACACGTTTTCCTGCAGTATTTCCTAAGTACATGGAAGAATGGGTTTTGTCTGTAAGGGACATGGGACACCATTGTGTGCACTTACGTTTGTAGGGCATGTGAGAGCGGGTGTTGTGGTAGAGCTTCTTGCCTGCGGCACTGCGCACCCTCCTGACATTATAGCCCAGTGTATTGCATTTGTTCTTGCGGCAGTCCAGGCAGGTACCCTTCTCAAAGGAGTTGTCATCACTGCATCTGTAGGCCATGATCTGCTTGTCTTTGTTCAGAAGGGAGTCGATGAACAGGTAGACTGAACGCTCATGGGCACATCTCACCTTCTGCTCAAAACCTAGGAGAGAAAGAGTGGAAATGTGAGTGGAATTTTAAAAGGGGGCAGGTAATAAGACTGTAACACATATGAATTGAGCATTCAAACTTTGGACTCAAATGTTCCCCTTTGTGATCAGGTCGCTGCATCATTCTAGCCCTGGTTAAACTAAACTGGGACTGAGGCTATTCAGAACTGTATCTGTATCTTCAATCTTTTCCTCTCCTCAGAATACAGACTACGCCTTAACAAGATCCAGATTATACTTTTTAGTTGGTCATTATCCCCAAAGCAGATGATGTCCTGTCACTTCTCTGGGTAAAAAGGCCTGTCTACCTCTTTATGTCTGTGAGCAGACTGATCTGAGACCTGTCTTCAGGCCTGCTTCTCCTGAAGAGATCTCATCATAGCCTGGAGGCAGAATGCAGAGTGGACGGACAGGGCTGAGGGAGACGTATTTGGCTAATTAACTCATGAGGATGACAGTTGCTTTAATGTGCTTCTGTCTTTCATGTAAGATTTGTTATTTTTTTGATTGAATCCCCCGAAATCCCAACACCACTTATTTCCGACTATTGGGAATACTATTCATTCTATTCATAATTCTATGAATATAAGATGAGGCACTGTTTTCACACGATAACGCTTTATTATTTTAGTTTGAGCCTCTCTGCAAGGTAAATGGTAATGGTTTACTTTGACCAAAAATAGCTTTTCCCCTTAATATACCCTATCAATATTTTGACTCTCTCCTCCCCAATGACTCTCCCCTCCCCACTCCACTAATGTGACAGACTCACCATTGATTCCATGCAAGGCAATATGTTCCATTAAGCTCTGGAAAGGGTGGCATCCTGGTTGGAAGTCACCCCCATTGGGGTAGAAGCCAACATGTGCCACAGGCTGCTTGATGGCATCCACAAATAGGGCATCATCAGGGGACAGTCTGTCTGATGCTGCCATGCCCTCAAACAGGGGACCTACTGGATCCAGACCTGGACAAAGAAACACAAAGGATCTCAGGCTTTTCACCAGAATGCCATTAGACTTGGATACTTCTATAAGAATTGTACTCTAATGCATTATTTAGCCAGGAAATAGTGTGACAAAATATTTACAGAGAGTTAAAAGTCTCACCAGTGATTCATCCAATCTTTCCAGGTCCTCCCAGGTAGCTTCCAGCAAATCCAGAGACATGAGCACCAGACTGTATCCAATCAGATGAACTTTCTCTGCAGGAAACTGGTAAAACTCCTGACACACAAAGAACACTATTATTTTAGTGTTGATGTGAAAAGGAGGTGATGATGTGGCATTATCGTCTTTTATAGGAGACATATTATATCTCCTAAAGAAGTTGTTGTCACATTTCTGTCACACAAACAGTACTTTGCTATGACAGTCCTTGTTGAACACGTTGAACACTTTTCTGACTCTCACCTGCAGCCACTGTAGCAGGAATGCAATGTCCTTCCCCACTGCCCTAGTGTTCTGGGATGCGTTAGGGTAGTTCATATTGGCCTGTAAAAGCCAGTCAGTGACGATCACATTGACATCTCCAAGACTGGTCTTCAGAGCAGAAGCAAGAACGGGCACCCAGCTCTCCATCAGAGCATTTATCTTGGAAAAAGAGAAACTGGTTTTAGTCTCATTTGTAGGGTTGCAAAGGGAGGGTATCTTACTGGAATCCTTCTACGTTTACCAGTAAACTCACAGGATTTTGGTAACTTTCAAGGTTTTCGGGGGCAATTTTATCAGATGACATCATTTGGGTACTCCAGATCATCACAGGTGTACGTAATTATTTCTGTCCCTCTATGTGGCCTTATCACATGTCAAATATATAAAATAATCAAATAACATAGTTTTAAAATTAAAAAAAGAATGACAAAGCTGTTAAACATGATCATAAATTGAAACCATCAACTTAGTGAATACCATTGGTGTTTAATATGAGGGTTTCAGCATGAAATGTCATTTTATAATTTTTTTTACACACTTTTATTTATTTTAATATGTCAATATGTATTTTGTAGCCAAACTGGTAGCAGTTGTGAAAAAGAAAATAGTTGGAAGAGTTGCAGAGGTAATTGAAAAATAATGCCATTGCTGATTAGATGCTTTTTTCATAAATTTATTTCTCCAAGTTTTTATCTTGAACCATAACCACTAGAAACTCATGGATATTATGGACACATATATATAAAATGTATTCAATATATGAATACATTTATAAAAGTTATTAAAGTATAAATTACAAAAGTTACCATATATTACCTGTTCATTACCAAAATTATAGAAGATTCCGGTAACTTTGGTAATTCGCCTGTAGCTTTGCAACCCTACTCATTTGGCTCACGTTTTGTTGTAAGGGACCATAGCAAATCTATATAACTTCATTTCCCCCAACTTACTACAGTTTCCATCACATTTACCGGCCTGCATCGGAAGTGCAGAACAACAACTGAGTAAAATAAGGAGAACTGCCACCATATGATATCTGGCCCTCCACTGTAAATCATTGGGGGCATCTACCGTCCATTAGTGATGTGTTTACAGAGGAGATAATGGCCATGTTGTGTACGTGTCCTCACTAGTTGAGCCAGGTGGAGAGGAGAGAACAGGCCGAACCGACCATCCGTGTGTGATGATGATGAGAGGATGACTGCTGTTGAAACCACAGGAGGTCCGAGTATGAGGTATGAAAGCCTCCACCGTGCACCAGTCCTCCTTGTCTTTAGCACCATCAGAGTAGAGCTTGAAGACTGTGCTGGTAATGTGAGACATCTTCATTCTCAGGACAGGCTTCGGGTCCACTACAAATGTAAAAAGAAAATGTACATGGTCAATGCAGAGTAATAATAGAGTAAAAAGGTATACGTTTTTATGATTTTATATTTAACAATAATGTGTTTTGAAGTACAACAGCAGATTATTGTGTATAGAGTGGTAGAACAAGCATTTTCATGCGTGTGCATTTCATACATACCTGATTATTGAACAGCACAGGGTTCAGACTCATTGATGTAGGAATTGATTCCCCTGTCCACTCAACCTCTGCATATATTTTTTTGTTCTGGTAAGTGTTAACTCGTGACTAGAGTCTGTGTATTCCTTGTCTAGTTTGTCAATGAATGGACACTAGACTAGAGACACTGCCCAATATACAGTATAACGTTGTGTGGTGATGATGTAATCCAGCTTTCATTTGTGATTGCAAGAAATATGAGTTGGGAAACAGCCCTTAGAGATGGTAGATTTGTTTTGTTCATACAATTTACTGTATTTTTTGTATATTTTATATATATTTTATATTAATATTAATATTTTATATTTATATTTTATATATATATTTTAAATATTTGTTTATATTTGATATGCACAGTATTTCTTTTATTTTCGCCAAACTCTCCCTCCACATTGTTGTCACTTCAGCCACAACAATGATAGTATTGTAGTAGATCCTAACTAGCACTGTTAGTATCTTTAGTTTAAGAATTGGTCATTTCACAGTCACCATTTTGACCCAAATAGGAGAGTTATTACTAGAACAACATTCACTCGGGCATTCAGAAAATAAGCACAGCCCATATAAATAGATATTAACCAATTTAATTAATCTCTGGTGGGTTTCCACCAATAATTGAAATATGCACTACTGTTCAAAAGTGTGGGGTCACTTAGAAATGCCCTTGTTTTTCAAAGAAAAGCACATTTTTTGTCCATAAAAATAACATAAAATTGATAAGAAATACAGTGTAGACATTGTTAGTGTTGTAAATGACTATTGTAGCTGGAAACGGAAGATTTCTTATGGAATATCTACAGAGGCGTACAGAGGCCAATTATCAGCAACCATCACTCCTGTGTTCCAATGGCACATTTTGTTAGCTCATTTGTGTTAGCGTTGTGTTAGCTAAACAACAGTCTCAACATCAACAGTGAAGAGGCGACCCCCGGGATGCTGGCCTTCTAGGCAGAGTTGCAAAGAAAAAGCCATATCTCAGACTGGCCAGTAAAAAGGAAAGATTAAGATGGGCAAAAGAACACAAACACTGGACAGAGGAACTCTGCCTAGAAGGCCGGCATCCCGGAGTCGCCTCTTAGCTGTTGACATTGAGACTGGTGTTTTGCGGGTACTATTTAATGAAGCTGCCAGTTGAGGACTTGTGAGGCATCTGTTTCTCAAACTAGACACTCTAACGTACTTGTCCTCTTGCTCAGTTGTGCACCGGGGCCTCCCACTCCTCTTTCTATTCTGGTTAGAGCCAGTTTGCGCTGTTCTGTGAAGGGAGTAGTACACAGCGTTGTACGAGATCTTCAGTTTCTTGGCAATTTCTCGCATGGAATAGCATTAATTTCCCAGAACAAGAATAGACTGATGAGTTTCAGAATAAAGTTCTTTGTTTCTGGCCATTTTGAGCCTGTAATCGAACCCACAAATGCTGATGCTCCAGATACTCAACTAGTCTAAAGAAGACCAGTTTTTTTAAATAATCAGCAATCCCACACAAAGACATGGGGGGGAACAGAGGGTTAAATACAAAACATGTAATTGAGGGAATAGAAACCAGGTGTGGAAAACACAGACAAAACAAATGGGAAATGAAAAGTTGATCAGTGATGGCTAGAAGACCGGTGACGTTGACCGCCGAACACCACCCGAACAAGGAGAGGCACTGACTTCGGCGGAAGTCGTGACAGTAACCCCCCTTGACGCGCGGCTCCAGCAGAGCGCTGACACCGGCCTCGGGGCCGACCCAGAGGGCGAGGTGCAGGGCGATCCGGACGGAGACAGTGGAACTCCCGCAGCATAGACGGGTCCAAAACGTCCTCCACTGGAACCCAGCATCTCTCCTCCGGACCGTACCCCTCCCACTCCACGAGGTACTGAAGGCCCCTCTTCCGAAGCCTCAAATCCAGTATGGAGTGGACGGAATACGCCGGGGCCCCCTCGATGTCCAGAGGGGGCAGAGGGACCTCCCGCACCTCAGACTCCTGGAGCGGGCCATCCACCACCGGCCTGAGGAGAGACACATGGAACGAGGGGTTAATACGGTAATCAGGGGGGAGCTGTAACCTATAACAAACCTTGTTCATTCTCCTCAGGACTTTAAATGGCCCCACAAACCGCGGACCCAGCTTCCGGCAGGGCAGGCGGAGGGGCAGGTTTCAGGTCGAGAGCCAGACCCGGTCCCCCGGTGCGAACACCGGGGTCTCACTGCGGTGAAGGTCTGCGCTGGCTTTCTGGCGCAGCACGGCCCGCCGGAGGTGAACATGGGCGGCGTCCCATGTCTCCTCCGCGCGCCTGAACCAGTCATCCACCGTAGGAGCCTCGGTCTGACTCTGATGCCACGGCGCCAGAACCGGCTGGTACCCCAATACACACTGGAAGGGGGAGAGGTTAGTAGAGGAGTGGCGGAATGAGTTCTGAGACATCTCGGCCCAGGGCACGAACGCCGCCCACTCCCCTGGCCGATCCTGGCAATAAGACCGCAGAAACCTTCCCACATCCTGGTTCACTCTCTCCACCTGCCGATTACTCTCGGGATGAAACACAGAGGTCAGGCTGATCGAGACCCCCAGACGTTCCATGAACGCCTTCCAGACCCTCGAAGTAAACAGGGGACCTCGATCAGACACTATATCCTCAGGCACCCCGTGGTGCCGTAAGATGTGCGTAAACAAGGCCTCCGCAGTCTGTAGGGCCGTAGGGAGACCGGGCAGAGGGAGGAGACAGCAGGACTTAGAGAACCAATCCACAACGACCAGGATCGTGGTGTTTCCCTGTGAGGGGGTGAAGATCGGGCAGGAAATCCACCGACAGGTGTGACCAAGGCCGCTGTGGAACGGTTAAGGGGTGTAGCTTCCCTCTGGGTAGGTGCCTAGGAGCCTTACACTGAGCGCACACCGAGCAGGAGGAAACATTAAACCCTCACGTCCTTGGCCAAGATAGGCCACCAGTACTTCCCAACTGAACAGCGCGCCGTCCGACCGATCCCAGGATGACCAGAGGAGGGTGACGTGTGAGCCCAATAGATCAACCAGTCACGGACAGCAGACGGAACGCACAGACGACCAGCGGGACACTGGAGCGGAGCGGGCTCTGCACGTAACGCCTGCTCAATGTCCGCGTCCAGCTCCCATACTACCGGTGCCACTAGGCAGGAGGCCGGGAGTATGGGGGTAGGATCCATGGACCGCTCCTCTGTGTCATACAGCCGGGACAGTGCATCTGCCTTGACATTCTGGGAACCTGGTCTGTAGGAAAGGGTGAAAACAAAACGGGTGTGGGATTCTGTATCAGATGCGTAACTGGTTTGCAGAGAAGTCAGGCGCAGGAGAGCAAAACTGGGTAAACTTAGTAGTTTAATAAACAAACCCAAACAGTTCAAAACAAACACGAGAGTACATGGGCACAAAATAAGCCCGTAACGCACCAGTATACAATGTGCACAAGCACTACAAAGAACAATCCCACACAAAGACATGGGGGGGAACAGAGGGTTAAATACAAAACATGTAATTGAGGGAATTGAAACCAGGTGTGGAAAACACAGACAAAACAAATGTAAAATGAAAAGTGGATCGGTGATGGCTAGAAGACCGGTGACTTCGACCGCCGAACACCACCCGAATAAGGAGAGGCACTGACGTCGGCGGAAATCGTGACATCTATGTAGATATTTCATAAAAAATCTGCCGTTTCCAGCTACAATCGTCATTTACAACATTAACAATGTCTACACTGTATTTCTGATCAATTTGATGTTATTTTAATGGACAAAAAATGTGCTTTTCTTTCAAAAATAAGGACATTTCTAAGTGACCCCACACTTTTGAACGGTAATGTACTCTAGATGATTAATAGGAGGTACTGTATTGAAGCCACTGTGTGTCCATCTTGACACTCCCCCACCACAGTAAAATAATATTTTGGAAGCTATAGAAATGCATTTATTAATATTCAAATTTACATTCGTTTTTTGCCACATTTATTCTAATACAGACACCTTAATGCATACTTTGAAATTACATTATGTGACCTAAACAAAAAATATGTAAAAACATTTTCCTTAAAGTATAATTTGTTTAGATTACTAATGTTACTGTCCCCACTACAACAAACATTTTCAAATACATGTAATTTTGTCCTTGAAACATTTAATTTAAATACTGTAGAATTCTATTCATTCCTATAGAGGACTGCTCCTACTGGGGAGTGTCAACATGGCCAACCAGTGGCTTTAAAGCCTCTCAATGGCCAATACACAGCATCAGCTATCCAGGGTTTGTATACAGTTGAAGTTGGAAGTTTACATACACCTTAGCCAAATACATTTAAACTAAGTATAAAAGCACCCCCACAACATGATGCTGCCACCCACGTGATTCACGTGTGGGATGGTGTTCTTCGGCTTGCAAGCCTCCCCTTTTTTCCTCCAAACATAACGATGGTCATTATGGCCAAACGGTTCTATTTTTGTTTCATCAGACCAGAGGACATTTCTCCAAAAAGTATGATCTTTGTCCCCATGTGCAGTTGCAAACTGTAGTCTGGCATTGTTATTGTGATAGATCCTGTAAGTAGCTGGTGTAGAGGAGTCAGGCGCAGGACAGCAGATATGAGTAATAAACGTATTTACTCAAATATTCACAAAATACATCTCAAAATATTAGAGCCCACAATAACGGACCTAGTACATACAAACAATCACTCACAAACAACAGAGGGTTAAATACCAAACAAGTAATTAGGGGATTGAGACCAGGTGTGTAAGACAAGGACAAAACAAATGGAAAATGAAAAATGGATTGGCGATGGCTAGAAGACCGGTGACGTCGACCGCCGAACGCCGCCCGAACAAGGAGAGGGACCAACTTCGGCGGAAGTTGTGACAGTTATGGCGGTTTTGGAGCAGTGGTTTTTGAGTGGCCTTTCAGGTTATGTCGATATAGGACTCATTTTACTGTGGATATAGATACTTTTGTACCTGTTTCCTCCAGCATCTTCACAAGGTCCGTTGCTGTTGTTCTGGGATTTATTTGCACTTTTCGCACCAATGTACGTTCATCTCTAGGAGACAGAACGCGTCTCCTTCCTGAGCAGTATGACGGCTGCGTGGTCCCATGGTGTTTATACTTGCGTACTATTGTTTGTACAGATGAACGTGGTACCTTCAGGCGTTTGGAAATTTCTCCCAAGGATGAACCAGACTTGTGGAGGTCTACAATTTTTTTCTGAGGTCTTGGCTGATTTATTTTGATTTTCCCATGATGTCAAGCAAAGAGGCACTGTTTGAAGGTAGGCCTTGAAACACATCCACAGGTACACCTCCAATTGACTCAAATGATGTCAATTAGCCGATAAGAAGCTTCTAAAGCCATGACACACTTTTCTGGAATTTTCCAAGCTGTTTAAAGGCACAGTCAACTTAGTGTATGTAAACTTCTGACCCACTGGAATTGTGATACAGTGAATTGTAAGTGAAATAATCTGTCTGTAAACAATTGTTGGAAAAATTACTTGTGTCATGCACAAAGTAGATGTCCTAACCGACTTGCCAAAACTATAGTTTGTTAACAAGAAATGTGTGGAGTGGTTGAAAAACAAGTTTTAATGACTCCAACCTAAGTGTATGTAAACTTCTGACTTCAACTGTACATCAATTGTTTCCACCCAGGGACAGCACATATATTTTATGTACCTCTTTGTATTTTATAAAGTGTTGCCTGTAGTCTTTATAGTAAGGCTTAAAAATATTTTTTATTAACACCCAACCCAGGAATGAAGTTCCTTATAAGTGACAAATCAGACACTCACCTGTTCCACTTCCCTTGATTCTCCTGGCATCACCCAGGTGATAAGTGAGAAGCAGGCAGCACAGGACTCTGAGCACTTGGACCAGAGCCATGGTGTCGACACAGACTCCCAGATAATCCTTCATACACACACACTTCAGGTGGAGAGCACAGCAGCTGAATAAGGCTAATAGAAGAGGGGAGTTGGAATTATTTAAGCTGAGCTGGAGGTGAGCTGGAGGTGAGACCCTCACTGAAGACATATGCAGGGGGTGATTCATGAAGTCAGGGTGGGCTTGAGAAGAGAGTAAAGAACATTTTGTACTCAGATAGAGTAGGAAAAAGTAGGAGCAGGGGCACCTGGGAAAGGGAGACAAGTCAGGTCCTGATTGGCTGTCGTCCCAGATTGCAAAAGTGCCGAGGTGGGTGTTGGGTGGGTGGAAGAATGGGCTGATTATGAAACGGTTTTGTAGCAGAGAGCAAAGATACTGGATGACCCCAAGCTTTTGTTAGTGTTGACCATGCCTGTTAGTGTTAACCGTGCCTGTTACTGTTTCCTCAGTTTACTGGAAACTTCTGGAAAAAATGTCTTCATTTGTCAGTTCTATCTCATCCTCCATTGTCCTCTTAGTTTGAATCAATATCTCTTAGACAAAAGGGATAAATGCACTAACAATCTCAGTTCTACTATTTCAACTTCTGTTTTCTTTGTGTCTGTGCTTATCTAAATAACTATGGTTATGGTTATGCATACATCAGTTATGCTAGTGGCTGAGTTCTTCAAAAGGAATTTAGAACACCATACAGCAAAAAATGTTTATCTCTTTGTAATACCTAAGGTATCTGTTCCGGGTCTAAAATATGCTGAATTGCCAAAATGGTATCAGTTTTTAAAAAATCATACCAACAATCATATCTTTGGCTGTTCCACTTTACAATGTACTCTGTCCCAACTTACCTCAGTACTTACCTCAGTATCTGGTGTACTTTATTCTGCTTTCATTTGTCTTGGTCCAATGCCAGTACACATCCCACTGGACACAAACTGGTTGAATAAACGTTGTTCCAACGTCATTTGTGAAGTGGAATCTGTGTAAAATTAATTGGATTTGCAAAAAGTAATCAATTGTTGTTTTGAGGGTGAAATTTCAACCAAAGGATTATGTCATCATGTTAACCAATTTTCAACGTAGACAAACCTTGTTGAATTTGTACCTTTGAAACAACGTCAACAACGTTATATCCACTATCAGATAAAAATATGCTGGGCAGCACTTCCTACTGGAGAATTGATTTATCTACAGCTATTAATTTGGTATCCCATACAGGGTTTTAACCAAGCCCAGCACTTCTTAGCATTGATATTTGTCACTGGCTATTACCAATGTGCTATTGTGAGAATAATTGTTGAGAAAGCAAATGAAATGTAACCATATTTAGGCTTATATAGCATTTGCAAAGTCACCAACAGCTATTGTTTCAATTCAACCCAGGATCCAAAAAAACCAACATATTTACATAAGTATTCAGACCCTTTGCTATGAGACTCGAAATGGAGTTCAGGTGCATTTTGTTTCCATTGAACATAATTGAGATGTTTCTACAACTTGATTGGAGTCCACCGGTGGTAAATTCAATTGATTGGACATGATTTGGAAAGGCACACACCTGTCTATATAAGGTCCCACAGTAACCAGTGAATGTCAGAGCAAAAACCAAGCCATGAGACAACTATCTCTGCAGCACTCCACCAATCAGGCCTGTATGATAGAGAGGCCAGATGGAAACCACTCTTCAGTAAAAGCAAATGACAGCCCGCTTGGAGTTTACCGAAAGCCACCTAAAGGACTCTCAGACCATGAGAAAAAAGATTATCTGGTTTGATGAAACCAAGATTGAACTCTTTGGCCTGAATACCAAGCGTCACGTCTGGAGGAAACCTGGCACCACCCCTATGGTGAAGCATGGTGGTGGCAGCATCATGCTGTGGGGATGTTTTTCAACAACAGGTACTGGGAGACTAGTCAGGGTCAAGGGAAAGATGAACGGAGCAAAGTATAGAGAGATCCTTGATGAAAACCTGCTCCAGAGTGCTCTGGACCTCAGACTTGGGCAAAGGTTCACCTTCCAACAAGACAATGGCCCTAAGCACACAGCCAAGACAACACAGGAGTGGCTTTGGGACAAGTCTCTGAATGTGTTTGAGTTGCCCAGCCAGAGCCCGGACTTGAACATGATTGAACATCTCTGGAGAGACCTGAAAATAGCTGTACAGCTCCCCATCCAACCTGACAGAGCTTGAGAGAATCTGCAGAGAAGAATGGGAGAAACTCCCCAAATACAGGTGTGCCAAGCTTGTAGCCTTATAGCCAAGAAGACGCAAAGCTAATCGCTGCCAAAGGTGCTTCAACAAAGTACTGAGTAAAGGGTCTGAATACTTATGTAAATGTAATATTTCAGTTTTTCAGTTTTTTATACATTTGCAAACATTTCTAAAAACCTGTTTTGCTTTGTCACTGTGGGGTAATGTGGGTAGATTGATGACTAAAAAAACTATTTAGGCTGTAATGTAACAAAATGTGGAAAAAGTCAAGGGGCCAGAATACTTTCCGAAGGCACTGTAGGCCTAGAGTTTCAAGCTTTGGTTGATTTCCGAATTAGTTAATAATAATGTTGGATTCATGTCTCCATCTCAACCAAACATCAACGTTTATAGAAAAGGACTAAATCAAACTATATTTAATGTGCAATAAAAAAAAAGGCTTATTTCATTTAGTCCTATTCTTTAACTTAGATTTTTGGTTGAGATGGAGACGTGAATCCAACATACCAATTATTAATTTGTAGACAAACTGGAAAGCCTGACTAAGTTAGTGGCACCGATAGAACTGTATTCAAGCAGAAGATACATCTCCTTCAAATGTTGATGTTTGGTTGCGTTGTCATCCAAACACAATTCAATATGACTTTTGTAATACAGTAAATAGCCTAAAGTTAAGGCATCTTACAAACTAATGTAACAGTATTTATTCAACCTTGAGTAACACATCCATGGTCTCATTTAAAAGTTACTGTAACTATAAATGTCTTCTTATGTAATCATAGAAAGCATGCATGTTCAAGATCCCAGCTCTGTGGAGATCTTCACAATTGCTGTAAAAATTACTGTAATAATCTGCCCAGAATCTCGAAAGGCATTGATGTATTTCTTATGTAATTTTAAATGCAATCCAAGTCATTTGGTTGTGCTATTAGAAGAAGTACAGTGATAACACTTGAACCTCTACGGTATTGGTGTCTCCCCACGGGAAGGTTGAGCTAACGTGTGTTAATGTGAATAGCATGACGTAAGTAACAAGAACATTTCCCAGGACATTGACATGTCTTATATGGGCAGAAAGCTTAAATTCTTGTTAATCTAACTGCACTGTCCAATTTACAGTAGCTATTACTGTGAAAAAATATCATGCTATTGTTTGAGGAGAGTGCACAACAACAAAAAACTTGTATCACAGGAACTGGTTTGATACATTCACCTCTGTTGGTAAATAATGTACTTACATTCAGTAATCTTGCTCTGATATGTCATCCTGAGGGACCCAGAGAAAAAACGTAGCATAGTTTTGTTTGATAAAATCTATTTTTATATTCAAATGTAGGAACTGGGTTTGAACCCTGCTGTGTCTGAGGTCCTGTTTGAACCCCTTACTTTAAGGTCCTGAGCTACAGGCAGCTAGATTTGGGTATGTCATTTCAGGCAAAAGTTTAAAAAAGGATCCTTAAGAGGTTTTTAAGTATGTAAGAGTAAGAGTACAGATTATAGACAGGTTATCTGACAACGTCACAAAAAACTATGTGCACACTTCAATGGGGCACAAGGACGTATGTTGTTGTGATTCTGGATGGCCAGATAGCCAGCAACAATGACAAGAAGCTGCCATGTGGGGAATCGTAGGTGGTTTGTTTCAGCTAGTTTTTACCTTGTTCTTGATACCATGTCTTGTTTTGAGGTATTTTGACTGATGCCACATCTATGCTAATATGGCAAGCTAGCAAACCAACAACTATAACAATGTATTTTAGAGACAACAAGTGCTCATTGTGCAAATGTATTTATGTTTTCAATAAACATTGTGACAGAATATAGTTTACACATTGTCAACAATCTAAGTCAACCCTGTCTGTTTTTCCCCATAGTTGCGCACTCGTCGGTTTTGTTGCTAAACCAACCCATGAGACAATACACAAATGTTTTTGAGAAAGATAATTAGGAAAATAAAATGTTATTGAGTAAATCTAAGGTTATTTGTTGATGTAAAAATCTAAATGTACCGTTTTTAAGTTTGTGTCATTATATTTGGGGTGGGGTGGGGTTGCAAGAAATTCTTGCGAATAAAAATAGGATTCAGCTGAAAAGGTTTGAATACCACTGGTGTAGGTCATTCAATTCTGGAGGTGAATTAAAATTAAAATATACATTTCCCAAGTTTGTTTGGAGAGCTATGGTATATAAACATGATCTATTCATTTCAGTTTATATGGAGACAATGTATTGTACTTCTGTCTGAGCTCACATCTTTAGATTAGATGACTAGTGGCAGAGCCCAAAGAGTTAAAGAAACGTCCTGTGTCATGTGTGATTGCAGCTGCAGGTAAACCTATGGTAAGAGGAAACATAATGAATCTTTGCTTTTTCAAACACAGGCACTGCTTGTTTTCTGTTTTCTCTTTGCTGTCACCTGACCCATGAACCTACAGTTGTACCACCTGTAAAGAGGGTAAGTGGACCCCTGTCCCCCTCACTGACCGTGACTACATACAGTCAGTCACCTGTCTGGTCAAGGATGCACAGGTCTTTGTTACCTGTGTTGTCAGCTCTGTGACCAACAGTACACTGAACCGTGGGATATAAAGTATATTGTACAGGTAATTGCCAAAATAAAGGAAACACCTGAGTAAATGAGGGATACAAAGTATATTGCTGTGCTGACATATGGAATTGTTCTAAGATGGTCATACTATGAATCATTTAGCTATTTGATTTTGAATTTTAGGACCCCTTTAGGTATATACTGAAAATACATATTTTTTTTACAATTATTTGATAAAGTATTGAATTTGGCTTCTACTACTATAGCCCAGAGAAACACAATCAATAGCAAATTCATAAGCACATATTTAACCCATTTTTGTGGGTAGAGACAAAACTACCATCATACTTCCATTAATTTTTTTAAACGGGTACCAGTTACCTTCAGACCAGTCCTGTGGCACTGGTGGGGGTCGTAGAGCAAAACGGGGACTCGTCTGAAGTCGGTACAGTCGATGTGCCAACTTCGTGTTCGTGACAATCTCCCCTTTCCACAGTGGGGTCATGCTAGTTTGTAGCCCAAACGGTTTGGACACTACAAACAGAAGTTGACACATCGATGGTACCGACTTCAGAAGAGTCCCCTGACACACCCTTTCCATAGAGTGGCCACTTTATGCTGATGTTTACTTTATGCTGATGTTACCTGTGTCCTGAGACCCCTGCAAGTAACCTGGATAGACACAGGCTGGAATTCAATCATCACCTGTATTTGTGATTTAAAGGGAGATGTCTAGGTAGGGACTGATGCTGCCAGTTGAAACTGAATTTAAAGAGTTATTTTCTCTGTGAGTACAGTATGTGAGCTGGCATGAGCCACTGTGAGGGTCATAGTGCTGTCTGCTTTTCACACATACAGTGAGATGAACTCTGCGGGGGGGAGGCAACAAACCGGGCCAAAAGAGATAGATAGAGAGATAGAGAGAGAGAAATCATGCCTCATCTATTCTCCATGACATTACATAAGTATTTCCGATTGCTGCCTTTTTAAAATGTTTTATTCACTCCACACTGCGCTGGGTGACTAAGTGGTCATACTTAGTGATCGTGACCGGTTTTCTGGCCTGTTATTTTTAGGATTGCATACGGGTAATATTGAATACCTTCCAGTTACTCCCAATGCACTTATTCCAGTGCTAGTGGAACACAGTGGTTAGTGATAGTTTCTCATTGAATGTGTGTTACTTCCCTTAATCAGTAGACAATTAATGTGGATTGATTGTTCAAGACAGACAATAAAAGAAATACACATCAAATATTTATTTTTGTAAAATCTACATTACAGTTGTATAAATTACAAAATTACCTTACAAACAAGTAACTTTTATCAAATAGCATCTGAGAAGAATTGTGTGAGTAAAAGTGCCTTTTATCTTTTTTTAAGCCAAGTGAAGCAACAAAAAGACAACAGCCATAAAACATTGTACTCCTCAAAAGGTTGAATCTCAGGAGAATCAAGCTAGCATCATGTAGTCATCCAAAGGTTGAATCTCAGGAAAATCAAGCTAGCATCATGTAGTCATCCAAAGGTTGAATCTCAGGAGAATCAAGCTAGCATCATGTAGTCATCCAAAGGTTGAATCTCAGGAGAATCAAGCTAGCATCATGTAGTCATCCAAAGGTTGAATCTCAGGAGAATCAAGCTAGCATCATGTAGTCATCCAAAGTACATGTAGCAATTTTTAAAAACAAAAAACTAACTACAATAAGAAACTACAGCAACTTAACCACTAAGTAACAAAGGTGTAAAATAATACAGAAAATAATTTCTAAAGAGCTTTATTATTCCCTACGAATTATATCTGGTTCAGTAGTAAGCCACATACAGGTTATAAAATGCTATGTGTTTCATTGGTGAGGGCTCTTCTGGGAATAGGGAATTAGTGTTCCTCTGCCCACCCATGTTCCTCTGCCCACCCATGTTCCTCTGCCCACCCATGGCTAAATAACATCACTAGGATGGAAGGACTTGGTTCATTTGAGTGGGTAAAGTATCTCTCATTGGACTCTTCATACAGTATATTGTTTATTAAAACATTTCAATGCTAGGTACTGCAGATACTAGGCTTCCCTACTCATGCTTCTATGAAAATGTACGCACATGGCAGCAGGAACGTTATAATAGAGGAAATAAAAGTCTGATAAAAATAATTTAGAGGTGATGCCGTGTCACGATACACAGGTCTGTGCTCCACAAGAGAGAGAGAGTACAAACTGAACGGTGTGAGGCTCATTTCACACACATTAAGGCTGTTTTTTCTGCACTCTAAAAATACAAGCTAGGAAAAAAGACTATGAGCATTTCAAAGCACAAATACATAGATGTGTGTTAGCTATAGCACACATGCAGTGATGAGGCTGTGTGTCGCAGCAGGCAGAGTGATTCACACAACTGTAACAAATAGATGGATGAAGTGAAGCAGAAGACGGAAGACACTCCAGAGAGCATACCATTAAACTAGCTCAATGACAAAAAATATACACACTTCCTTCCTTCCATCACAGAAACTGTTACTGGCTATTTTCTATGTTGTTAATAACATTTACCATCAATGTGGTTAATAACATTTACCATCGCCTCTGCCTGAAAGATAGAAAATATTGAGACGGTTTCAAACTTGGCAAATTCCTCCTGCAATGAAAAATAGCCCTATACAAGAAATGCAATATAAATTCTTAAAAATCACTGTACTCAGGAACTATCCTCAGAGTAGAATGGATAGTCTGAACACCTGATGTTGATGATGTCATGGGGTAGTAAACATGCCTGAGATCTCAGCTTGTGATTGTGAATTTAACATTACACACGTGTTTGTGTTTTTTATGTGTTGGCTCAATTGGCATTCTTTCAGCGGACCTGTCCATGAGAGTGCAGAGACTGAGACCTGACCTCAGGTCGCTTAGACAGAGGAAATTACTCTAGTGCAAGCGGAGAAGGTTGTGTCAAGTGTGGCCTCATTGAGGTGAATGTTTAGCCTGTTGAGGGTTAAAAGGGTAGGAAGCTGCCAACTGTCTAACTCAGGGTGACCATCTCATATTTGTCCTTGACGTTGTTCTCCCCCTGTTTCTCAGGCTCGGCATGGTGCAGCTCGATGAACAGGAAGTAAACGGCGGCCCCCACCACTCCTCCCACCATGGGCCCCGCTACTGGGATCCACCACCAGCAGCCTCCAGCACTGCACAGAGCAGAGGAGATATACATACAGGGGTTCAGGAGTTTACATTTGACTTTGTAGTGAGTAAGTTAAAATAAAACATTTAATACCAAATACACTGAGTGTACAAAACATTAGGTACACCTGTTCTTTCCATGACAAAGACTGACCAGGTGAATCCAGGTGAAAGCTATGATCCCTTATAATGTCACTTCAATCAGTGTAGATGAAGGGGAAGAGACAGGTTAAAGAAGGATTTTTAAGCCTTGAGAGAACATGGTTTGTGTATGTGTGCCATTCAGAGGGTGAATGGGCAAGACAAAAGATTTAAGTGTCTTTGAATGGGGTATGGTAGTAGATGCCAGGCGCACCAGCTTGTGTGTCAAGAACTGCAACGCTGCTGGGTTTTTCATGCTCATAAGTTTCCCGTGTGAATCAAGAACGGTCCACCACCCAAAGAACATCCAACCAAGTTGACACAACTGTGGGAAGCATTGTAATCAACATAGGCAAGCATCCCTGTGGAACGCTTTTGACACCTTGTAAAGTCCATGCCCCGATAAACAGAGGCTGTTCTGATGGCAAAGGGGGGTGCAACTCAGTAATGTTTTGTACACTATCTACAGTGTAAATAGTGGTCACCCACATTAAAGGGACAGTGCAGTCAAAAACATGATTTACCAGTTGTCTTGTATTTGCATATGTATCCTCCCAATTTAAAAGGGTAAACAGGGATGATCCTATCCTCCAATCAGGGATGTGTATGAAAATATATTTAAATTTGTATCAACACGCCCACACAATCAGACATCATAATCAATAGCAAAAGGAGGCTCAGGGTAATAAATGATAAAAAATATATTTGCCGTTATTTTCATGAAATAAACACACACAGTGTTTATTAGACATACAGTGATGATTTAAAAATACATTGAAAAAGACACTGCATGGGGCTTTAAAGCGACTCAGGAACGTGCCATGGTCTGGGGTACGCTACTGTTCATTACACAGGAGGTTGGCACCTTAATTGGGGAGGATGGGCTTGTGGTAATGGCTGGATCAGTGGAATGGTATCAAATACATCAAACACACAGACCGTTCCATTTGCTCCGTTCCAGACATTATTATGAGCCGTCCTCCCCTCAGCAGCCGCCACTGGTACATTGGGAGCAGATTCTGCTACTACCTTTTGTTTATTTACACAGTAAAACTCCCTGGATAGGCTCACTCTAATCTCCACCTCTCACTACTCCTCTACTCTCTCTCACATCTTCGGGATCGGTGTCCCTTCCACGGGACAGTTGAGCTAACGTAGGCTAATGCGATTAGCATGAGGTTGTAAGTAACAAGAACATTTCCCAGGACATAGACATATCTGATATTGTCAGAAAGGTTAAATTATTGTTAACATAACTGCACTGTCCAATTTACAGTAGCTATTACAGTGAAAGAATACCATGCTATTGTTTGAGGAGAGTGTACAATTTTGAACATTAAAAGTTATTAATAAACAAATTAGGCACATTTGGGCAGTCTTGATACAACATTTTTAACAGAAATGCAATGGTTCATCGGATCAGTCTAAAACATTGCACATATATTGCTGCCATCTAGTGGCCAAAATCAAAATTGCACCTGGGCTGGAATAATACATTATGGCCTTTCTCTTGCATTTCAAAGATGATGGTACAAAAAAATACAAAAGAACGGTTGGTTTTTTCTTTGTATTATCTTTTACCAGATCTATTGTGTTATAATCTCATTTATTCCTTTTACATTTCCACAAACTTCAAAGTGTTTCCTTTCAAATGGTGCAAAGAATATAAATATCCTTGCTTCAGGGCCTGAGCTACAGGCAGTTAGATTTTAGGTGAAAATGTAAAAAAAAGGGGCGGATCCTTAAGAGGTTTTTTAATCTGCCAGCTAGTCTATTGATCCAACTATGCATAAAGTTGATCTGTTCCCACTCCCCACCAATCTGTTTCTATAAATGTCTAATTCTAATTGTAACTTTACAGATTTGCCAGTTATCTTAATAGCGGGTAATAGTAAAAGCCTAACAATTTCCAATGACCCCCAGATCACCCCTCAAACTCCCACCTAAACAGCTCTCTGCTACTGTAGCCTACGTAGTACATGTCCTGATTCTGTCCTGAACTGAGCGCTTGATCACCTCAGGGCAACTCCCTGATAGAGATTAGCCTCCCTCTGCTAGTACTGGCTGGTTGGATCCTGTGGGCAAAAGGGATTTAATTACCAGCACTGACGTGACAAGGCCCAGGTAGGAAAATAGAGTGTCTGAACAGGCTGTGTTTAGCTGCTAAACTACCAGGGGGTGGATGCAGACTACAGGGCTGGTGGATTAGGGTGTGTTATCTATGGGCAGAGTCAGGGTGACTAACCATATCCCATGATCAGGCCTGATGACGGACAGACACACTGGGTTACACGATGACATCTCATAGACATGGCACCCTGCCAGCTCTTCCTACTGTACCTACTGACGTCAAAGAAATGTGCCACTGTACCTGGTCCTATTGCTTTCAGTTTCCCTACAGAGATTCAGTGGATGTAATGTATGGTGGATGGAATGTACGCTTTATATCCTACTATCACCCTTATACATCTCTATCTTAACATCGTGATTACAGCTGTGTGTGCTGCTAAAACATCTGAGATTTAAGGGATGTACTTAAACCTATATTTCAAACGGGCAGATTACGTCAAATTTGAGAGTATGATGTAAATCTCAGGGCCGCAGGTTAATGTGCGCATTAGAGAGAACTAATCTTAAATGTATACGTATATGGATAATCTCATACAGACATAGGATCTTAATTTGAGTCAGCTTGCTACAGCAGCAAAGGAATCCTGTAGCAATAGGAAATTATAATTTATGGACATTTTTGTAGGGGTTCATACATTTTTGTAAGGGAAAATCAAGTCTTTAATCTCATAGTGGAAATTACAAACTTTGAAACCTTTTTAAACTTCAAATACACTACAAGTTTTAAATGTCCTGCATTGCAGGAGAGTTCTCCTACAGCAGGGTGATCAAATTAAGATCCTACATCTGTATGTGAAACATCTGGTAAGATGTAGTGTGAACACGGTATAAAGTAACGGGTCAAATACTGTATGTCAACGTTTCCCACCCCAGTAGGGGACCCCAAGCCATTGCACACAATTGTTCTATTCCAGCTCCAGCACTCCTGATTCAGCTTGTGATTTAACCGACCAGCCCTGTCCGATGAATCAGGTGTACTGTGCTATTGCTGGAATAGAACAAATATGTGCAATGGCGGGGCTCCCCAAAGTGCAGGTTGGGATACTGTTGACTGTGGCCATTAGATCAGACAGCGCCCTCTACTGAAGAGAAGTCTATAGTGCACTGGCAGAGAGGTCCCTCATATCCTTCACAGTTATCTTATGTAACTCTTCTTTAGCCCAGCTCTCATTGTTAAATAACTGCTTGTGAATTGCTTCACCCAGCTTTCTCTGGGGACTATGGAAGTTTGCATGGCAAAGTACAGACATTGTAGCCGATGACCGCTTTGCTTATCTAGTGTAAATAAAACCCAAAGACCAGGGACAGCTTTGAGGAGTGATGGCAGAGAGGGGGAGTCTACCTCTGACAGTAGGACACACAATGGTGCCATTTTTCTGTTATATGAAGCATGGAATATTTATGTGCGGAAAAATAATCTTACTCTGCCCGCTCACATCTCCAAGCCTTTTCAAAAATGCAGAAGATACAAGAGGTTGCTGGAAATATTGATTGAGATTGTCAGAAGAGCAGAGATAGCGATAGAGATGCATACTCCAGGCCACTGGTATTCACTCCCCTGTTTCTCACACTGCGTGCCTAACTCCCAGCCACTGCTGGGAAGGAGGACTGAAAAGCAGCATAATGTGCCTGCAGCTCCGCTTGGCACACTCATATCAGAGAGGGGCTTTCCTGTCACACACACACATACTCTGTTTTTGCGTCTTCATGAATCTTTCAATGTTCTACTGTAAAGTGAGCACGGGCTGTTAGATCGTTTAGGAGAAGAAAGCTCATTTTCAATTTCAAAGGGTTTCAGGGCAAAAGGCATCTAACAATGTTTGTGAAATGCTACTGTACTTATGGAGGCCATCCAGCTCTCATTTGTGGGACTTGTCTTCTCTCTAGTATAAGCATTGTTGGAAATTACCGGAACACCTCCATGCCCCATCCGGCCACAGCAGTGAAGATCCTTGGACCCAGGTCTCTGGCAGGGTTGATGGGATAGCCACAGTTGAGTCCCATGGACACTCCGATGGCCATGATGATCAGGCCAATGCACAGTGGTTCCATCCCTTTAGGAGCTCCAATGTTCTTCCCATCAATAATGGCCAGAATGCACAGGATCAAGGCAGCTGTTCCTATTACCTGGAGACAAGGCACCAGCTATGAGTTTGAGACAGCAATGATCAAAACAGATAATTGACAGACATACAGATGTAGGATCTTAATTTGAACAAGTTTGCTACAGCAGGAAAAAAATCCTGCCGCATCAGGAAATGTGAATTGTTATGTAGATTATAATTAAAGGGATAGTTTGCCCAAAATACAAAATGACATATTGGTTTACTCAACCTGTAAGTAGTCTATGGACAAGGTATGACAGCAGTTAACGCTTTGGTTTAGATTCCCTGGCAGTGGCTGGCATTGTTTCCAAATGTTAACAGACTTTTTAAACATTGAATACACTGCAAATTTGCATTTCCTGCGGTGCAGAAAAATTCACAGCAACAAAAGAGTGATCAAATTAAGATCCTACATCTGTATTCAGTATATTCATCATCACTACAAAATGAACAATCTGTAGCTACTACTCATGCTGTTACTGTGATGCTTCCACCAATATAGAAAAGACAGCCTCTCATAATAGCATAACAGTGGTATTCCTTGTAGCTTTTTATGTAATGGTAGATGATAATAGGAGTTGGATACCAGACAGTGACAGAGGGAGAATGGCTTGTTGTTATGGTCTGGGTTTTATAATGACTGTATGTGGCCAGCAGGACTAATTTGCTGTGATGACCTGTGGCCGTCTATTCTTTTGCCTAAGCCTATAATGGGGTTTCCCCTTTCCCCTGGATGAAGGATAGATGAGGCAGCTTTAAAGTCTTTTGAACAGTATCCATATGGTTAGATATTAGGAGCAAACCTTATCTTGGGCTAAAAACAATTGCATTAATTACTGTTCATAGAGGGGAAAACGACTGCTTGAATGTTTGCTTCTATTAGCCAGTTAATGATTGTTTTCTGATTATATTTTGACCCCCTACCCACACACACACACACATAACCACACACACACACACACACACACACACACACACACACACACACACACACAGGTTAACATTCACAAGGATTACCAGGATGCGTACTCAGAGCATGCGCTGAAAAGCTGGCAATTGTCTTCACTGACATTTTCAACCTGTCCCTGACTGAGTCTGTAATAACTACATGTTTCAAGCAGCCCACCATAGTCCCTGTGTCCAAGAACGCCAAGGTGACCTGTCTAAATAACTATCACCCCGTACCCCGTAGCCATGAAATGCTTTGAAAGGCTGGTCATGGCTCACATCAACAACATCATCCCAGACACCCTGGACTCACTCCAATTCTCATACCGCCATATCTCATATCTCTTTTGCACTCCACACTGCCCTCTCCCACCTGGACAAGAGGAACATTTATGTGAGAATGCTGTTCAATGACTACAGCTCAGCGTTAAACACCATAATGCCCTCAAGCTCATCACTAAGTTAAGGACCCTGGGACTGAACACCTCCCTCTGCAACTGGATCCCAGATTTCCAGACGGCCGACCCCAGGTGGTGAGGGTAGGCAACAACACATCCGCCACGCTGACCTCAACACGGGGGTCAGAGACCTGACAGTGTGGTGCCAGGACAACAAACTCTCCTTCAACGTCAGCAAGACTAAGGAGCAGATCATGGACTACAGGAAACAGAGGGCCGAGACCTTCAAGTTCATCAGTGTCCACATCACTAAGGATCTATCATGGTCCACACACACAAACACAGTCGTGAAGAGGGCACGACAACTCCTCTTCCCCTTCAGGAGGCTGAAAAGATTTGTCATGGGCCCTCAGATCCCCCAAAGGTTCTACAGCTGCACCACTGAGAACATCTTGACTGGCAAAGAAAAATCACCGCTTGGTATGGCAACTGCTTGGCATCAAACCACAAGGCGTTACAGAGGGTAGTGCGTACGTCCCAGTACATCACTAGGGCCGAGCTCCCTGCCATCCAGGACCTCTATACTAGGCGGTGTCAGAAGAAGGCCCTGAAAAATGTCAAAGATTCCAGACACCCAAGTCATAGACTGTTCTCTCTACTTCTGCATGGCAAGTGGTACCGATGCACCAAGTCTGGAACCAACAGGACCCTGAACAGTTTCTACCCCCAAGCTATAAGATTGCTAAATGGTTAGTTAAACAGTTAACCAAATAGCTACCCAGACGATCTGCAGTGACCCTTTTTGCACTAACCTTTTTGACTCATGACATCTGCTGCTGCTACTGTTTATTATATATCTTGTTGCTTAGTCACTTTATTCCTAGCTATATGTACATATCTACCTCAATTACCTCATACCCATCGACTCTGTACTGGTACCCCATGTATATAGCCAAGTTATCGTTACTCATTGTGTATTTATTATTACTTTTATTATGTGTTATTCCTTTTCTATTATTTCTCTATTTTCTCTCTCTCTGCATTGTTGGGAAGGGACCGTAAGTAAGCATTTCACTCTTCGTCTACACCTGTTGGTTACGAACCATGTGACAACTAACATTTGATTTGATTTGATTTGACACATACTACAGCCTGTTCAACACGTATGCTTAGTTACTTACATGCACATGACTGATCTAAATGCATTCGGGGGACCGAGGGGCGCAGCCCTCTAAGGCATTGCATCGCAGTGCTAGAGGCGTATCTATAGACCCGGGTTGAATCCTGGGCTGTATCACAACCAGCCGTGATCGGGAGTCCCATAGGGTGGTGCACAATTGGCCCAGCGTCGTCCAGGTTAGGGTTAGTTTGGCCGGGGTAGGCCGTCATTGTAAATAAGAATGTGTTCTTAACTGACTTGCCTGGTTAAATAAAATACAAATGCTCACGTGCACATTCACTTAGAAGCATACTATTACACATGTACTGGCATGTTCTAGCTCAGAGACTTCAAACCTAAATCAGGGTGTGTGCCTGTGCGGCTCATATCATTCAGTAACAAAGAGTATTAGGATATGGTTAGATAACCATTGATGGTGCATCTCTCACCTGGTCTACGAATCCTCCAAGGACTGAGATGTGCTTGGCAGGGTAGGATGCCCATATATTAGCTGTGGCATTGACGCCAGTAACTTGCATAACTCCTCCTGTGTGTTCCATTAACGCATCTATGGAAAAGAGAATAATGGAATTAGCCATTGAGTTTTCCCAATCATGTTAGTGTTAGTAATAACCTATAATGTTCCCACTGCAATAATGATCAATACCTTTCCATTAAAAAATCACACTGGCTAAATGCTATGAATATGGGTTCCATTTAGAATCTCTGCATTAATGTGTATGATCATAATGAGGATGATGATGATTATGATGATGGTGATGGACATGATGACAGTAACACCTACCATAATACAACCCATAGACAGCACAAGATCCAGCGAAGGCACCCAGGAACTGTGCTGCCACGTAGACAGGGAACTTCTTTATAGGCAGCTTGCCCAGGACCACCATGGCCAGAGAGACTGCTGGGTTCACATGAGCCCCTGGAACAAAGGTCAAAACTGGAATTCAAAACAAGGTTCAAGCTTATGTAGGAAGTCTGAGACACATTCATTTGTAACCACTATCCTTATCTAGTGGATTCCCTCATAGACACAATTACGGCACAACACTAGGCGGGGCCCAAAGCGGGGACTGAGGCTCTGGGTGACCTCAGCGGGGCAAAACTGCTGGGGGTTTCAGAGCGCCCCAAACACTAATCCCCAGCCCTGTTCACTAACTGTGGCCACAACAGCCGGCTGAAACAGCCGATCGGAATTGGGTCTGACATAATCTGCCTGAATCTGCTTAAGGCTTGCGCAAACTGCATGCCGTTGGAATGGCCCGGCCATGACACACCTCCGCTAACAAGGATGCTGGTTTACTCTGCCTGTAAATTATCATCGCCGACATAGGAGTGAAAAGGAGCGGGTGGAAACAGAAGTGTGTTGTGTTCCACTTGGAGAGGCTAGCCTGGCTGGGAAGGCTGGAGACCCATGCCCCAGTAAAGCTCATTAGTCCAATACCTGTGATCATCATCAGAGATGTCACCTAACAGCGTGAAGGCTTCTCATCCACACATGGGCCCAGGGTTGAATGGCCCAATCATGCAGTAAAGGTTCCTATACGGTAGCCTACTACACACTCCATTCTTCCTGAATTCATTTTCGCTCAATCCACATTCATCCAAACATGGCATAAATGTTGGCTTCCCAACACTCTGGTCTGATGTGCTGTAGCTGTAAACCAGGCATTGAGGATGAGGGGTGGTCCTGAGTTGAGTTTAGAGATACAGTACAAAGACTAAGCTCACACTCTGCCAACACTGGATTTGATGAAAGCACATTGAGTATGGCTCATATAACACTCATATTAGCTCGTATGCTGCAGTGTTCATATTATCCCGGGGGTGGGCATTAAAAGCTCTAATCACGTCGTTGCTCTTTTATGTCCCAATTGTGATGGAAATTACCACGGCAATTTCAAATTACAACTCATCATCCCCCATTACGTAAAGCCTCGCTGAGACATAATGAAACCCTTGATTGCTGATTAAAAAGCGCTCTCCACCTTGCTCAGCAAGCTCACCTAAGGCAGCGTGACATTTAAGAAAGTGATTCCCCCTAATGTTATCCCTCTGTGTCATTATTGCTGCCGAAGCAAGAAGGAGGGCTCTCCTTGCTTTAATCTCTATGGAATGCACCCAATAAAGTTCCCCTGGACATGAGGACACACAACTCCAGCCTTGTAAATCTAGCCAGCACACTTCATCCTCTGACACCAAGAAGCAGCCAGGCATTAGGAATGGGTAATCGAGCTATTGCATATTTCTTCCATTTCTTCTGTGCCTCTCCCCCAGTTACGGTAATACTAAATGGTGCCCACGCTGAGTCCAGACTGCTATGGAATACTAAGATGATGTTCTCTGCATCATTTTGCCATGTTGTTGAGTCTCTAGTGATGACCTAGGTCTCCACAGTCAATTGCTGTTACTGTATGTGGACTTTTCCCCAGGACACAAGTCAGGGTGAAGCATACAGGATAGTGTTAGTGATCCATGACTGTACTCTTTACTTTCTCTCCTGTGATCTACCTGACAACAGGGATGGACATCATCTCCCCCTTTCTCAAACAATGAACACGTGAACATGTGGATGTGAGGACTTCCATGGAGCCATAACACACAGTTACCCAGACATTTGGAAAGTACATGTTCCTTTGAAGAGTTTAGTACCTGAGAGCAAAGAGAGCCAGACATCCATGGTCAAAGTCCATGGCAAAGTAAAGTTTCATCACAGACAAATAACCATTGATGACCTTTGAGTCCTGCTCACATTTTTTAACCCAAAACCCTTTTTAATATTAAGATAATTTTATTGGTCAATTGCACAAAATTTGACTTCTGCTTTTAACCCCTCTGAGACACACATGAGCAGGTTTTTGGAGAGGTGAAGGGGGCTGCCAGACTGGGCACCTGGGGAGCTGTAGTTGTGAGGGGTTAAGTGCCTTGCTCAAGGGCAACGGTACACTCTTAGAAGAAAAGGTGCTATCTAGAACTTTAAAGGATTATTCGGCTGTCCCCATATGAGTACCCTTTGAATAACTATTTTGGGCCTTTGTACAGAAGGTTCTACATGGAACCCAAAAGGGTTCTACTTGGAACCAAAATGGGTTTGCCTATGGGGACAGCTGAAGAAACCTTTCAGGAACCTTTTTTTCTAAGAGTGTTCAGTAGGCCATGGCATTTAGGATTTGATACCACCAACCCTCCTGTTGCTGGCTCGCCTCTCTAACCGCTAGGATACGTGCCGCCCCTTTTGTAATTGGACAAGTTGTTTGTGGATAGAGGTAACTGAGTGCAAAGTATCATTTTTTCTCTCAGTGTTTGTCTTGTGTTTTTTATTGTAATGACACTATACTACAGCTATCAGTATCTCAGTCTCTCCTTGTGTAGTTTCATGTTGCAAACAAAAGAGGATATAATGACATAAAAAAGGCCTGACCTATAAAGTGAGGTGCTGACCAACTGAAAAGTTTCAACTCTAAACACACATGTTGTGTTGCAACATCAATCATTCTGCAAAATCAACTATTTGGGATGTTAGAACACTGTATGTTGGCTATGTGCCGAGTGGACTTTAGAAATGGATGTTGAGAATGCAAAGTCATGTAAAGGAGGCATGGTATTCACCTGAAACTCCCCCAGCCACGTAGACGGCCATCATCACCCCCAGAGTGAAGCCGATGTGGATGGTCAGGGGTTCTCCCAGAGCTCCCTTACTCAGCACTGTCTGGGCCACCGAGCCACATCCAAATAGCTGGGACAGACAGAGACAAAAAAATTTAAGCAAAAACATGTTGGCAGGAGGAAGAAAGAGTCGTTGTTTTTTCATTTCTAATTATGCACAAAAGACTCTTGTTCTACAGCCTTCATTTCTAATTAGATGGCCTTTTAGATCAGTGCGTTCCCCCTGAACCCTGTAAGAAGAATGCCATAGAAGATGTTCCACTTGAAGCATGGGAAATTATCATTCGTCCTTTCATTTTTTTATTAGAAGGACAAGTAAATCAAAACAAAAGTGTTGAAAGAAGGATGCCGTCCAAAAATAGTTGTTTCTGTTGTGAGGAGTGGATTAGTCCATTGATGCTGTGCCGCTGACCTAGATGACCACTGACTCACTGAGCCCACTGAGACTGAGTCTCAGTAAGCCAAGCCACTGAGCTGTGACACTCAGACAGACAGGACAGGACGGGGAGGTGAACCTAGAGGGGACAGGTGGAGGGCAAAGGACAGGTCAGCTTATTAAGGACCCCTGTAGATGTCACCTCAGTAAACAGTGTTTCCCCCCAAGCTTGGTGATGATGGGGAAATGTGTGTGTTTTTACCGCAGTTATAACGCAGAGAGAGAGAGTGTGTATGTCTGTTAAGGGGAAAAATGAACTGTGAATTGGACCAGCCGGTCTATCTTATGCTAATGGTTTCTCTGTATTCTGTGTAATAAATATATTCTCATTCTATTTCAAATCACTTGGCAAATAGATTGCAATTGATAGAGGGGGGGGTATGCTTTAAAAACATGCATTAAATATTGATGCTATCATATGATGATTTTCAGCCTACAAGCAAATAAACAAGCTTTGCGGAAATATAAAGGTGTGCAGTATGCTGCTACATAAATTGGGTCTATTTATTCACAGATTAGATACATTCTAAAGAAATATGAATGTCAAATCACTGTGACGATTATACATCATATGGAATGGTGCATGGTGCATGGTGAATGGTGCATGTCAGTAAAGGTTTATTGTGTTTGATCATGTTTTTCTTTATGTCTGAAACACCAAGCATTCCATTAATTCTCCCCCTCCTATCCTCCACCTGTCAAACTTCCCATTACAACATTCTCTAGATGTCTTAATTATCTCCCAAGGAGTTTCTCAGACCAGAATTATGGATGAGCACATCAAAGAGAAGCCACGTTATCAAGATATATTAGTCAGCACCTAAACATATCAAAACATGATATCCCTGTTGACAGATCAAGTCCCCTGAGAACAATTTTGACACCTTATTACCATATTGATGCAGCTTTAAAGCAGGCTATTAAATGACAGTCAGGTGATGAGGGAAAGTGTCCATGCACTTACTATTAATACGAATATCCCCAGAAATTCTGCCAGAAACTCTTTGATTATGTCCTTCCTCAGGGCACATTGCTCCTTCATTTTTCTTTTGCTCTCAAGTTCCATATTTCCCGTGGACATCTGATGTCTCTCTCTTGTAAGGACAGACAGTTGACGAGCAGTGTGAGTCTGAGCGTGAGAATGAGCGTCTCTCCGGTAGTTCAGGATATAGCCCCTCCTCCCCTTAGTAGCCTACTACGCGTGTAATATGTACACTCGACTGACATGACCTGTTAATCTTTTTCTTCCATGAAACTGTCCCCAATCACCACCGCTACCGCCAAAGGTGCACTCTTTGGATCTAAGTTTTTTATTGGTCCGTCAACAGGTATTTGATTGGTCAATAATGACTTCAACGGTCAGCAATTGACTGAATGTGGACAGTGCACATTTTATACGCGCGAATGTAGACAGTGCGCATTTACTCATAATTTGTCTATTTTCTATCAACAAAGTAATTCTTTCAAGTTTTAATTATATGGTTGATAATAATTAAATAATTAAAAAGTGACAAATATCCCACTGGGCACAAACTGGTTGAATCAACGTTTCAACGTAATTTATCAAGTATTGTGGTGTGGAATCTATTTGGAAAATACATTGGATTTGAAAAAAGCAATCAATCTAAACTGTTGTTTTGAGGGTGGAATTTCAACCACAGGATTTTTCCATCATTGTAACGAAGTTTCAACATAGACAAACATTTCACTATATATGTTGAATTTGTACCTTTGAAACAAAGTCAGATCTTCAAAGCTATATCCACTATTAGAATAAGAACCATAGGCTGGGCAGTACTTCTTACTGGAGAGCTGATCTGTCTACTGCTATTCATGTTGTCTCCCATCACAGGGGATCAACAAAGCCCATATTTTTTTAGCTTTATTTAACTAGGCAAGAACAAATTCTTATTTTCAATGACGCCCTAGGAACAGTGAGTTACCTGCCTTGTTCAGGGGTAGAACGACAGATTTTTTACCTCGTTAGCTCAGGGATTTGATCTTGCAACCTTCCTGTTTCTAGTCCAACACTCTAACCACAAGGCTAACTGCCGCCCTTTGTCAATGACTACTGCCAATGTGCTATCGTGAGAATGATTATTGCGAGATCTCTTAATAACTAAATTCCCTGTTGCTATCGAAATCATTCCAAAGGGTAGGTTCAAGTGCATTTCAAGTTAGATTAGATTAAGTCATATTCTTTAACAATTTCTCGAATGTCATTGATCACTTGCACTATGTACTTCAATGTATTCTCAACAGCAATCCATCAAGGTAATTTGGTTCTGCTATCAGATGAAGCACAGTGATAACACATTCATTTCTTAAATAAACCAAAAATCTGACATTGTTTTTGCATTGGAATTTGGTTGTGATTTTAGATGGTTGAAAGCATAGTGATAACACATTGGAAATTCAACAAATGTTTTGCTGTCTTTTTGAGTGGGTGAATTGTAATCTCATTGATCAATGACTAAACCAAATATTTCTCAATTATCCACTTTGAAATGACATGGTGTGCCCAGTGGGATGTTGAGCATAAAGCAATTTGTGGATTTTTAGGGAATGCCATGGAATAGCAGTAGCCTAGCCTATATGACAATGTGACTCATTTGGCTATACATATGTGTTGTTAACTATTCATGTCTTATCATACTGACCCATGAATCCTTTTGGTGTTAATGAGAATATTGTGTAGAGCCAACCACTGCCCTCTTCTGAGAGTGTTGGGTTAATGATGTGTGCTGCATGTGGCAATGTTGTAATGATATGCATTTTATCTCTTTGCCTTGAGGTATTGTAGACCGTTGTCAAGAAGTTTAAAATAATATGATATTATTGAGTTTTTAAAAGTGTCAGTTCCTGACTACGAGGAGTTATGAGTGCCTAGGCACTTATCAACAAGCTCTCACAGTCTCATGTCAGAATTAGACGTTCATCCATGTTTCTCAAACATCACATTTCGAAGTTGTTCCAAATGTCCAATTTCGAAGTGTTTAAGGTTAAGTTTAGGCATTAACTCAGAATGTTTGTTAGGGTTAAGTTTAGGCATCAACTCCGAATTCTTAAGGTTAGGCACTAACTCCAAATGGTTAAAGTAACTGTTATGGTAGGCTTTAAATATATATATCAAAACAACTTTATATACCTGGATTCGAACGAGCAACCTTTGAAACCAGTCGCAGATGCTTATGAAATCTACTTGAAGGTAACAGCGCTCACTCTTGCCCCTAGTGGCCGATTTCCACGTCATCTCCCAACATCCTCAGATGTGGATGGATGTTGAATACCGACTTGTATCACGGGTGACCTGCCTGCACTTATATCAGGGGTGACTGCCTGCACATATACCTGACATCTTTCTTCAAGCACCTATAGAGCAGTGCAATTCAGATAATTAAATAGCCATTGATTTCATAGGGAATATAAATCCCCTCGAAGCTTTTGACCTTTTAAACATTGGTATCATATAGTCTACCTTCTGATCAATCAAGTTGCCACCAAATTAAATTATAACTAGGATCAGAGGGTGGCATGTTACTGTATTAGACCGAGTTCGAGTGGATGTTTTGTCCAACAGAGGGAGCTCAATGAACAGAGAAGGAGTGCAGTGGTAACAGGGAAGTGACACTGTCTCCATGTATGTCTTATCTTCTGCTCCCTGCAGTCTTTTAAAAGGAGAGGCGACAGGTAGAGGATGGGATGTTGTGGTTGCATTAATCAATGCCACTTTTTAGTCTTTGTCGTCTTTGATGTGAAACAGACACTTTAGGAGTGTCGCCCATGCTGTGAAAAAAGGGAGCTGTGGTGATGGAGAAAAAGCACCACTGCGGGGTATTTCCAAATTATACAACTCCGTCCACTTTTTTTATTCCGCCAGCCGCTTCTTGGATTGTCAATATATTAAAGGCATGTGGAAAGCCATGTCACAGTAAGAATGTATCTTCTCCACTAGATAGATGTCCAATAACAGTAGGCAATCGCCTATTTTATATATGTTCATCAATATGTAGCCATTAGGTTGGAATAAATAAATAAAACGTTGGATTGTCCAATGTGCTATTGTTAAAAAAGCTATCAAGAACATTGTATTTTAAAAGAATGAAATTCTGCATCTAGGCATAGTAGAGTACCTAATTAAATCATTTAATGTAGCCTGTAGATGTATTATCAAAACATGGAATCACATGAGAGAGTTAAAATAATCTCACCCAACCAACATTATAAAGGCTACACTTTATATTCTAGGCCGCAGGCCTATACATCTCCGTGATTAGAGATTACTCATGCCGGTTTAAGAGCTTTTCTTCCAATCACTCGATTTATTGATACATTTAAAATGTTTAAAAAAGTTTGACCTAACAGCAATAATGCGATGTCAGTCATTTGTGGTTTTATTAGTTAACTATTTCAGCCCAAAATTGTTATAGGCCTATCTTGAGATGTGAGCAATTAGCTAGTAGGCCTACCATCACTCCCGAGGTGTAAATATCCGTGTAACTCCTTTCATTTTATGAGACATTGCTTGAGCCGGCTTAAATCGTTCAAATGTGTATTGGGAAGTTTGAAGTGAATGCTAACAGGGAATTATCACCACAGGAGAGATGCCTCTCATCAACAGACTAGGAAATAATAGTGATGGCTTTAAATCCACACTAAATAACATCTTAAGACCTTGTGAGGATGTTATAACAGGCGAGGATGAAATGTGTGGCAAACGGACCTTATTCATAGACATCACACTTAAAGTGTAGCTAACGAATAAATACATTATGTCATTCGGATTTGTTCTAAGTAATCCAGCATCAGGATTAATTATTATGCTTCTCATCACCTCTTATGGAAATAAGGTCACTGGTATTTCCTGAAAAGATTGAAGTGTTAGCTACAAAATAATTAGCTGATTACTTAAAAATACTCTATACATTTGCCTATTGTTGACCCATATCTGGAGAGAAAAAATTCTGTATCTCTCTTTCACACAAGTCTTCATAGAAAGAAGGTTGGTTTACTTAAAGGCGCTCCGTGGAGTATTTACAGCTAAAGTCTGTAGCATGTTGTTTTTATTAAAGAGTCGTTTAAGGAATTGCTTTCACACTTACCATTTACCAAGGTGTTTAATTTTCTCGTAAATACCACTTCTTCAATATAACATCTTACTCTGATCCCATTTTGTTAAGGAACATTCATTATACTATCTTAAATGTAAGTCAGTGTGTTTAAACTGGGTCTATCTATTCAATACAGATAACATGTACATTTCAATGCGTTTCCTTTGACTTATAACGAGAGAAATTGTCATAAATATTTTCCCTCCCCAACATGGATGGCTGGGCTAGTTTATGTAAATCAAGCTAGATTCTAATTATATCAGGAGGACGGCCCTGTTCTCTACCCAATAAAAACGGACCGCCGCTGACACCTGGTTATAAACACAGGAAGGATTCCAAAGTCCTAATCAGAAATCAGTAGAAAAAAACGAAGACGCATCTGCAACAGACACACAGAGGCAGGCGCGATGACATCCAGTAAAATCGAACTCCCTGGTGAAGTGAAGACCGACGCCGATGCCGCTGCGCTCATGGCATCTCTCCAGCTGATTCCCTCACCGGTGCCCAACGCGGAGATCAAGTACACCAAGGTCTGTGAAACAACTTAAACTTTTACTCCGAGTCACATATTATGTTCAATGTATCATATCCCTTCTGTTATGCAATATATTTCCCCCCTAAAGGTATTTGTCTGTAGATAGAAAGCGCACACTTTTCAATGTGTGGAACTGCCCAATTTAGCCAATGTCTTTGCGCACAGTACAGGTGATTGAGTCAGGTTTAAAATGTTCATTCAAGTTCTGGATTTACCGTCGTAAAATTTGTTTCAGATATTTGCTCAAATTCATTGCCCAACTCAAAGCATAGAATACAGCTCATCAACATGTGGCGTACAGTCTGTGTGAAACTTTTCTAAAAGTTATCACATACGGCCACATCGAGTGTCATCTCCAAGGCATGTTTGAATGATTAACAGTGCTGCCAACATAATTATATTGCACAGGTGGTTTTTATTTCACTTTTATATTCACCATGACTCAAGTAGTCTGTATGTCATCTGCAGTGGCTACAATGAATGGGTATTTATCACAGGTGACAGCAGTCATTTAGTAAAGGTCAGCATTTTTTCAGATAGAATGTTGTCGTTACGCAATTCTGTCCAGATAGAATAAACGTCCCGTAACCTGCCGTTATGTGATTGATAATAACCGCATGTTATTAACTATTTATTGATTAGAAACATGATTCCCAGGTATCTTATATCACTTGCATAAAATTTGAAAAATTACCTTGTTGCTGTGATTCATTCACACCTGTAATTTCAAAAGACGATTGAATTGAAAATGTTCACTTTGGAAGACATTTTTGTTGTAAAAATCCATGGTTTGGTCTGATATACATTTGATAGGCCTATTATCATATTTTATCTTAAGTGTGCTTTTTTCGTTTAAAATATGTATTTAAACTAATTGTATTCAACCATATCAAAGCTTGAACATAAAATGAGGAGGGTCTTGGTTTCTTTGCCTGCCGTAAGAAGTAATTTCACTGGTTTCAGAACCCCTTACGCATGTTGTAAATTCTATTAATTTCACTATGATTCAGAATAAGTTATTAGATTCACGGAATGAATTGCGAAGTCGTGGTGCTCTAGTCCATTATTGTCCTTAGAAGTCCGCTTGACTCTTCTGACCTCATGCAAAATTACGCAAGAACACTTGATGAAATCGGAAGACCTATTTCAATCACAAATCTCATGTTTCCTCCATATTTAATTTTATGTGTACTCTATAGCCAAGACATTGTATTTGAATGGTATTTGAATAGATTTTTGTGCCGTTACACTTGTGGTTGGTTATTATGGGCTCTGTGGGCGTTTAATTGGGCCTACACAGCAATATCAGGAATCAGACTCCAAGGGCTTCCTCTGAAAGTGTCATATTTTTTGGTCATTATTGTTTACACATTTTAGGCTTACATTTTGAGGATTACGTAAATGAGAATAATATGGGCCCTGTGATGTCAGTATAGGCCCAGTATAGGCTGTTTCTCAACTCCCTCTTTACTTAATGCTGGTACACATTTAATCAAATCACTTGGACCTGACTGTAGAGTCACCATCCAAACATGTATACTAATGTGGATGTTTGTCTGTTTGCTGTAGCATGGTTCCTTCTGCAGTTTGAAATCCAATGCTTTTATTGCCATGATTGTGAGTAAAGGGCACTTATTATTGAGGAGAGCTCCAGAACAGCACAATATGTAAGTACAGTGTTGTAATCAGTGTTAGCCTCACACCTCGTTGTTGTAAGTTCAAAGGGCACTTCGCTGAGGCAACAAGCAACTTACAGTGGTCTACTCGCCATAAGAGGAGAGCTGGTTTAGCATGCCTGCCTTATGTGCACAGTCATGCTATCAGCTCTCCTTCCCACTCTCCCTCTCTCTACCTCCATCATGCTTAGTATTATTTAAAAGAATGCACACAAAGAGTGGAATGTATAGGAGAACCTTTAAGGAGCGCAGGCCTTGGTGAATTAACCCCCAGGAATTTGAATCATCCAGTCCCTGTTGGTTTGGTGGACATGGGGGGCAGGAGATCACTGATTTATGGCCACCCCTGACGCAGGCGCTCCTCTCCTCACACCCTGTTCATGTTCTATCCACCCCACCGCCTGCCTGCCAGGGGGAGAATGAACACTGCGAGCAGAGTCTATAGCTAGGAGAGAGCTGGCCTTCAGGACTGTGGGCGCATGCTCTCTGTGTAGCCCTACGCATTCTTCCACTCCTTGTAGGCTAGTTGTGTGATGTGCCTCTGCCTTTTGCAGCCAGACATCCAGTAGAGAGTTGAGAATGAACAAGCTTCTTATACTCCGGTTTAGAATTGTTTCTTTGGTCTCACATGAGTTTGAGCATGTTGATGTTTTTTATACTTACTGTAAAACATGATCATTGATAAGTGAATATGAATACAGTTTGAGATAGTCACCATGACTGGGCATGCATTTCTTTCAGTCAACAGTTTTGTTTTTCAAACAGAGGTTACTAATAGTGTGTCACTGAAGATATGCCCATAGTATGTTTAGTACCAACAGTGACTGTAGAGAGGTGTGAGATAGAGAGGTGTCATCGCCATAGACACTTTACCCCTTGTCCCTTTCACTGAGTCATGAACTGTTTGCCGTCAAAGAGACATTTGTGTGAACGTGTCAGTTAAGCTATCTCCCTCCTTGCGTGGGATTGTGCAGATCAGTGAAACTTTGGAAGGTCTGCTCAGGTCTCCCTTTGCTTTGTTATAAAAAAATCATACTTTTTCACACCCCCACTCTCCTGTAGCTACAGCCGTAAAAAGAGGGTGCTTGGGTCTCGGTTCCTCCATCTACCCTACCCCCACTTCACCATAGCTTGTGGCCTGAAACCAGCTGGGTAGTAAGAGTCTAAGCTAGTATAAAAACATAGCGTTTGAATGGTCACAGGAGAGAACTCTCCGTCTGTGAGGTAGTCCACAGGGCTGATAGCGCCACGAAGGAAGCCATAAATTAACCTACCCTGATGGGCATTTATTGATGATTTTAGCTTTTTGCAGAGTGGGGAGGGAGAGGAGAAGGAGAAACTGTGTGGTGTATAGTTAATAAATGGAGACAGAGCCGGTGTTCTCAGGGTTTTAGTGGGTGATTTCTCTGGCCCGGGTGGCTTCTCACACCGCTCAATGATTAGGAGTCGTTAAACTAGACACCTAGAAGAATAAATCTTTAGAGATGGAGGGAAGGAGCATTTCTGGCACAATCTCCTTCAAGTTGTGGAGAGAGACACCTGGAATGCAAAGTTGAGTTCACAAAATGTGTTTGAATTGATACTTAGTGTGTATGACACTGAATAATGTTTGAGCGGCGAAGGTATAGACATTTTTTCTGTCATTGTTTACTATAAAACTGTTATGCAGGGATTCCTCATTGTCAGTAGGACAGAAGTAACTGAAGTTAATGGTAAACTGGAGTCACTGTAGCACGGTTGTAGTTTAGTGTACTTTTACAGATGTAGGATCTTGAGCTGAGAAAATAATCCTGCAGCAACAGGAGATGTGAATTATTATGTGGATTAAAATTCATGGACATTTTTGTAGGGGTTGATACATTTTTCGTAAGGGAAAATCAAGTCTGAAATTTCAAAGAAGCCTTTCTAAATCTCAAATACACCACAAGTTCTACATTTCCTGCATTGCAGTTCTCTTGCAACAGGGTGCTCAAATTAAGATCCTACACCTGTAAACGTACATAGACTTTGGGGAATGGACTGTAAATCAGTGAATCCTGGGAGAGGAATTTGGGCCGTAATCCAAATAGGGTTTAATTTTCAACTGTGTCAAATGCAGTGAAAACAGGAAGAGCTATGCGTATGCAACCTTCACAATGTTCAAACATACCAGACTTTAACTATACGCAGTTGCCACGCGCATTATATAGCTTCCCAATGTAAATAATGGCTTTTATTTTCCAGATTGGCTTACATTAACTGTTTAAAAAAAAACTAATTGTGTAATTGCTGACACTTTTGGCCCTAATAGGAACTTATAACCTGCATATTGAAGCGAGGAAGGGTTTTGTAAGCTAATCTGTGAGAAGTCCAGTCAGTCAATGTGGATGAATGAAAGAGGCCCCATCAATCCGTCACTGATTGAGATAGTACAGATGAAGGCTGGGGCTCCCCAATGCTAGGTGCTGTCCACTGGGCTGTAAATTCTGGGCCTGTCTCACAGTGTGGGTCAGTGCCCTGCCTTGCCAGAGCCTGACCTGCACTTCTGGAGTTTTTCACTTCAACACCACCATCTTACTGCGGTGAACATCAAACAAACCCCAAGGTGGAGGATACTGGGAGCCTGAATGATTTATCACAACTAGCACAGCGAGTGTTCTCTTTTTCTTCTTCTCTCTCTCTCCCATTCCCTCTCTTTCTCATTTCACACTCTCCCCCCTTCTTTCTCTCAGACGCACAGTCACAAACGCAGTTATACACATCCCTGGTTGTGACAGGGTGAGCTTGCGGTACCATGACTATGTCCGTCGTTGTGAAATGGCTGTTTGTGCAGTGAGTGTAAATTATCATCTGAGCAGAGGCGTCAACATCGCGTCTCCTGTCTCTTAATCACTCTTTAAGGAAGTCCGGTGACAGGGAGGTTATCCCATTAACTTCTATACCTTAAGTCTTCAGGCCGGTTGACATGGAACGTGTAAATCCTTATGGTGTCATTGTGAAAAACTGCTGGCTCCATAAATCCTCTCATATCCATAAAAAAAACTCTCCCCTCTAGAGAGTCTTAGATACACAGAGAGCAGAAGTCTGCCAGTCATTAAGTCATAGTCACCAGGCCCCAGTCACCCCTTATCACTAATGGATCACTGTAGTTATATTCTACCCAGATTACGTTTATTTGTGTTATTTCTCCCACTGACAGAATGTAGTGGAAGCATAGAATATTATATTCTTACATCAATGTAATCATTTGATCATTTGAACCCTTCCAAAAGTATGGTTAAGTCTTTCAGTATTAAAGGCTTATGCTCTTTATGAAAATCTGGGATTTGATATCCATAATATTATTTTATGAAATTAGGCTATTTCTTTAACGCAGATATTTATTTAATTAGGATAAATGTTATGTTTGAAATCTGCACAGATGATACAGCTGACTGAAACACAAACTCAGTGTACCTCAGTGAAAGTGTCAATCTCAGACTCTGTAGACATTGGCACCACATGGCGGCTTAGAAGAGGCTGTGCTGCCCAACTCCAACTCCCGCATGTTCCATCCATTTGAACAAATGACAATTCATATTCAAACACAGTTTCCTATTGAATTTCTGTTTCTCGCGTTAAGGAGTGAGGGGGAACAGATTCAACTTTCTCACCACACACACAGTCAAGACAAAGATGTTTGCCAGTCGGTGACAGCGGGGTCGTCCCCTCCACACCCACGAGAGCAGGGTGGCATTGTCTCCGGGTGTGTGAATGGAAAACATGAAGGTTCTATGGTGTCAGGAGGACTGGGGAAAAAACATCAACTGGGCTCCAGTTTCACATGCCCTCCCCTCGCTTGAAACAGTAGTAATTATAAATGTCTTGAAACAGATCCAGAAAACAGAACGGAAATAGAGGTCCTGTGATAGGAAAGGATATGAAACTTCCTGTGCAGACGAAGCTGCAGGTGCCCTGATCGGGATCCGTCTGGCTGTGGAATCTTGGCCTGTTTTGTATAAACATATATGTATGTTTTTTACTTTCTCCTGCCTCCTGAAAATGGACGAGAAATGAGTCCCATTAAATATTCCTTAAGTGTGTGAGCCATGAGAAGACGCTAGAGGCCAAACAGATGTTTTGCTGGCTGCAGTGAGTACTTTGGCATCCTCTGCCTACCCTCACTCCCAAGTGCAGTTGTGGAGCAGCCTCCAGAGAGAGCACAGTGGCAGATGAAAAATGGATCAGCAGGACTGCGCCTTGAATTCACTGAACGGATGGAACATTACTCTTTAGTTTCTCAATGTCTGCTGATTGCACATGTATTCCCAGGGGACTCCCCTATATATCTACCTTCTGCTTGGTCGAGGTGATAACCACCTAGTCCCATTGCATTGAGAGCATGTTGTAGATAAACAGAGCATATTTTTATATTGACATTTGTGCCCTTTATAGTGAACAATAGAGCCACGCTGATGTGATCAGAAACGTGTATTCTGTAGCCCTTATGTTCATCGTTGGCTTCAGGCGCGCATGTCTCATCATTTGATCAGCCAAACAGACAAGTACTGTCAGCACTGTGAGATTGACAGTTTTAACAGAAAAACATTTGCTAAATGTGTTGACCTATCTGCAGACTGTCCAGTTCCCATCCACACCAGGCAGCTCTCTCTCTCTCTGTGTTGTAGGAGGATCAGATGTCACGGCTGCACCGGGAGCACAAACTCTGCCAACTTTCTGTAATACCAAAACGGCCTGCGTGTTTACCAAATAATAAGAAACCACACAGCTTGAAGCATTTCCTCGTCAACACAAATCGATTGATTTCATTCAGTGTAAAGGTTCTATGCATTTTTAGCAGTTGTCTTCATGTTGGTGTACTGTGAGAGGTCTGGATCCCACCACTTGTTTTATTTCCTAGTTGCACAATACACACAACATATAGCTTTCCCATGTCAGTTATCATCCTAAAACAGGCTTTGGGACTGACATACAGTACCAGTCAAAAGTTTGGACACACCTACTCATTCTAGGGTTTTTCTTTATTTGGACTATTTTCTACACTGTAGAATAGTAGTAAATATATAAAAACTACGAAATAACACATATGAATTATGTAGTATCCAAAAAAGTGTTAAGCAAACAATTTTAGATTCTTTAAAGTAGCCACGCTTTGCATTGATGACAGTTTTGCACACTCTTGGCATTTTCTCAACCAGCTTCACCTAGAATGCTTTTCCAACAGTCTTGAAGGAGTTGCCACATATGCTGAGCCCTTTTGGCTGCTTTTCCTTCACTGTGCGGTCCAACTCATCCCAAACCATCTCAATTGGGTTGAGGTCAGGTGATTGTGGAGGCCAAGTCATCTGATGCAGCACTCCATCACTTTCCTTCTTGGTCAAATAAACCTTACACAGCCTGGAGGTGTGTTGGGTCTTTGTCTTGTTGAAAAACACATGATAGTCCCACTAAGCGCAAACCAGATGGGATGGCGTATCGCTGCAGAATGCTCTGGTAGCCATGCTGGTTAAGTGTGCCTTGACAGTGTCACGAGCAAAGCACACCCACACAATCACACCTCCTCCTCCATGCTTCACGGTGGGAACCACACATGCAGAGATCATCCGTTCACCTACTCTGCGTCTCTCAAAGACACTGCGGTTGGAACCAAAAATCTCACATTTGGACTCATCAGACCAAAGGACAGATTTCCACCGGTCTAATGTCCATTGCTTGTGTTTCTTGGCCCACGCAAGTCTCTTCTTCTTATTGGTGTCCTTTAGTAGTGGTTTCTTTGCAGCAATTCAACCATGAAGGCCTGATTCACACAGTCTCCTCTGAACAGTTGATGTTGAGATGTGTCTGTTACTTGAACTCTGTGAAGCATTTATTTGGGCTGCAATTTCTGAGGTGGTAAATCTGCAGCAGAGGTAACTCTGGGCCTTCCTTTCCTGTGGCAGTCCTCATGAGAGCCAGTTTCATCATAGCGCTTGATTGCTTTTGCGACTGCACTTGAAGAAACTTTCAAAGTTCTTGAAATGTTCCTTATTGACTGACCTTCATGTCTTAAAGTAATGATGGACTGTCATTTCTCTTTGCTTATCTGAGCTGTTCTTGCCATAATATGGACTTGGTCTTTTACCAAATACGGCTATTTTCTGTATATTACCCCTACCATGTAACAACACAACTGATTGGCTAAAATGCATTAAGAAGGAAAGAAATTCCACAAATTAACTTTTAACAAGGCAAACCTGTAAATTGAAATGCATTACAGGTGACTACCTCATGAATCAGGTTTAGAGAATGCCAAGAGTGTGCAAAGCTGTCATCAAGGCAAAGGGTGGCTACTTTGAATAATCTAAAATATATTTTGATTTGTACATTTTTCGGGGGGTTACTACATGATTCCATATGTGTTATTTCATAGTGTTGGTGTCTTCACTATTATTCTACAATGTAGAAAATAGTAAAAATAAAGAAAACCCTTGAATGAGTAGGTGTGTCCAAACTTTTGACTGGTACTGTAGCTGTTATTTTTTTCATTTTGCTAGACTTGATTGGGGCTAAGACATGGTCAGTTTATTTATAATGGCTCATTATCAAAGGCAGTGAGTACTTATATGGGGATAATGATTTCTATACAAATGAAACCGCCATGTGTGGTGAGAGCAAGGACACGACGGGGGGATGGGTAAACCAAAAAGAAAACACACATCATTTCAAAATTTGCACTTTTGCACTTGAGTTTCCATCTTTGTTTTTTTCCCTTCGTTTCTAAATGAACCTAAAAGCAATTTTAAGAAACGTTGAGAGTTGATTTAGTGTGCAGCCTTGTCGTCTTAATCAACTCTCTGAATGGGACGAGACAAAAGTCTAACAGCCCCCTGAGCCCCGAGAGGGCCGATCCAAACGGTGGCTGATGGTTGTCCTTTTCTAGCCATGATTTAGATGGCGGCCTGGTCCACTGTTCCCCTGTTTTATCCCCTCTCCTTCGGCGGTGCCTTGTGAGAGGGGTTACGCCGTGCATAAAGCTACCCACGGACTGCATTCTTGCTCAGACTGTCGGGGCTGTCAAGGGGCTCCCCTGATTTAGGGCGTTCCACTACAGTGGCCCCTATAAATTTTAAAACTAATTCCGTGCTCTATAGGGCTTTCTGTTTTTGTAGCAGGCCCTCAGCTCCTCGTCGTCACTGACACTTTTATGAAGTGCTCTTAATGAGAGTCAGATTAAAGGTGGCCCCCGATGGAAGGCGCCTGAGAACACTCTGCTTGGATGGACTGGAAGAGAACTCACTGAGAAGGCTGGGCTGTGGCTGGGAGAGAGCTCACTGAGAAGGCTGGGCTGTGGCTGGGAGAGAGCCCACTAATAAAGGCTGGGATGTGGATTGGAGAGAGCCCACTGGGGGCCTGTGTCGATTCTGCTGTCTGAAATGGCTGTGGGTCCACTTTGTGCTGTGCTGGGATGTGTTGGACGAGGACCCTCAGTGGGCCTGTTTCTATCTGTTGTGTGTGTGGGGAAGCGTTTAGGGCAGGCTAATACAGATTCATTGAAGTGGTATACAAGGCTGTATGGTATGGCCCCCAGAGTGGTACAGGCAGATACCGAACACCTAAAACACTCAAACATGAGTTATTCATGTGCAAGGTACTTCTTGTAAAGCAGCCAACTGCAGGAGAGAGTGAGTGGGAGGGAGTGAGAGGGATGTCTGTGTGCTGAGTCTTGAATGGTTTCCAAGTGCGCTGGCATTTTATACCTGCCCTAAAGTAAACACTCCTCACAGTTTATAGCCAATTAAATTGTACTTAAGCCTCTAAGTTTACGTTGGTAAACATGTTGGAGAGCTAGAGAGGCCTGGGCCAGCGGGACACTTGAACCCTGCTTTCAGTTCTGCTCTCAGTGTATCTTTTCTCCCTCTCAAATAAAAGTATGGTAAGTGCACATGTATATACAGGAGGATTTAAGCCAGCAGATGTTTTCTTAACACCCCATCTATCAGACAGACTGACATTAATTAAAAACAGTGTCCGAGGAGTCGTTGTGATAGACCCAAACATGTCAATAAGCCAACGGGACTGAGACATCTTCTATTTACCTTACACTTACATAAGACATCCGTCATATTGGTATGATCAAATCACACCAGTTTATTAGGGGCTTTTAAAATAAAGCTCAGATGACTGTTATTAAACATATTCCTTGAGATATGTCCCATTTCTGTTATTTGTCTAAACACTTGTTTTTCTTTGGGTATTAATTGAGCTAGAAAAGAGTCAGTTTGGAATCACAGGTGGTTGTTTAACGGACGGCTTGCTTTAACGCATTACAGAAACCAAGTGTGGCCCGTGTTTAATGATCTCATAAACTAGCAGCGATGTTGTGAAACGTGTGTCTCTCTCTGTGTGTGTGTGTGTATATGTGTATGTGTGTGTATGAGAGAGTGAGGGGGTGTCTGGTGTCTGATAGGGATTTATCTCTCCCCCACCTCTTTGTCTGGATGTTGGAGTACTCCCCAGAGAGCCATGCCGGGCAGGCAGGAATCTCTGTCCACATTTCCACAGATTCTTCCCTTTCCCTCCCTCCCTCCCTCCCTCCCTGCCTGGCTCCCTGCCTCCCTTACACAAGAACTGAGAGGCACTGGTAGGAGCCAGGCTCACTCTCACTAGACTGTTTAATCAGGAACTACCATTAGTTACGGAATAGATTATTGTTTTTTTTTTGCTCCACGGTAACAAAACAATACATTTTTATTAAATAATATAACACACAATACCAATGATCCAACCTTACAATTATGCTCCCTCTCAAACTGATCCCAATAATCGAATCATAAAACACGTTTTTTAACAGCACATTTCTTATTTGATCAGGTAAATACTTCTGTCTTGATTCAGCATTTGTGTGTTGAGAAAACTGCACAAGTAAAACGTTATACCAGGGCCCCTGCGCCTCTTTAGAGCAGGAATGGCTGAATAGGCTCTGGAGAGAAACAGAGCTGCTCCTAGAACCAGATTTTCCCTCTAACATGGGCCTCTCCATCCTGTGTACTGAACGCTGCATCTTTTCTCCCTGCAGATTTTCATCAACAATGAGTGGCAAGACTCTGTGAGCGGAAAGACCTTCCCAGTCTACAACCCCGCCAGCGGAGAGCAGATCTGTGTGGTCCAAGAAGCAGAGAAGGTATTGTAAAAAATAAAAACAAATCTGTAGTTTCTGCATTCCCCATATCTTATATTTTCAGAAATGAAAACACAGGTATTTTCCCTTGGAGTGTTTGAGGAGTAGATGTTTGTTAGACAGAGCTACGCTTGGGTTTTCCACACATGTTTCCTACCACCACTGCCCTGGCATCCCCTCCTTCATACATTGTCCATGTGTGAGTTATGTGTCCAAAAAATAAGGAAAGCAAATGGGTAGGGAGTTTAGTCTAATGGGGTTTGATTCTCTGGCTCAGCTGTTCCTCCTCTCCTTCCCTAAATCAGCACCTCTGTGTGGAATAACTGAAGCAGAACAAACCTTAAACATGCTAATGGAAGATCCATTAAGTATCATTTGGAAGAGACAGACACATTTTATTTGTCTCAGTGGAGGTGGAGAAACACCTGTTAACTGGACAAGGTTCTATCATTAAACTACGTACTGGATACAGTTTCTCTGTTTCTATACCTCAGGCTGATTCAATCATTAAACTGTTTCTCTGTTTCTCTACATCAGGCTGATTCAATCATTAAACTGTTTCTCTTCTACAGGCTGATGTGGACAAGGCGGTGCAGGCGGCCCAGCTGGCCTTCACCCTTGGTTCAGTGTGGCGGAGGATGGACGCGTCAGAAAGGGGTAGACTGTTGGCTAAACTGGCTGACCTGGTGGAGAGGGACAGTGCATATCTAGCAGTGAGTCTACCACAGTGCTCAAAGTCCAGATCCCGGACTTCTTCGTTTTAGCAACATGCTCAAAGAAACATACACTATACAGTGCCTTAGGAAAGTGTTCAGATTCCTTGACTTTTTCAAATTTTTCTACAATTACAGCCTTATTCTAAAATTGATAAAATAAATAAAAAATCCTTAGCAATCTACACACAATACCCCATAATGACAAAGCAAAAAACAGGTTTTGAGAAATTTTTGCAAATTTAAAAAATAATAAAAATGTATGTATATTTACATAAGTATTCAGACCCTTTGCTATGAGACTCGAAATTGAGCTCAAGTGAATCCTGTTTCCATTGATCATCCTTGAGATGTTTCTACAACTTGATTGGAGTCCACCTGTGGTAAATTCAATTGATTGGGCATGATTCTGAAAAGCACACACCTGTCTATATATGGTTGACAGTGCATGTCAGCGCAAAAACCAAGCCATGAGGTCGAAGGAATTGTCCGTACAGCTCAGAGACAGGATTTTATTGAGGCTCAGATCTGGGGAAGGGTACCAAAAGATTTCTGTAGCATTGAAGGTCCCCAACAACACAGTGGCCTCCATCATTCTTAATTTGAATAAGTTTGGAAGCACCAAGACTCTTCCTAGAGCTGGCCGCCCGGCCAAACTGAGCAATCGGGGGAGAAGGGCCTTGGTCAGGGAGGTGACCAAGAACAGAGTTCCTCTGTGGAGATGGGAGAACCTTCCAGAAGGACAACTATCTCTGCAGCACTCCACCAATCAGGCATTTATGGTAGAGTGGCCAGACGGAAGCCACTCCTCAGTAAAAGGCACATGACAGTTGGAGTTTGCCAAAAGGCACCTAAAGGACTCTCAGACGATGAAAAGCAAGATTCTCTGGTCTGATGAAACCAAGATTAAACTCTTTGGCCTGAATACCAAGCGTCACGGCTAGAGGAAACCTGGCATCATCCCTACGGTGAAGCATGGTGGTGGCAGCATCATGCTGTTGTAACAGTTTTGCTTCGATCCCTCTCCTCGCCCCTACCTGGGCTCGAATCAGGGACCCTCTGCACACATCAACAACTGACACCCTCGATGCATTGTTACCTATCGCTCCACAAAAACCGCAGCCCTTGCTGAGCAAGGGAAACAACTACTTCAAGGTCTCAGAGCGAGTGGCCTTAGGCTTCCAGAGTGCCTAGTGTTGGCTGGATTGGTGTAAAGCTCGCCACCATTGGACTCTGGAGCAGTGGAAACGCGTTCTCTGGAGTGATGAATCAAGCTTCACCATCTGGCAGTCCAACGGACGAATCTGGGTTTGGCGGATGCCAGGAGAACGCTACCTGCTCGAATGCATAGTGCCAACTGTAACATTTGGTGGAGGAGGAATAATGGTCTGGGGCAGTTTTTCATGGTTCAGGCTATGCCCCTTAGTTCCATTGAAGGGAAATCTTAACTCTACAGCATACAATGACATTCTAGACGATTCTGTGTTTCCAACTTTGTGGCAACAGTTTGGGGAAGCCCCTTCTTGTTTCAGTATGACAATGCCCCCATGCACAAAGCGAGGTCCATACAGAAATGGTTTGTCAAGATCAGTGTGGAAGAACTTGACTGGCCTGCATAGAGTCCGGACCTAAACCCCAACGAACACCTTTGGGATGAATTGGAACGCCGACTGCGAGCCAGGCCGAATAGTCCAACATCAGTGCCCGACCTCACTAATGCTCTTGTAGATGAAGGCATCTTTTAGGCATCTTTCTAGACATCCTATTTCACTTTACATTAACATAAATGTTTTCAATTTAAAGCATATGCTTCCAATAATTAATGTAAAAAAAAAAAAAGATTTAAAACAAACGTATTGTGACAGAGAGATGTCAAAACAAGGGGACTGTTTTAAAAGATGCCGGAGAAAAGCACGACGTTTTTGCCCATGTGGTTATAATAGTGTTAAATCAACCTAATAACCCTAAGACTTAAAGGATGATTTATAACTTATAGGCATTGTAGCATGATGTTATTTTAGTATCACGTTTCGCCCCGGAGATAATGTTAAGACCCACTGTTTCTTGGAAAAAACAAAAAGACAAAGATTGTGTTTTAATATATATTTCTCTCCAGACTATAGAGTCCATGGACAGTGGGAAGCCTTTCCTGCCCACCCTGTTTGTGGACCTCCAGGGAACCATAAAGACGCTCAGATACTATGCTGGATATGCAGACAAGATCCATGGAACGTCCATTCCAATGGGTAAGTCCATTCCAACTCAGGCTTCCTGACAGTGGGTTATGTAGCGAAAAGCACATTGAATTCTTATTCTCTTCAATTTCAACGAACTAGAACCCAGGCAGAATGTTACAGGTCAGAGGTATGTGGTGGATGCCAGTGCCAGGTGAAGATGACTAGTTAGCTAGCAGCAGATAAACAGAGCACCAGGCTTCTCTCTGGGGGCCTGCGGGACAGGAGATGAGCTGTGCTGAGGGCACAGAGGTGATGTGAGGGTAAACATGGCTGCTCCCTGGCCAGTTATAAATCTGAGCCTTAATGGTCGCCCTCCAGTTGAGACTGCCACCAGTGGAGCCCAGTGACAGGATTAAAGAGCGAGGGCCGCTGGCTGTTCTGGCTAATTTAGCCGTTTGAAAGTGTCGCGACGGGGAGTCTATAGGAGTTAGGACAGCCACTCCGCAGCTCTGTCATAGAGCAGCCATTAGCTGGGCGAGGGGTTGGGTAGGTTGGGGTGGTGTTGGGGTAGTAGTTGGTTCTCAGGGACCCACTTGAGGACCAGATGGGGTCTGCTCACTGAGGGCCTGGCATTAGGGAGTCTATATAAGTCATCCACACTCTTTTAACAGGCATGTTAAGTCATTGTTTAGTAGCCAAGAAAACAGAGGACCTAAGAAAGCAGTACTAGTACTGACAACCCCCTGAGACTAGCACTGTGGTCTGTTCGCTCTTCAAGCCCCTCCTGTGTTTCTTCACCAAACCCAGCCAGTCCTCAGCTTGTTAAGAGTTTGGCTTGAGCACTATTCCAATGTGCAGCAGTGTTACAGAGCAAACAAACAGACATGTTTCTGTGGCCTGGATGATGTTGAGATGTCAGCGATGTTCTTATCTAGGCCACCAGGGAAGATGAAGCACTTGGCCAGTCCACCCTTGGGCCTTAGTTCCAGGTCCAAGCTCCTCCTCCTCCTTTCTGGAGCAATGTTTCATCAGCTGAAGCCTTAGCCATCCTGTTCTCATGAACATCACATAACTCTATTGTAATAAACACTGTTTAGTTTTCTACCACTCAATAGCGATTGTTATTACTACTGTTGTAGGGAACGAATAAACATGGCACACCCTCAACAAGTATCTTCCTTTACTCTGGTAATGTAAGAGGAATGAAACTCTCCTTCCAACTTAACACCCACTGCTTTCTCCTGACTTTAAACAGAGTCACACGTATCATTTTGCTCAATGCAGTGTAACAAAAGAATGGTATTGTGTGATGTATTGCCTTTTTACATCTAGATGAATTGTGTTGGTAAAAAGCACAACAAGGACACCTGGTGTTTTGATGTGTCATCCGATCACTGCTCTGCTAATGTCTCATACATGCTCATTTCCCAAACCCAGCTAGAGCAGAGGATAGTAATGAGCCTTGTCCCTGTGTGTTCCTCTACAGATGGAGACTATCTTACGTTCACTAGACACGAGCCCATAGGAGTGTGTGGACAGATCATCCCTGTGAGTGTGCCAGTTTGTTTTCTATTCAGATGGCTAGTCTTAGAGGACCAATCTAACAGTCACTCTCCCACATCTGCAAAGCTTCCCACTCAATATGCAGAGAGAGGTGGATAGATGGAAAGGTGTTGGGATGGTGGTGGTTGTGGTTGTGAGGTCTGGGACAGAGTCAGCCCCTTTGTTAAAACATATTGTGCAGGTTCCTGGAAGTCTCTGACATGCTTATCAGTGAGTGTATATTTGGGTAAATCTGTTGGCAGGCTGAGAAAGAGGCTGTGTCAGGTCAGTATAAGCTCGGAGAAAGAGGGGAAGAGGAGGAAGGGGGCGAGAGAGAAAGAGAGAGAGGGGGGGGGCACTATGAAAGAGACAAGGGACAGAAGGACAGAAGTAAGAACAGAGCATTGATTGTGCAAGAGCTTGAGGAAGCGTGTGTGGGTCTGTGCTGAGGCCTACTGGGGTTCAGTGTAAAGTAGAAATAACACCAGCCTGTGTAGTACCATGACACGCTCTAAGTACTGCACATGTGTTGCAATTTCCTTGTTTTCTCAGTGATGTGGGAAGAGAATAGATAGGGCGAGAGAACATTTCCTGTCATGACTATGTTGGGCAAGTGAAAGTGAGAGTCTATGAGTGAGTAAGCGACGGAATGTGTGGGAGAGCAGGGAGAGCAGTGACGAGTTATTGAGTATGAGTGAGCGCCCTTTGTCAGGAGTCTGATGTCCTGTGTGTGGGGTGGGGTGTTTGTGTCTACAGTGGAACTTCCCACTGATGATGACTGCGTGGAAGCTAGGTCCAGCGCTGGCCTGTGGGAACACGGTGGTCCTGAAGCCTGCTCAGCAGACCCCCCTCACCTGCCTGTACATCGGATCTCTGGTCAAAGAGGTACAGTACAGCACAATCACCACAGTAACCCAATCCTTAGAGCCTCTTTATCCACATCCTCCATGTATTCTCTCTGTGTTCGGCCTCTCCCCTTCACTGAGATAGTGTGTCTCTCTCGCCTCTTGTCTTTTTGATGTTCTGTCCATTCTCTCTGGTCTGCTGGTAGGGAGGTTGGGTTGGGTCCGGATTCCCCCACACTGCCTGTGGTTTTGCTTGGCTCTCCTGTCTTCTCCTCTAAAGCTTGTTTCCTCTCATATTGTTTTGACAGGCCGGGTTTCCACCGGGAGTCGTCAATATTTTGCCAGGATTTGGGCCAACGGCAGGAGCTGCGATCGCTTCACACATGGGCATAGACAAAGTGGCTTTCACAGGATCAACTGAGGTAATTTCCCTGAACAAAGCGATTGACAGATAATCCACTGTCCCTATTGCTTTCTATAGTGACACGGTGACCAACATGTGCAAAGCAGTAGAGATGGAGTGCTGTGTAATTAGGGGACATTGGGTTCCTGTATTGAAGTCTAAATGACAAACAAACGGGGGCTTACATAAGCTGCGTGCTCTGTCATTACTTCTCACCACAGGTGGATCAGAGGTGAGCAGTCTGCTGCTGGACTTTAACACACACACACTAATGTACACATTAACACACACATCTACACTGCACACACACACACACACACACACACACACACACACACACACACACACAAACTGTACATACACTGACATACATAGACCAGTCACAAACAAACTGGTTCCTAAGTGTCCCAGCCAGTGTAATGACAACCTACTACTGTACCTTACAGATATTGAGTTGTCTATCAGGTCCCTAGGAAAAACAGCCGCCAAAAACAGCCGCCTTCATAGACAGTGGAAAAATGTTGATGGAAAACTAGGAGTGATCAAGGGCACACCATGTTAGGCAGTGAGCATTAGGAGATGTTGTGGTTGGATTGCATTCCTCCGTCTTGTGTGATCAGTCAGAATGACAGCCAATTCCATTAATGTAGATCATTTTATAAACATCTGTTATTCCTAACCATAAATGTACCCCCTCAGGAAGTAAGAGCACGTACAGTAATCTTAACATAATTATGAAGTGCCATAAATCGATGGATTTTATATGTTTTGAAATGACCTGCGTATATTTCACGTGTATATGTCGTAAATGAAACAGGGTTTTGTAGTGTTTAGAGAAGCCCTAGAGTTTATAGTGTCTTTGCTTTGACTCTGGGGATCTGTTTGGAGAGAAAGGGAGGTGAGTGACTGTTTGTGTGTGGTATTCAGCACCCACCAACACTGCTGCGCATGTGCAGACATAATAGATTGCTATTGGTGATAAGGAGACAAACAGAAACGCTGTAACCAAAGCAAACTCACATAATATGGAGAAAAACATTGATTTAAATTGTGTGGTTGAATCAAATCCAGGCCTTTATTGAGAATATAAGGGATTTGTTTATTATTATTTTTTTTATGTAAATGTTGCAACATCTCTGTTTTGCCCTGTAAAGATGACAAAGACCCAGATGTCCAAATCATCTGAACGGTTATTAATGAGAACCAGTAATAAAGTTAATGAGAGTGAATAGGGTTTCAATTGATCCTCAGAGTCCATTCATGCAGCCCAAACTTGAGTCATTGAATCATTTGATCAATGCTCCATTACCTAAACAATGAACATCCACAGGGCTTTCTCCACCATCACTTTACATGCTACCAGGCAGCACACACATATGAGCCTTCCTCTTTTTTTTTTTTACCATCGGCGGTTCCAGAACATTTCCCCAAAAAGTGGCCAGTTGTCTTTAACTGCTTTCTCTGTTGTTGTTTCCTGTGATCTGGAGTCAATTACAGAGTGGATGAAGCACTGCTGTGAGAGAATGTAGATGCCCAGACAGTGAGTCACCTTGGGTTTCAGTCACACCGGGCGAGAGGGGACAGTGGACACAGCATCCTCTGAGAGGCTGGAGGGGGTAGAGGGGTGGATGGGTAGAGGCTTGAAGGGGGGTGTGGTTTCAGGTGGCCATTGCGTTAGCGGTCCCTCATCCTTGTACTCACACACACACAGGGCTGTGACTCTCCACAGTAGCGGCCCAAGTGGGATCCAGCCCAGCGTGTCGCCTTTACACTTCAGTGAATGCATGCTAACGTCATGTTAGTCAGCACCCCTCAAGCCTCGCCATCAAAGACAGCGACAGCCAGGACAGCTTCAGAGAGCGTGCTGCCTGCCTGCTGCCTGCTCTACCACTCTAACCCGAACACTCAGCAGGCTTCCCTGCTCATTTCCTAACACAGAATAACGCAGTCTGGCAATATTGGGAAAGGGAGACATTCCAGTGTTAAACATTGTTCGTGCAAAGAGATGAGGCATCACTATTTTCCACTGGGGGGGGGGGTCTCAGAAGTGTTTTTTCCTTCTCCCTTGACCCCCTCTATCTTCTCCCAGCGCTGGTCTTCTCACTATCTCCTGGAAAATAAAATAATGTGTGTCAGTGACTCCTGGGTGGACAGGAAGTGTGCTTGTTAGTTTATGGTTATGAATGCTGCTCGCTCTCTTTCTCAGGCTTGTCTCCATTTAATAAGGGTATATCTCATCTCATGGTGTTAAGAAATAATGTTGGGGTCAATACAAGACATCAGTATAATAAGAGCAGCTGGGCAGACTCAAATACTCGCAAGCGATTCATTTTCACTGAGAACTCACGCTATGCATTGCTAGAGAACCACTGTTTTTACACGTCTCCACTGCGTGAGTCTGGAGGGAGACGGGAAAGGGCTGTGGAATTCAGCAGTATTTGGATAATGGTGAGAGCAGCACTTTTGATGAGGGTGAAACTGTGAACAGAGAAGTCGAAAGGAAAGCTCCTGCTGCTGTTTGATAAACACTCCCAACTCCTCAGATCATCCTCAGCATTCAGCGCTGCCAGCCAGGGCAGTGTAGGCCAACGTCGCACCCAACAGGCACCACTTTACAACTTTTCACAGTTAGGTACTTCAATGTGCCACAAGCCCAGGCTTCTGCTGCCACCCATTCAACCTGTGGTTGCTTCTTCCTGCGCTTGATTAAACAAGAGATGCTGTTCGCTGTTGAATCATCACTTTATTTTCCTGCTGAAGCCTCCCTGAACCTGTAATATATATTTTGGCTGTGTGTTTGGCACACTCGTGTTTCAGCGGGCCCAGTGGTGCGTCCCTTGTTTTGGGCCTAACCAACCTGCTAAGCTATTTAATGGCTGCATCCATTTAGTGATCCGTCCACAGGTCTGCTTGTGTCTGCGTAAGTAAACTAAACCCAAGCCCTGTTTCCTTCCCAGGTCGGCAAGCTGATCCAAGAAGCAGCTGGGAAGAGTAATTTGAAGAGAGTAACGCTGGAGCTAGGAGGAAAGAATCCCAACATTATTTTTGCAGACGCTGATTGTAAGTTTGATGACACTGTTTTATTAGTTCCTCCCGTTTCCCCATAGGTGGTCGTCCAGATGGACGCAAGGCTTCCCTAGGTGGCATCGCCTGATTTGAAAATGGGGTCGAGAGAGAATCGCTGAAATAAAATATGTGCTAGATTGGGGTTGTAATAAACAGAGCGTTTCAGGTTTTTTCCTACAAATTTGGCTCTATCTTTTGAACCTTTTAAGCTACAAAATATTATGAGCCCATCACTGTTTCCCTCTACAATGCCCACAAGCCGTGCAGGACTCATTAGAACAGAGTGGACAAGACCAGGCAATAAATCAGACTGGGGGGAAAAGACCATCATCAATGATGATGTTCTTCTCTACACAGAAGATCATACAACATGAATGCCTGATGATCTTCTGAACTTTTCAATATCTTTCTAATCCATTTCAGTAACTTTAAACCATACTTCCTTCAGATTGAAATACTGTCAAAAGCACTGTCAGACTGATTGATAATCGACTGTCATAGCTCCAATTAAAAAAGTAAACATTGGCCATTGATTACATAACTTTTTTTTCCATGGTGGGGTCGCGAAAATATTTTGATATCAAAATGGGGTCGCGGGACAAAAAAGTTTGGGAACCCCTGCCTTAAAGACATTGTCTTGATAGAGGGCCGAGGGGGATGATTTACAATGTTCTGTCCAATAATTTAGTCTGACGTGCAAAATGAGACAGCGGATGTGTCCACACGGAGTGAGAGCTCTGGCATCTTCAAAAGCTTCTGCTGGGCTCCACAGGGCTGTGAAAACCAATGGATGGATGGATCTCATGTTAGCTCTAAGTGTCTCACAGAACTGGGGGTGCCAGGGCTTTCAAATGCTTTCAGCAGCCGCGAGAGGGGCTCCCCCAAGGCCTGTAAATCAGGGGAATGGAACCTGCCCCGGTCGCCTGCATCAGCCGAGACCCATAAATCACTGGGCTCCGTTAACCCCTTGCGTGCCATGGCAGGGGCCTGTCTCTCAGGTCTCAGATAGCAAATGCACAGCACAGGGAATAGCTTGACAGTGGTAGAAAACATCCTGACCATGATTGGAAAATACATTTTGTGCATGTGTAGTGTATGTGCATTAATGATATTCACTTTTAATCAATGTAATTTATAAGAACCATATGGAATTTCATCAACATTTTTCTATATGTTATAATATACTACCACATACCGCTAAAATGAACTGTATACTGAGCCCCCCTCTTCTTCCTCTTCCTCAGTGGATCTGGCTGTGGAGCAGGCCCACCAGGGAGTGTTCTTCAATGCAGGCCAGTGCTGCACTGCAGGCTCTCGTATCTTCGTGGAAGAGCCCATCTATGAGGAGTTTGTGCGCAGGAGTGTGGAGAGGGCCAAGCGGAGGACAGTAGGAAGCCCCTTCGATCCCACCACGGAGCAGGGCCCACAGGTGAGGATAGAGGGCCATTGACCCTGCAAGGGAGGGAGGAGTCAAACAATACTCTCTATGTCAAAACATGTCAGTTATTGACTCAATATGTGCATGACCAAATATAATGTTATTTATTTACTGTATGTTAAATATGCTCTTTTGGCTTTCCTTCTTGTTTCCTCCTTTTTCTTTCTTCTTTCTCCTCTCCTCTCCTCCCTCTCCCCGTCTTTCTCTTAATCCAGATCAGCCAGGAGCAGCAGAGCCGCGTGCTGGAGTTTATTCAAAGTGGCATCAGTGAGGGAGCCAGGCTGGAGTGTGGAGGCAAAGCCCTGGGCCTGAAAGGATTCTTTATCGAGCCCACTGTCTTCTCCAACGTCAAGGATGACATGCGCATCGCAAAAGAGGAGGTACGGTGATACACTGACTGACTGGTACACTGAATGACTGATACAAAGTATGACAAAAACACAGTATGACTTTCCATGCCCTATGATTTTACGGAAGGTGGTTTCCAAATAAGTTAAAATGTCTATTAATGGCCTCGCCCCCCACATACTAAATGGTTTGACTAAGCAAGGATGTCATCATGGAATGTTTCAACATGTCATCTTACACGTACTGCTGACTGTCCACTCCAGATCTTTGGACCAGTTCAGCAGATCATGAAGTTCAAGACTATTGATGAGGTGATTGAAAGGGCCAATAACACAGAGTACGGACTGGTGGCAGCTGTGTTCACCAGAGATATCACCAAAGCCATGACTATCTCCACAGCCATGCAGGCTGGCACCGTCTGGTAAGACCCTCTCATCATCATAGCTATCTATGTGTCCCTGGTTAACCCCATAGATCATATAAAAGGTTGACTCATATTACTGTAGCTTTTTAAACGATAGCTCATACAGTATCCAACTACACTCCATTCAGCATGCTCTTTATTTAACCAGTCTTGACAGCATTACCATTCAACATGATACAACTATTATACAAAGCAGAAGATTCAAAAGCTGATGTTTGATATATGTTTTGTGTATTTCTTAGGATAAACTGTTTCAATGCCCTGAGCACGCAGTGTCCATTTGGAGGATATAAAATGTCTGGCAACGGGCGTGAATTGTAAGTATTATTTTCTATTTCCTAGCCCACTGTCTGAAAGTGCGTGACTAAAGCCAAGCAAATATTCCTGTAAACTGTGTGCTTACAATAGAGAAAAGTTTCCCAAATTAAGCTTTGTACACAATAAGCTTGCTACAGTTCATTAGAAATCTGTTTCAACTGACATTGTGTGTGTTTGTTTGCAGGGGGGATTGTGGCCTGAAGGAATACTCAGAGGTGAAGACCATCACCATAAAAATATCAGCCAAGAACTCCTAAGGCGGCCAGCCACACCACATGCAGTGGAGGAGGACTTCCTCTGAGGCGCACCACTGACCCTCTGGCTGTCTATCTGTGGTGGTAAAACACACTGATCATCCCAACTAGCCATGACTATGGGCAACTAACTCTATTGGCTGTGAAAACTCCCTGCCCACTCCTCTCCCTCACCTCCCATGGGCAGTCCGCACATCAACATCAGCTGTCTCCATCAGCCCGGTGTCCACCGGCGGTCTCAAGTTCACACCAAATCTCTCCTCCACCTACTGCCATCACCCACCTCCTCCACTAACCACACTAAAGCACTCGGAGAGACGATGGGAGAGGCTACTCTGTTCATATCCCCCCCAAAACCCCCCTAACCCCCAGGAGTTGGACACTCACAGACTTAAGCACCGCACCTCCATCCCTGCTTTGCCCCATGTCAGCTAATCATTGTAGCGTGTTGGGAGGCAGTGTGGTCGTGTTGTATCATTGTCAAACCTCCTACTGTATGTTATTATGTATCATTGCTTTGATTTGCCAGGTAACATTCATGGAAGCATATCAGCTCATTCCAAGACCACTGAAGCTCTCAACCTCAGAAATGAATGGATGAGTCCTTTGAAACTGTTATTAGAATGTTTTATTGTTGATATCTAATTGTTCATGTTTTTATTTGAACTTTTACCACTTAACACTGTATGTCAATGTAAACGTGAAAACAAAAATGGTTAACCTCTTCAAATAATTTTTGTCATACCTGCTAAGAAGAGGAGTAATGTATTTTAATCATAATGTAAGTTTCTTATCCATGTCCATTTATGTTCATGTTTATACAATTATGTACTAAGAAATTATAAGATATAAAAAATGGACATAGATTTTTTAGTAAAACACGTTTTTTTCTCTCAAAAACCTGGCTCGGCTGTTTGTTTCAATGCCATGGGAAGTAATATGTTGTGACATAGTGCAGTCACTTGCATCAAAGCTCAGTTTCCAAAATTCATGCCCCAGCTATCCTAGCTCTGACATATTGCTCAGATATTTCATATTGCTCAGATATTTTTGTCTCAGTGCAATTTACAGTTCCGTTCTGGCCAGAGATCTGAAGAGGGCAGACAGGGAGGGCCCCAAGTCTCGTTTTAATATTTAACTATGAGCAAGACAAAGACGAGGCTGCTGAAGACGAGGCTGCTGTTGTAACTCATGGTGAAAAACAAGAGGAGTTTACTCTCTTAACGAGGCATTTGGTGCAAGCCTTATGTTATGTCTGAGGAGGCACTAAACTGCAACTGCAGTAACAGAGTTAACAGAGATGCTCTTCTGGTGATTATTACAACGTCTTGAATATTAGTGTTAATCTTAACATTCATACCATAAAAGACAATTGTATATTTCTACAGTACGTAGGCCTGAGGGTAAAACACAAACAATAACAGGCCAATACATCTGGTAGGTCCCTCCATGCAGCTCCTGCACAAGAGCATTATAAACACTATGCTCTCTGGACACATATACATTTGCAAACAGATTTACTGTTTGATATGCCAAAGACCCAATGAAAATAAGAGATCTAGGGCCAAGGGACCAATGAAAGGAATAAGAATCAGAGTGTGTGCGAGAGGCCGCCTTGAAGGAGAGGAATTGTGCAGATGTGAGCACCCTTCGCTGAAGCCTTCCCTTGGCAATTGTCTTTTGAAATGTCAGAGTGGATTTTCCCACAATCCCCCTGCCTGTCGGTATCTGTAGTCATTCCAAAGGGATGATGAAAAAGTGATTGTCTTATTACGGCACTCTGTTAGCTCAACAGGGAACGTCAGAGCAAGCCAGGGACACAAAGACATAACCTCCAGTTAAGGACATCCGCTTGGAAACAAACCACACTGACAAGGACGTTCAACGTGCTGTTCAGACAGCTCCAGAGTCTGCTTCAGGATGTTCCTCTTCTATTTCTTTCCTCCTGAAATGTTGTTTTTTGTTTTCAGCCCAGGCATCTACTGTGCCATGGTATGCTTTAGCTTTAGTGAGATGGATTGCGGCACTGTGTGTGTAATGAACACTCACGAAGGAGGAGGGAGGACTGTATGCGTAGAGCTAAGAGATTGCAGGAAAGGTCTGATCCTTCTCACTAGAATGTTGTGCAACAGTTTCTTTACAAGCGTTTCACTCCAGCAGAGTATGAGCCAAAGCTCAGTGAACAATCACTTCTCCAAAGCCTTATCCTCCAAAGCCTTATCATGTTTCCCTCTCCAAATTAAATTGGTACAAGTTCATGTGAACCCACCGAATTTAATTGATATGCATGGGAAAGTTGTATGGTACAGGTAGCGCTAATTACATAAAACCTCTGCAGTAGGGCGACATCTTTTCCGCAGGCATATTGAAGATAGACATATTCCATGTGGAAAAATGTTTGTGTGCACAGTAAAAACATACCAAAACATCAAAATAGAAGCCACAACGCCCTACAAACCTAAAATAGAAAGCATATACATGTTTAGAACAACACATTTTTTTACAAATATGTAAAAGCAACAAAAATAAACATGTACTAAAAGCTTTCTTAAAAATGAGTTGGCACTGTGATACCTTGTCAGGAATAGATCTTCATGATGAATGAATCAGTGACACCAGAAGTCTAATATGTAACATAAAATACATTTTCCATTAAGAAGTGTTATCCTCAAAGATTGGTCAAGCCTTTATGGGACAGATGATGTACAGGTTGATTTAAGCGCTGTCTTGGAATCCTTCCAAGGTGATGATCCTATATCCATCAAGACCTGAATCCCCATATGAATGAACCGCTCTATGTATTTATTGGAAATAGCACTTATGGTGTCTGATAAGTATCATTCACTAACCATTACCCTTTGGTCCTTAAACTGATTTATGAAAACCATTTGCATATAACCTTAACATCTATTGAATAGGGTGAAGGATTCAATATTGCTGTGAAAACTCTTAAATTCAACCAATGAGACATACTTTCCAAAGAATGAAATTATGATCTATGGATCATTTACGTGGTTTGCCAAATAGATTTTGAGACTAATGCAATGTGTCATTTAAGCAGTAAGAACCTAAATGAGAATGTGACATTGCAGTCTTAAATGTTGTCATTTATCTTCATTAAGCTTAGAGGAGACCTTACCCATGCCTGAGCTCCAGCACTTTCTTGTCCATAGTGATGGTACAGAGAAGATGACATCTAATGGACAGAGATCAGAAGAAGCTTTACCACTTTGTCCCTCTAGGGGGAGACACCTATTTCCATACCACTGCCTTCAACGGGTCTCAATACAGATCAGGCCTAGCCTAATACCATAGCAATTAAACGTAACATCAGCCCCATGACAGAGGGAATATTAAAATGTAACATCCGCCCCATGACAGAGGGAATATTAAAATTGTAACATCACCCCATGACAGAGGGAATATTAAAATGTAACATCCGCCCCATGACAGAGGGAATATTAAAATGTAACATCAGCCCCATGACAGAGGGAATATTAAAATGTAACATCAGCCCCATGACAGAGGGAATATTAAAATGTAACATCCGCCCCATGACAGAGGGAATATTAAAATGTAACATCAGCCCCATGACAGAGGGAATATTAAACATATCTATCTCTATTAACAGTTTACATTTTCTTTATGCATTTGGTAATTTGACCAGTACATTCGTCATTGACCATTATGCTTTTTAAAGGCTCAATGCAGCCATTTTTACATCAATATCAAATCATTTCTGGGTAACAATTAAGTACCTTACTGTAATAGATTTCTATTAAAAATGTCAAAAATGTCTCTCTCAAGCAAGAATTTTGCTAAGACAGTCTGGGGGTGGTTTGAGTGGGGAGGGGGAAATGAAAACTAGCTGTTATTGGCAGAAAGGTTTAGAAGTCTATTTGTTATTTGTCTATAAACCGATGTCACCATGGAAAGCCCAAACTCCCGGCCATGCAAACCTGCTGATTAGAAGATTGTATTTTCAACCAGCAACTATCAGGAAATAATAAAAATAATTCACACGTTTACAGTGTTAGTTTCATCAGCTGTTGTGCAATATGTTATAAAACACAGGAAAACTGATTTTTTTTATTGCACTGGGCCTTTAAATAATTGCAATAAAGTGATTTTTTATTTGGCATAAGAAACTGTACTACCTTGTGCCAATGATATGATAGATTATATGTAATTACATAATTAGGCATATGGTGACTCATTTCAATTGTTGAAAAGTTTCCATAATCTCATAAGGCCATTGATGACTCCAGAACAAACTGATGAAAGGTTTCATCATTTCATGATGCTCTAACAGTTACAGGGTTTCCCAAACTGTTTTGGTTTGTAGGGATGTAGACTAATCATCTAGCTGGTTATGGGTGAGGGTCTGACCCTGGTTCATCACACAGTCATGCCAATGCTGACTTCATCACTCAAATAAATAGGGCAGGGCAATTCAATTACAGTTCTGGAGGTCCGAAACACTAATTCTGTTTCTACCTGGCAGGTACTTGTACTCACCTGGTGTCCTAGATCAAATTAGTTCCTGAGTAGAGAGGAAGAATGGTGAGAGATAGAGTGTAAACTAGGTCTACACACACTTTGGTAATATCAAGTCTCCCTCTTGGCTAAACGCTCACAGGGTAGCCTAGTTAATCCAAAGATAATAGATGGAACTTGTGCTGGCAGAAACCACAAGACCCGTCTGTGTTCTCGAACTCCCTCCAACATAAACGGTTTGCCTAATACCACCACTGGTAAACTGCTTCCCTACCGCAGCTGCTCTTCTAATCTAAGCGACCACGACAGGTAGCAAAGCAACCGTAAATCATGGCAGCATTGAGCACCTGGAACGAAGGTTTTGATTCCTCATCTGTGGATTCTATTGACATGCCACTGGACAGCAGTGGAGATACAGTTTGGTAAGATTGAAATGTGACCACATTCTATCCTATTCCATGGTCCATGTAGTGTTTTGTACATAGTGTAATATCAAAGTGTTCTCATACAGTAGGCTTAAATCACTGCTCCTACACGTACAAGAAAACGTGCACTGTAGACAATGAGGATATAGGCAAATGTACCATCTCAGCTTTGGTTTTTCATTTCAGGACATCATGTTGGAATATATCTGGAACACTGAAATTATCTTCCCTTTGATAGACTAGAAAAGTGTTGCTTTTTCATTAGAGATGATGAATGGCCAACGTTCGTGTAAAAATTAAATTAATTTAATCCATCCAGTCATTTGTCTCCATTTCATCCCTCTACAATGTTACAGTTATGTGGGACATTTTCACAGGATGTTCCTTTTTGAAAAGCTGTTATCTCAAACCCCCTAGTGAGGACAATTACTCAATGATAATAAATTACAACTCATAATCAGATATGCCAAAGGAAGCAAACCGGGACATTACTTTTTTAAGGAAACAAAGGGGGAAGAGAGAAAGGAAAGTATTTAAGTCAATCTGGGTCTCTGCCAGTTCGACTGTAACCTTTGCTCTCTTGGTTTGGGAGTTAGCTAGTTTCCTCTTTCCTCTGACATCACTCTCCGGGATCCACACAATAATAATATGACCCCAATTGCATGACATTACTGCTTCCTTAAATGCACATTGGAGAATTGTGTTAAAAATCCTTCACCACTGCAGGCTGACTGTAGTTCCCAGCAAGCACCAGCTGCACAGTTGGTGTCCATGGGAGAGGCAGAGCGGATACACAGAAACCAGTCTGTTATGGACGAGGGAAAAACATTTCATTGGGCAGGAATACTGTACATTGGCAGCCTACATATATAGGCTACATCCCTGCTATTATTATGACAGAGGCAGCTCCAATATCTCTTTCATATACTCACATGATACTTAGATATTTACATCATATTTACACAACATGTACTGTATCTATGATAAAGTGCAGGTAGTTCCTAATGTACTCATGGGGAAGTGTTTAGGACTGGACATCTAGTGATACATTGCAACCTTTCAATTTTACCTGGGGAAGAGTAAAAAGTGATATACAATTCATTTTAACCACTGTAGTAGTAGTGGCAGTCTACCTACTGTGACGTGGACCCTGCATTGGTATTAATTACTATATCATCATCATTTATGAGGAAGCACATATTATTGAAACATAAGAGGGAATTCTGGTTAATTTACAAGCCAAATGGATTTAACTATGACAAAATTCTACCCGTTCTGTGCCAGCTTGATAAATTAAAAACCCCATTATCTTAGCATCCAGGCTCCAGTCCACACAGCAATAAACCTTAGTGAGCTCTTAAACTCCTGTGTCTAGTATATCGAACCCCCTGGAGAGTCTGGTTCTGAAATTTAAAGCAAATTGCTGTTTGAAATCAGTGCTTTTTTCCTCCAAGCCTCAGATCTTAATTTGTTGTTGTAGCCTATTTTAGAAATATGAGCCAACTGCTAAAGCGCACACAAAAAGGGGCATAAAAAAATGCACCTTATGTGATTTTTTTTTTTATGCAAGCCAGATGTGAGCAAAAAGCATGGAAACAGGTGATGATAGCACTACGCTAGGATTGAGCAAAGATGGAAAAGGGCTTGAACCTATTCCTGTCTCGCTGTTGGGGTCCTAAATAAATATTTGTTTGTCTCTTTCTGATTAAATGACTTCTATATGAATTGGGCCAGACCAACTCTTGGTGTTGTGTAAACGTGGAGGGCCAAAGGGCTGCTCTCAGGGCTAAAGTATTTTCTCAGGCAAGACAAATAATTCATTTAGAGTTTTTTTGAGGTATGAAATCAGCACGTCCATGTGAAGCGATACCTCGCAAGTTGGGAGATCCACACCACTTCAGAATGAAGGAGCTGAAGATTAGCTCATCTAGCCAAGGCCTAACAGATATGGTATCGCTTCATGGCTGGCGCTATTGCCTCAGTGTGTATATTTTGCCATATTTGTGTGTTTGCGTACGTGCATGCGTGTGTTGGTGTGTATGTGCACGCTGCTATCCCACTGGGTACAAACTGGTTGAATCAACGTTGTTTCAACATAATGTGCCAATGTATTGTGACGAGGAAAATACATTGGATTTGAAAAAAGTTATCAATTGTTTTGAGGGTGAAATTTCACCACAGGATTATGTCATCATTGCAACCAATTTTCAATATAGACAGACCTGGTATAAAATATGTTGAATCTGTACCTTTGAAACAACGTCAGATCTTCCAACATTATATCCACTATCAAAAAACAAAACAATAGGCAGGGCAGCACCTCCTACTGGAGAGTTGATCTACAACTTTTCATTTGTTCTCCCATCCAGGGTTTTAACCAAGCCCATCTTTTATATTTGTCACTGACTACTAACAATGTGCTAACATGAGAATGATTATTGGGAGATCTCTTAACTAAATATATTTACTGTTGCTATCAAAGTCATTCCAAAGGGTAGGTTCAACAGAGCAAATGAAACGTAACCATACTCTATAAGTCATACATCATCAATGAGACTATTTAGGCCTATATAGCATTTGCAAAGTCATTAACAGCTATTGTTTCAATTCAACACAGGGTTCAACACAGGGTTCAACTAAAAATAGAAAATACATGTATGTACATTTAGGTCAAATGGTTTCAAGCTTTGGTTGATTTCAAATTAAATCCTCAAGCTTATCATTCATATGTTGGAGTCATGTCTCCATCTCAACCAGAAATAAATTAAAGTTAAAGAATACGACAAAATCGAATCAAACTTTATTTAAAGCGCATTTAAAGTTTGATTAGATTACATTTGAAGGATATGTATTTTCTACTTGGATAGTTCCATCTGTGCCACTGATTTAGTCTGGCTTTAACTCCAGTTTGTCTACAAATGTATAAACGATACGTTGGATTCACATCTTCATCTTAAAAGTTAAAGAATAGGAAACTTTAAATGCAGTTTAAATAAAGTTTAATTTGAGTCCTATTCTTTACCTTTGATTATTGGTTGAGATGGAGACTTGAATCCAACATATACATTATTAATTTTAGACAAACATGAATTTGTTGACAACCAAACCCAATTCAATATCGCTGGCCACATTTTGAGGTTAGCCTACTGTAACTATAAATGTCTTCTTATGTCATCATAGAAAGCGCGCATGTTCAAGATAGCATGCAAAGGTCGCAGGTCTGTTGAGATCTTCACAATTGCTATAATAATCTGCTAAGAATCTTGAAAAGCATTGATCACCTGCACTAGGCCTATGTACTTTTAATGTAATCTCAACTGCAATCCAGGTAATTTGGTTGTGCTATTAGATGAAGCACAGTGATGACACATTAAGTTGTTGTATAAATACAAAATATCTGCCATTGTATTCCCATTTGAACTTTGTTGTGATTTTAAATGGTTGAAAGCGCAGTGACTCTATTCTCTGTATACATCAATGATGTCGCTCTTGCTGCTGGTGATTCTCTGATCCACCTCTACACAGACGACACCATTCTGTATACGTCTGGCCCTTCTTTGGACACTGTGTTAACAAACCTCCAGACGAGCTTCAATGCCATACAACTCTCCTTCCGTGGCCTCCAACTGCTCTTAAATGCAAGTAAAACTAAATGCATGCTCTTCAACCGATCGCCGGCCTGCACCTACCCGCCCGTCTAGCATCACTACTCTGGACGGTTCTGACTTAGAATATGTGGACAACTACAAATACCTAGGTGTCTGGTTAGACTGTAAACTCTCCTTCCAGACTCACATCAAGCATCTCCAATCCAAAATTAAATCTGAATAGGCTTCCTATTTCGCAACAAAGCATCCTTCACTGATGCTGCCAAATATACCCTTCGGCGATGTCATTTACAAAATAGCCTCCACCACTCTACTCAGCAAATTGGATGCAGTCTATCACAGTGCCATCCATTTTGTCACCAAAGCCACATATACTACTCACCACTGTGACCTGTATGCTCTCGTTGGCTGGCCCTCAATTCATATTCGTCGCCAAACCCACTAGCTACAGGTCATCGATAAGTCTTTGCTAGGTAAAACCCGCCTGATCTCAGCTCACTGGTCACCATAGCAGCACACACCCATAGCACGCACCAGCAGGTGTATCTCACTGGTCACCCCCAAAGCCAATTCCTCCTTTGGCCGCCTTTCCTTCCAGTTCTCTGCTGCCAATGACTGGAACGAATTGCAAAAATCACTGAAGCTGGAGACTCATATCTCCCTCACTAACTTTAAGAATCAGCTGTCAGAGTAGCTTACAGATCATTGCACAATCTGTAAATAGCCCACCCAACTACCTCATCCCCATATTGTTATTTATTTTTTTGCTCCTTTGCACCCCAGTATCTCTACTTGCACATTTATCTTCTGCTCATCTATCACTCCAGTGTTTAATTGCTAAATTGTAATTATTTCGCCACTATGGTCTATTTATTGCCTTACCTCCCAAATCTTACTTCATTTGCACACACTGTATATAGACTTTTCTATTGTGTTATTGATTGTACGTTTGTTTATTCCATGTGTAACTCTATTGTTTGTGTCGCACTGCTTTGCTTTATCTTGGCCAGGTCGAAGTCGTAAATGAGAACTTGTTCTCACCTGGCCTACCTGGTTAAATAAAGGTGAAATAAAATAAATAAATAAAAATTAGACATTTAGATGACAACTAAACCATGAATATGACATTCTTTTTACATTGGAATTTGGTTGAGCCTTTAGATGGTTGAAAGCACAATTCAACAAACTTCAGCCTGTCTTTTTGAGTGGGTGAATAAAGGTTGAAATCTCATTGATCAACGTCTCAACCAAATATGACCATCATGTCCATGTTAAAATGACTTGGTGTGCCCAGTGGGATGTGTATGTTAGCATTAAACAAGGTAGTTTTATTTTGACTCCTGGGTATATCCACTCTCCACAGAGACTTTCTCTCCTTCCTCAGTCATGCGGTTCCAGCTTCACCAGGGGAGATGAGTTCAGCCAGTCAGTCTTCCTGTTTCATAGTGCGGGTCTTTATTTATTGTATTTATCCTTTATTTATCTAGGCAAGTCAGTTAAGAACAAATTCTGATTTACAATGACGGCCTACCGGGGAACAGTGTGTTAACTGCCTTGTTCAGGGGCAGAACGACAGATTTTTACCTTGTCAGCTCAGGGAACGCTTTAACCACTAGGCTACCTGCCGGGTCTACAGGAGACAGGTCTGCTTCACGTCAGGTGAAATGACTGCTGGGAAGGGAGTGTATCCAGCAATCAGCCTTGATGAGGCAGCCAGTGGAGTTGTCCTGTGAGACAGAGGAAAGCCACTGAACGTGTCAGACTGGCTGCAAATGCGGAAGGACAAAGAGCAGAGCTCTGCATTAAGGCAGGCTGGCCACCCCTGAGAGATGGGTATTTAGCCAGCAATTATGCATCTCACAGGACTGGGGGAGTCAATGAGAATGTCCCCCTCAACCCCAAAACTTGTGGAATGTTAATCTCGTGACCTCATCTCATGAGTTAAACGTTTGCATGCACAGCCTCTGAGAAACATAGACAAAACATAAGCAGAGAAATAAATAAAATGGGTCAATGTAATATTGTCATTTACTTAATCAGGGTGTTCACTTTGAGTCATAAGAACGTATGGTTTCAGAAGTCGTAAAAAAACATTTTTCATTGTTTTAAAGAGAATTAGGTGACTTACAGCAAAGGGATTTACAGTTAAGCGACACCTCCCAAGCAGGGCAGGCTATCCCTGGAGCTACCACAAGAGAGCACAGCTGGCCGGCCGCCCGGCCCCATGCATCCATCCCCTCTCACAGCACAGCACTACCTTCCTGCTGTCACAGTCACACACAGGTTTAAAAGCCCTGGCTTTGAACACAGAGCCAGGCACAGGGAAAGTGACAAGCAGAAACCCCCCAAAGACAGACAGCCGTCCAAATGGGGCCACCCTGTCCCCTCCACTGGCAAATTGCTGGCCAGCTAGCCATTTGGGAGAGTGGTCGTTCACGTTGATAGACTCATAAGAAAGCGACACGTTGGCTCAGTGTGGTGCCACTGGACTACGTGACAAATAGGGAGCTCCTAAATCATTACATTACAGTGTGAAATGATTGATTGGCACAGCAGACGGCCTGATCCAGGGAGAGTTAAAGGTGCTCTCTGTTTTACATCTCACCCGTTCTGTAACATGTTTATGCAGCTGGATAGTTTTATTGGACCAATTGAATTAAGTTGTGATAATTGAGATTAAGTACCATGCTCAAGGGTGCACTAGCAGTACCCCACCTGTCAGGGTGTTGGGCTCTAGTGGGTGTTGCGTCACATTCTTATTCTGTCTATATTAAACTGTATCAGTGTCATTAAACTTAAAATGGCCATAGACATTTATAGAGGCTGTATTAAAAGCTGAGCATTTTACATAGTGGTTCAATTGGGCCGGCCGGAGCCAACCCACTGGACAAAAATTGGCTGAATCAACGTTGCTTCCACGTCATAAAAACTTTAATTAAATAAATGTGGTGACATTGAATTAACTTGGAAGACGGATTGGATTTGCATAAAGTCATCAACGTTAAAGAATATATTTGTTTTTTACCTAAATCCAATGACATGGTGACATATATTTTTTCTTTCACATTGAATTCATGCTAGACGACAACTCAACCAAATGTAAATCAAAACTAGACGTTGAAATGAAGTCTAGTCGGAACCTTACTGTTAACTTACAGTAACCCTAAACCTAGCTTCATGTCAAAACCCCAGCTCAACCCTAAACCTAACCCTTGCTGAATCTCCATGGCTTGGTCTATACCACTGAGACTCGAGGACAGACATGTTATTTAGATATTGAGCGTTCCCTCATTTTGGAACTGTAAATTAAGAGCTACTAGTGCTTTAAAGCACAAGAGGATCAACTCATTTCCTTTACCATGCAGCACAGCACAGTGTGGGGAGAACACAATTCACATCTTAATAGATCAAGGGCTTCTCTTTGTCCCTGCAGCCGCACAGCCTCTGTGACTCACAATGGCGTCAGCTAAGATGTTGAGCTGGCGTGACACTTGACTGGAGAGCACAGCTGACCACCTGACCTCCCACTGGTGCCTGGGGAACACACACACAGCTGCCTGAAAACCACAAATTGTGCCTCTTCCCCCCATAGTGACAGCAGATGCACTTGTGTGTTCCTTAAATCCCCACCCATTCTATATTTAATGAGTACTGTTCTGTTTTGATGCACACTGGGCATACACACACAAACACATCTTAACTATATAGACAGACGTTTTTGTATCAATTCCCAGTTCATTGTTTTTTCCCAAATAGCTTTAGGAATAAGAGATCTATTTACTCATCCACTCACTCAACCATCCCTCCATTTATCGCTCCATTTATCCCTCCTTCATATCTATCTGCACGCCTGTCTGACTTACATAGTTTCATACTTACTGTATATCTTCCCCTTCCAAGTCTTACTCTTAACATTAACATAGTTGTGAAACAAAAAGGAGATGCATTGTTGGACAGATATACTGTAGCAAGGGATTTAGATTGAGCAGATTGGATTTGAATGTTATGGCAATATTCTGGCAACTTGATGGAATTTTACATCAAAGCTGTTTATATATTCGGGACTTATGATTTACGGCGCTGTCCTTCAACCATTTCCCCCCCAGAAAATACAGCTGTGAAGCTATAAAAACCAGAGGAAATTGGATTTGACAGTGTTTTTCATTCTCTCATCCCCCCAAAATAACATTACCTCTGATTTCCCATCTCTGACAACCGATGAGAGGAGGAGGGCAAAAGCTACGTTTACAACTGCAGATCCTCATTTGGAAAGGTGGCCAAGACAAGATAGAGCAAAAAAATAAACAGTCACCGGCTGTGGCCATTCTTCAGCGAGTGCTAGAATGTCCCAGCCCTCCAACCACTGGGATGGAGAGTCTTGGTTAGTGATGACAACTCTGATCTCTTCCCTCTGCAGGCACTCTCCTTTGACGAAGCCCAGCACATCTCTCTACTACTGGACAGAGCAATCCACCCCCTCTCTCTGTGTCACATGCACAAGTGCACACACACACAGATACACACACACACACACACACACACACACACACACACACAGACAGACACACCTACTACACCGTGGGCCATTTGTGTTGTTAAGTGTGTGCTAAATGCTACAAGGTGATTATCAGGGGGGGGGGGGGGAAGCTAATTGCCCCCTGTCCTGTAAGAACACCTTGGCTGTTGTGACTCTCACAGTGCTCCTTGAACTTCAGTGGAGAGGCCTCACTGTGCTGAGAGTTCCCAAGCCTTGTCAGTGAGACTCAATACAGTCTGTAACTACAGGCAACAGACATCCAATTAAATATTTTGGACTGGAAATATAAACAATAAAAATATGATACTTTTTGATCATTGTATCATGGAGACAGCTGAGCCCTTTATTGGGGATTGTTTGCTTTCACAACTTTGCCTTGATTCAAATCATGCAAAATTTTCACTGCTTAGAATTTTTTTTAATTGAAGGGTATTGTGAACATTCTGTGTTTTTACAAATCCTGTCCAGAGTATGACAGAGCCTCCCCTTCCTAACAATGGAGGAGGAGAACAGGGCTGATGGGATGAACATATTTCCATGATGCACTGTGGTCACTTCTTATCTATAATGTAATTATCAAGGTTATTATAGTTTTGTGTCTTTATGTTAATTTTTATTCCTATTTGTTTTTAGATTTTGGTGGGAAATTCTGTTTAGTTTCAGTTAGTTTTCTGACTTGATTTACTAGTTTTTTTCAGTTTTCATTTGATAAAAACATTTATATTTCATTTTATATTATTTAGTTTCAGTTTTAGTGTTAGGGACATAAAGTATCCTATGCATGGGAGGCTAGGAGCCATGTATGTGTTGTAGGATCTATTTATTCCCTGTTAGCTAGTGATAGCTAGTAGTCTTCTGTTAGCAAGTGATAGCTAGCAGTCTTCTGTTAACTAGTGATAGCTAGCAGTCTCCTGTTAGCTAGTGATAGCTAGCAGTCTCCTGTTAGTTAGTGATAGCTGGTAGTCTCGAAAATCCCAGACCTAGAGCAACAAATAAATATGCTTTGTAAACAACAGGTGTAGACTAACAGTGAAATGCTTACTTATGGGTCCCTTTCCAACAATGTAGAGTTAAAGATAAAGATACAAAATAGAAAATAAAAATTGAAATAGTGACACGAGGAATAAATACACAGTGGATAATGAATAACAATAACAAGTTTAAAAAAAACAGGCTATAAACAGGGAGTACCAGTCCCGATGTGCAGTCGATGTGCATGGGTAAGAGGTAATAGAGGTATCTATGTACATATAGGAGGGGGTAAAGTGACTAGGCATCAGGATAGATACAGTGCCTTCATAAAGTATTCACACCCCTTGACTTTTTCCATATTTGTTGTGTTACAGCCTGAACTTAATAAAATTGATTAAATTTAGAGTTTGTGCCACTGCCCTACACACAATATCCCATAATGTCAAAGTGGAATTATGTTTTACATTTTTTACAAACTAATTCAAAATGAAAAGCTGAAATGTATCTAGTCAATAAGTATACAACCACTTTGTTATGGCAAGCCTAAATAATTTCAAGAGTAAATATTAGCTTAACAAGTCACATAATAAGTTGCATGGACTGACTCTGTGTCCAATAATAGTGTTTAACATGATTTCTTAATGACCACCTCATCTCTGTACACCACATATCCAATTATCTGTAAGGTCCCTCAGTTGAGCAGTGAGTTTCAAAAACAAATTCAACCACAAAGACCAGGGAGATGGGTAAAAAAAAGCTAAATATCCCTTTGAGCATGGTGAAGTTATTAATTACACTTTGGTTGGTGTATCAATACACCCAGTCACTAAAAAGATACAGGCGCCCTTCTTAACTCAGTTGCCGGAGAGGAAGGAAATCGCTCAGGGATTTCACAATGAGGCCAATGGTGACTTTAAAACAGTTACAGAGCGGTAGGAGAAAACTGAGGATGGATCAACAACACTGTATTTACTCCACAATACTAACACAAATGACAGAGTGAAAAGAAGGAAGCTTGTACAGAATAAAAATATTCCAAAACATGTATCCTGATTGCAAAGCACAAAAGTAAAACTGCAAAACATTTGGCAAAAAAATTAACTTCATGTAACTTTATGTCCTGAATACAAAGTGTTATGTTTGGGGCAAATCCAACACAACACATCACTGAGTACCACTTCATAATTTCAAGCATGGTGGTGGCTGCATCATGTTATTGGTATGCTTGTCATCGGCAAGGACTAGGGAGTTTTTTAGGATAAAAAAACGGATTCAGTTTGCTTTCCAACAGACACTGGGAGAAAAATTTACCTTTCAGCAGGACAATAACCTAAAAAGACAACGTTGAATGTTCCTGAATGGCCTAGTTACAGTTTTGACTTAAATTGGCTTGAAAATTCTCATTTGTGTGTGTGTGAGTGTGAATGTGAGTGTGTGTGTGAGCGTGTGTGGCGTCAGTATGCATGTTATGTGTGTGTGGGCGTACAGTTCAAGTTTACGTACACTTAGGTTGGAGTCATTAAAACTTGTTTTTCAACCACTCCACAAATTTCTTGTTAACAAACTATAGCTTTGGCAAGTTGGTTAGGACATCTACTTTGTGCATTAACAGAAGTCATTTTTCCAACAACACTAAGTTGACTGCCTTTAAACAGCTTGTACAATTCCTGAAAATTATGTTATGACTTTAGAAGCTTCGGATAGGCTAATTGACATAATTTGAGTCAATTGGAGGTGTACCTGTGGATGTATTTCAAGGCCTACCTTCAAACTCAGTGCCTCTTTGCTTGACATCATGGGAAAATCAAAAGAAATCAGCCAAGACCTCAGAAAAAAAGCTGTAGACCTCCACAAGTCTAGTTCATCCTTGGGAGCAATTTCCAAACGCCTGAAGGTACCACGTTCATCTGTACAAACAATAGTACGCAAGTATAAACACCATGGGACCACGCAGCCATTATACCGCTCAGGAAGGAGACGAGTTATGTCTCCTAGAGTTGAACGTATTTTGGTGCGAAAAGTGCAAATCAATCACAGAACAACAGCAAAGGACCTTGTGAAGATGCTGGAGGAAACAGGTACAAACGTTTCTATATCCACAGTAAAACGAGTCCTATATCAACATAGCCTGAAAGGCCGCTCAGCAAGGAAGAAGCCACTGCTCCAAAACCGCCATAAAAAAGCCAGACTACGGTTTGCAACTGCACATGGGGACAAAGATTGTGCTATTTGGAGAAATGTCCTCTGGTCTGATGAAATAAAAATATAACTGTTTGGTCATAATGACCATTGTTATGTTTGGAGGAAAAAAGGAGAGGCTTGCAAGCCGAAGAACACCATCCCAACCGTGAAGCAGGGGGGTGGCAGCATCATGTTGTGGGGCTGCTTTGCTGCAGGAGGAACTGGTGCACTTCACAAAATAGATGGCGTAATGAGGAAGGAAAATTATGTGGATATATTGAAGCATCATCTCAAGACATCAGTCAGGAAGTTAAAGCTTGGTTGTAAATGGGTCTTCCAAATGGACAATGACCCCAAGCATACTTCCAAAGTTGTGGCAAAATGGCTTAGGGACAACAAAGTCAAGGTATTGGAGTGGCCATCACAAAGCCCTGACCTCAATCCTATAGAAAATGTGTGGGCAGACCTGAAAAAGCGTGTGCGAGCAAGGAGGCCTACAAACCTGACTCAGTTACACCAGCTCAGTCAGGAGGAATGGAAATAAATAAAAGCTGAAATAAATAATTCTCTCTACTATTATTCTTACATTTAACATTCTTAAAATAAAGGGTGATCCTAACTGACCTAATACAGGGAATTCTTACTAGGATTAAATGTCAGGAATTGTGAAAAACTGAGTTTAAATGTATATGGCTAAGGTGTATGTGTGTGTGTGTGTGTGTGTGTGTGTGTGTGTGTGTGTGTGTGTGTGTGCGTGCGTGCGTGCGTGCGTGCGTGCGTGCGTGCGTGCGTGCGTGCGTGCGCGCGCGCGCGCGTGTGTGTGTGTTTGGGTGTCAGTGTAAGTATCTGTGAGTGTATGGGTGTGGGTGTATGTGGGCCATGTTAATTCTGTAGTGATGTGGACACCGAGGAACTTGAAGCTCTTGACCCGCTCCGCTACAGCCCAATCGATGTGAATAGGGGCGTACTCGCCCCTCTGTTTCCTGTAGTCCACAATCAGCTCCCTTGTCTTGCTGACGTTGAGGTAGAGGTTGTTTTCCTGGCACCACGCTGACAAGTTTCTGACCTCCTCCCTATAGGTTGCCTCATCATTGTCGGTGATCAGTCCTACCACCACGGTGTCATCAGCTAAATTGATGATGGAATTGGAGTCATGTGCGGCCATGCAGTCGTGGGTGAACATAGAGTACAGGAGGGGACTAAGCAAACACCCCTGAGGGGCCCCCACGTTGATGGTCAGCATGGCGGATGTGTTGTTTCTTACCCTCACAGCCTCAGGGCGGCCCATCAGGAAGTCCAGGATCCAGTTGCAGAGAGAGGGGTTCAGTCCCAGGGTCCTGAGCTTGGTGATGAGCTTGGAGGGGACTATGGTGTTGAATGCTGAGCTGTAGTCAATGAACAGCGTTCTGACATGTGCATTTCTCTTGTCCAGGTGGTTGACGGCAGTGTGGAGTGCAATAGAGATTACGTCATCTGCGGATATGTCGGGGCACTATGCGAATTGAAGTGGGTCCAGTGGGTCTGGGATGATGGTGTTGAGGTAAACCATGACAAGGCATTCAGCATTAGGTCTGGGGAGGATGTCAGATTCTCTTGGACATTTAGAAAAACTTTGTTATGGGGAGGGTCCTCTTCAGACAGACAACTCTGCCAACAAATGAAGTTTGGGTAGGCGGGCCAAGCCTGAAAAATCTCACTCTTTCCGTAGCCTGTAGGCAGACATCTCAGAACGTTAGAAAACAGTTTGCTGGCAAAACCTTTGCTGTGGTTTTAGTGAAGGTAGATAATACAAACTAGCCACGCAATACACTCATTAAAATTACCTCCACATTCTCCATCTTGCTAGCTAGCTAGCTACTACCTTGTGTCCAGCAGGGTTGTTTACACTAGGGTAACAAGCAGATAAGGCGGGGATGTCACCGGATAAGGCGGTGACGGTCATCCCTGTTCTGACTCCTCCTCTTTTTCCCGACGCAAGTACTGTACTTGTACAGATGTGTAAGCTGAAACATTGGTTCATTGTGGGAGGCAACCCATCTGTCTAGAGAGATAGTGATAGTGATGCACAAGTTAGGCCCAATTGAAACATCGCCATCTCCTGGCAGCATTTACCTGCCAGATTCAGAAGCTTGAAAACCCCATTGGGAAAAAAAGTTTAGAAGAGAAAAAACTTTTTTATTTTATTTTATTTTGTTTTGTAGTCAGAGATAGTTTCAGTATAGTTTTAGTTTTGAAAGAGGTTTCTTAAATTATTTTATTTGTTTACTAAATAATTTTTTCATGATTAGTTTCATGATTCCTGCAACATCTGTAGTAAACCTAACAGGTTGGCCATGTAACGTAACTAAACTCCGAAAAAAAAGAAACGTCCCTTTTTCAGGACCCTGTCATTCAAAGATAATTCGGAAAAATCCAAATAACTTCACAGATCTTCATTGTAAAGGGTTTAAACACTGTTTCTCAAACAATTAATGAACATGCACCTGTGGAACGGTCGTTAAGACACTAACAGCTTACAGACGGTAGGTCACAGTTATGAAAACTTAGGACACCAAGGAGGCCTTTCTACTGACTCTGAAAAACACCAAAAGAAAGATGCCCAGGGTCCCTGCTCATCTGCGTGAACGTGCCTTAGGCATGCTGCAAGGAGGCATGAGGACTGTAGATGTGGCCAGGGCAATAAATTGCAATGTCCGTACTGTGAGACACCTAAGACAGCGCTACAGGGAGACAGGACGGACAGCTGATCGTCCTCGCAGTGGCAGACCACTTGTAACAACACCTGCACAGGATCGGTACATCCGAACAGCACACCTGCGGGACAGGTACAGGATGGCAACAACAACTGCCCGAGTTACACCAGGAACGCACAATCCCTCCATCAGTGCTCAGACTGTCTGCAATAAGCTGAGAGAGGCTGGACTGAGGGCTTGTAGGCCTGTTGTAAGGCAGGTCCTCACCAGACATCACCGGCAACAACTTCGCCTATAGGCACAAACCCACCGTCGCTGGACCAGACAGGACTGTCAAAAAGTGCTCTTCACTGACAAGTCGCGGTTTTGTCTCACCAGGGGTGATGGTCAGATTCACATTTATCGCCAAAGGAATTAGCGTTACACCGAGGCCTGTAATCTGGATCGGGATCGATTTGGAGGTGGATTGGCCGTCATGGTCTGGGGCGGTGTGTCACAGCATCTTCGGACTGAGCTTGTTGTCATTGCAGGCAATTTCAACGCTGTGCGTTACAGGGAAGACATCCTCCTCCCTCATGTGGTACCCTTCCTGCAGGCTCATCCTGACATGACCCTCCAGCATGCCAATGCCACCAGCCATACTGCTCGTTCTGTGCGTGATTTTCTGCAAGACAGGAATGTCAGTGTTCTGCCATGGCCAGCGAAGAGCCCGGATCTCAATCCCATTGAGCACGTCTGGGACCTGTTGGATCGGAGGGTGAGGGCTAGGGACATTCCCCCCAGAAATATCCGGGAACTTGCAGGTGCCTTGGTGGAAGAGTGGGGTAACATCTCACAGCAAGAACTGGCAAATCTGGTGCAGTCCATGAGGACGAGATGCACTGCAGTACTTAATGCAGCTGGTGGCCACACCAGATACTGACTGTTACTTTTGACTTTGACCCCTCATTTGTTCAGGGACACATTATTCAATTTCTGTTAATCACATGCCTGTGGAACTTGTTCAGTACATGTCTCAGTTGTTGAATTGTTGTTAAGTTTGCTGAAAATAAACGCAGTTGACAGTGAGAGGACGTTTCTTTTTTTGCTGAGTTTACATATCCAATCCCTTGGACGTATATTATATATTCAATTTAATTATTGCATGATAACCTTACATAGCACACTGGGTAGAAAAGGAAGACAGATTATTTATCTTTTTCCGTCTTTCCAAATGTGTGAAAGCATTAGTGAGTCCGGTGCATGGGAGTTTGTGCTTGTGGCTCCAGCTGAAAAGAGTGCCAAAATACTCAGGTTTTTTAAAAGTCCATTTACTCAGATTTGCCAGCGTTGTTTTCCTCTTTAGGTCTCTTAGAGACTGGTTTTACACTGTCTACACACATTACTTCCATAGCCGGTTGAAGGCTGATCCTGTCACCCACATTTTGTGTGCAGCTGGGCCACCCAGTCTGGACGTGCCTCTAGCATGTCATCCCTCTGTGTGGTCCTCACAAAAGGAAAACAGATAGATGGAGGGAAATCTATGGAAGTGCCAACGAAGAGAGAGATGTTTCAAAATCTGACACTGTCATTTCTGGGCAATAAAGGGAAGGGGAAAGGAAGGGAAGGAAAAAGATGGAAGAGAAAAGACAATAAAGCATAGGAAGAGACAGAATGTGTTGTGAGTCATGCCATGGGAGGAAAGAACAAAGTTGGAATGGTAGTGTGAGAGGTGTCAGAGGAGGAGTGAAGCATCCAATTGGATTTGCAGGGAATTAAATCTATATTATAGTACAGTCGTGGCCAAAAGTTTTGAGAATGACACAAATATACATTTTCACAAAGTCTGCTGCCTCAGTTTGTATGATGGCAATTTGCATATACTCCAGAATGTCATGAAGAGTGATCAGAAGAATTGCAATTAATTGCAAAGTCCCTCTTTGCCATGCAAATGAACTGAATCCCCCAAAAACATTTCTACTGCATTTCAGCCCTGCCACAAAAGGACCAGCTGACATCATGTCAGTGATTTTCTCGTTAACACAGGTGTGAGTGTTGACGAGGACAAGGCTGGAGATCACTCTGTCATGCTGATTGAGTTCGAATAACAGACTGGAAGCTTCAAAAGGAGGGTGGTGCTTGGAATCATTGTTCTTCCTCTGTCAAACATGGTTACCTGCAAGGAAACATGTGACATCATCATTGCTTTGCACAAAAAGGGTTTCACAGGCAAGGATATTGCTGCCAGTAAGATTGCACATAAATCAACCATTTATCGGATCATCAAGAACTTCAAGGAGAGCGGTTCAATTGTTGTGAACAAGGCTTCAGGGCGCCCAAGAAAGTCCAGCAAGCGCCAGGACCGTCTCCTAAAGTTGATTCAGCTGCGGGATCGGGGCACCACCAGTACAGAGCTTGCTCAGGAATGGCAGCAGGCAGGTGTGAGTGCATCTGCACGCTGTTAGGTTTGAGAATATGTTATTGTGGGAAATGGATATGTTTTGCTTGCCTTTTCACACTGTGTGCTCATTGTATCATTAAGCCACAACATTACTATTGTGGGGTATGAGAAAATGTTTCATTTCATACACATGAATGTGTATGAACTAAGGCTGACAAGTTGTGGAACAATACAGTGGGTTGTGCAGCATATGGGGTGACTAGCTGAACGGCGGTGATTAAACCTTGAGCGAGAACAGTGTGTTGAAGATATTGACACATGCATGGAAACAATGTTGCAGACAGCAGACTGTCAGTTTTAGGTTGACACAAAAACAGGAGCTGAGCCTGTGGCCTCAGTAACCCCGGACAACAAGCGCCAATAGGCTGGGACCAGCCTGTGCGCCTACTATTGGCTAGGCAAGTCTAAACCACGCCCAGCCACTGTTCTGATAGGCCCATCCCGAGGTGGGAACTACCTCTGTCAGAACATACTTATACCAATGCATTTAGCAGAAAGGGCAGTTCTCTGTTAACCCTGCGTGGTACTACATTGAACCCGTATATACGAAAATTGCATTTGCCATTTATTGCTTAGCTAATAAAGGTACATAGTATACAATTAGTGACTCAGAGTTATAACTTGTTCTGATACCAGATTCGAATTGACGCAACCCTAACAACGCACAGTGAGGCAAAGNATATTTTGGGTCCATGGCCAGGAAACTCCCCAGACCTTAATCCCTTTGAGAACTTGTGGTCAATCCTCAAGAGGCTGGTGGACAAACAAAAACCCACAAATTCTGACAAACTCCAAGCATTGATTATGCAAGAATGGGCTGCCATCAGTCAGGATGTGGCCCAGAAGTTAATTGACAGCATGCCAGGGCGGATTGCTGAGGTCTTGAAAAAGAAGGGTCAACACTGCAAATATTGACTCTTTGCATCAACTTCATGTAATTGTCAATAAAAGCCTTTGACACTTATGAAATGCTTGTAATTATACAAAAATATCTAAAGACACTGAAGCAGCAAACTTTGTGGAAATTAATATTTGTGTCATTCTCAAAACCTTTGGCCACAACTGTAGGTACCTGTTGGTAGGCCTGGATGTATGTGAGAGGCAAAGAGTATAATGCTGTCATGAAGGCAAAGGGTGGCTACATTGAAGAATCTAAAACGTAAATTATATTTTGATTTGTTTAACACTTTTTTGGTTACTACATGATTCCATATGTGTTATTTCATAGTTTTGATGTCTTCACTTTCATTCTACAATGTAGAAAATAGTACAAATAAAGAAAAACCCTTGAGTAGGTGTGTCCAAACGTTTGACTGGTACTGTACATATATTGAACTATGCTTCCCTCCTGGAGCTGATAGTATGAGAGCCATTGAAACCATGGAGCCCAAATTAGAGCAATAACATTATTTTACTGGAATATATTACAGCTTTTAATAAGGGCAAACTCAGGTTTCCTAATTTGTAGAGTAAACACAGGTGATATCATTTATAGACATTTTGACATTTTTAACCATCACATACAGGCATCTCCTCATGTTTTGCAATAAAAACACAAGTAATGCAGACTATAAATACCATAAACCAGTTTGGATCTTCAAATGTGGGTTTGTGAAAATTCACCATAAAGAGCACAAAATTCCTTCTTAATCAGGTTTATTTGTGGCCTGCTGGATGGAGAGAAGAGAAAGGTATTTTCCGGAGCACATGGTACAGATCCAGTGCCCTGAAGGTGTTGTGTCAGTGAAACACAGGCAGCTGGGAGAGATTAATAAACGTCCGTGCATCGTAAATACTGCCGTGCTCCTGTGATTTATGCCACATCAGACAGCAGAGGGATGGTGAGATAAGGGCAGCGCAGAGACAAACGTTCTGTTCCAGCGCGGGAGGGAGGGAGACACATCTCCCCACCCTCCATCTGATGCGAGCTTGTGCTGTGCCAAAGGTATCTGAGGCTGGAGAGACTTGATGAGGAGTCTGGGAGTCACGGAGAGGAGAGGGGCATGAGAATACCCAAAGCAGGTTTATCTGTTGTCATATGGGTGTGTAACCTTGCATCCAAAGAGACTGCAAACTAACTTAGTCAGTCAAACAAAAATGTATGTTTCTTGAATCAGTCATTCGTATACATGCCATCGGACCACAGTTGATTAAGCACAGAAATACTGGTCTATATTTGAGAAGACAGCTCTGTCTGTGTTTAGTTTTTTACTGAGATACAGTTTTTCCCTACCTCTAAATCAGTAGTTTCCTATCTGGAATCAATCATATGCACATAAGATGACCAGTTGGCTTGCTTAATGAAAAGCCAAAGGGTGCAAGTATTTACACTCACACAGATGGGAGTGATTTGTTGATATCCAAACAAATATATAATGTCTTGTTTTACCAAGGTTTGCAGAACGTTGCGGTCACAGAGGGGAGGAAAGGGTGAAACACAGCGCTCTCTGGCCAACAGGAGAGGAAGAAGGTGGTTAGAATCACGTCTTTTGGCTCTGCTGATCTTCCACTGGGGAGGAAGTAGGTTTCCATGGCCAGAAAACAGGATCTACAAACCAGTAACGCACTCCAGGTTGACTCTCCACCCCAATGGGCACAAACTGGTTGAATAAACGTTGTTTCAAAGTAATTTGTCAACGTATTGTGACGTGGAAAATACATTGGATTTGGAAAAAGTCATCAATGTGTTGTTTTGAAGGTGAAATTTCAACCGCTGGATTATGTCATGGTAACCAAATTTCAACATAAAATATGTTGAATTTGTACCTTTAATAACCTCAGCGTTATATCCAATATCAGAAAAAACAAAAACAATAGGAAGGGCAGCACCTCCTACTGGAGAACTGATCTATCTACAGCTAACCTTTGATCTCCCATACATAGTTTTCAACAAGCCCAACCCTGCTTAGCTTGGATATTTGTCAATGACTATAACCAATGTGCTTTTGAGAGATCTCCACTTGAGGGAAAAAGGAAACCGCACACTGCTCTTGATAGTATCACTGATTTTTAATAAGCTTTACGTATCGGCCTCCACTTAAAAATGGGTAGTAAAAATTATGCTATTTAGCCCTACAGTATATGCATTTGCCAAGTTATCAAGAGCTATTGTTTGAATTAAATAGACAATTCAATAGGCCTAGGGCAGGGTTCCCTAACTGGAGGCCAAATTTGGCCCGTGGGTGATTTTATTTGCCCCCTCTCAACTGTTGGGCATAAAAGACTGTAAAAACACCAGCAAATCAGCTCCAAGTGATTTTAATTTTGGAAATCTGCTCTAAAATATTCCTACCTATAATAGAAAGATTTATGACACCATGAACCATCAGATCCTCCTCTCCACACTCTCAGGGCTGGACATCTCAGGCTCTGCACACTCTTGGATCGCATCCTACTTGGCAGGCCGCTCCTACCAGGTGACGTGGAGAGGATCTGTGTCTGCACCACGTAATCTCACTACTGGAGTCCTCCAGGGCTCGGTTCTAGGCCCTCTCCTCTTCTCTCTATACAACAAGTCAGTCGGCTCCGTCATATCCTCACATGGTCTCTCCTATCATTGCAATGCGGATGACACTCAACTACTTTTCTCTTTCAACCGTTCTGACACCCAGTTGGGGACATGTATCTCTGTGTGCCTGGCAGATATCTCAGCTTGGATGTCGGCCCACCAACTCAAGCTCAACCTTGACAAGACAGAGCTGCTCTTCCTCCCAGGGAAGGCCTGCCCACTCCAATACCTTTCCATAACTGTTGACAATTCCACAGTGTCCCCCTCCCAGAGTGCAAAAAACCTTGGCGTGGCCCTGGACACGATCTGTCCTTCTCTACAAACATCTAAGCAGTGACTTGCTCATTACAACATCCATATAGTACGATCCTACCTCTCACAGGAAGCGGCGCAGGTCCTAATCCAAGCACTTGTCATCTCCCGTCTGGACTACCGCAAGTCGTTGTTGGCTGGGCTCCCCGCTTGTGCCATCAAACCCCTGCAACTTATCCAGAATGCAGCAGCCCGCCTGGTGTTCAACCTTCCCAAGTTCTCCCATGTCACCCTGCTCCTCCGCACATTCCAGTGGCTTCCAGTCAAAGCTCACATCCACTACAAGACCATGGTACTTGCATATGGAGCAGCAAGAGGAAATGCCCCTCCCTACCTTCAGGCTGTGCTTAAACACTACACCCTAACCCGAGTTCTCCGTTCTGTTACCTCTGGTCTCTTGAGCACCTGCTCTGCCCAGTCAAAGCTTTTCACTGTCCTGGCACCCCAATGGAGGAACCACATTCCCCCTGAAGCTAAGACAGCAGAGTCCATGTCCATCTCCCAAAAACATCTGAAACCCTACCTCTTCAAAAAGTATCTTAAATAATCCCACAGCACCCCGCAGGAAAGGTATCTTCTGCTTGGATAGTTCCATCTGTGCCACTGATTTAGTCTGGCTTTAATTCCAGTTTGTCTACAAATTAATAATTGATATGTTGGATTCAGGTCTCCATCTCAACCAATGTCCAGATGTCTTTTCTTATTAATAGGTGAATGATAATGGCAAGGAGAAGTTATCAATATTTAAAAATGTACAGACTTGGTAGATAGATTTTCATAATTTACATACACTCAATTAGTATTTGGTAGCATTGCCTTTAAATTGTTTAACTTGGTTCAAACGTTTCGGGTAGCCTTCCACAAGCTTCCCACAATAAGTTGGGTGAATTTTAGCCCATTCCTCCTGACAGATCTGGTGTAACTGAGTCAGGTTTGTAGGCCTCCTTGCTCGCACACGCTTTTTCAGTTCTGCCCACAAATTTCTATAGGATTCAGGTCAGAGCTTTGTGATGGCCACTCCAATACCTTGACTTTGTTGTCCTTAAGCCATTTTGCCACAACTTCGGAAGTATGCTTGGGGTCATTGTCCATTTGGAAGACCCATTTGCGACCAAGCTTTAACTTCCTGACTGATGTCTTGAGATGTTGCTTCAATATATCCACATAATTTTCCTTCCTCATGATGCCATCTATTTTGTGAAGTTCACCAGTCCCTCCTGCAGCAAAGCACCGCCACAACATGATTCTGCCAACCCCCTGCTTCACGTTTGGGATGGTGTTCTTCGGCTTGCAAGCCTCCCCCTTTTTTCTCCAAACATAAAGATGGTCATTATGGCCAAACAGTTATATTTTTGTTTCATCAGACCAGAGGACATTTCTCCAAATAGTACGATCTTTGTCTCCATATGCAGTTGCAAACCGTAGTATGGCTTTTTTTATGGCGGTTTTGGAGCAGTGTCTTCTTCCTTGCTGAGCAGCCTTTCAGGTTATGTCAATATAGGACTAGTTTTACTGTGGATATAGATACTTTTGTACCTGTTTCCTCCAGAATCTTCACAAGGTCCTTTGCTGTTGTTCTGTGATTGATTTGCACTTTTCGCACCAAAGTACGTCCATCTCTAGGAGACAGAACACGTCTCCTTCCTGGGCGGTATAATGGCTGCGTCGTCCCATGGTGTTTATACTTGCGTACTATTGTTTGTACAGATGAACGTGGTACCTTCAGGAGTTTGGAAATTGCTCCCAAAGATGAACCAGACTTGTGGAGGTCTACAATTTTTTCCTGAGGTCTTGAATGATTTCTTTTGATTTTCCCATGATGTCAAGCCAAAGAGGCACTGAGTTTGAAGGTAGGCCTTGAAATACATCCACAGGTACACCTCCAGTTGACTCAAAGTATGTCAATTAGCCTATCAGAAGCTTCTAAAGCCATGACATACTTTTCTTGAACTTTCCAAGCTGTTTATAGGCACAGTCAACTTAGTGTACGTAAACTTCTGACCCACTGGAATTGTGATACAGTGAATTATAAGTGAAATAATCTGTCTGTAAACAATTGTTGGAAAAATTACTTGTGTCATGCACAAAGTAGATGTCCTAAAAGACTTGCCAAAACTATAATTTGTTAACAAGAAATGTAATTGTGTAACTCTAACATAGACAATTAGCTAGAAAGGTAACTCCAAACACCTTTTCAATAGTAGCAGCTGTTTAGCAGATGAAGCACAATGATAGCACATGAATCTGTTGTATAAATAAACAAAATATCTGACATTGTATTCCCATTTGCTGTGCTTTTAAATGGTTGAAATGGTTGAAATAGTTGGGGCGGCAGGTAGCCTAGCGGTTAAGAGCGTTCAAATCCCCGAGCTGACTAGGTGAAATTCTGACGATGTGCCCTTGAGCCAGGCACTTAACCCTAATTGCTTCTATAAGTCGCTCTGGATAAGAGCGTCTGCTAAATGACTTAAAAGTAATGTATAATGTTGAGTGCAGTGATAGACATTTGGGTGACAGCTAAATAAAAAAATCTGACATTGTTTTTCCACTGGAATTTGGTGGTGATTTTAGATGCTTGAAAGCATATTGATAACACATTGACAATTCAACTACCTTTTGGGTGAATATAGGTTGTAATCTCAATGATCAACGTCTAAACCAAATATTACCCAATTATCCATGTTGAAATGACGTGTTGTGCCCAGTGGGACTTTTAGAGCTTAGCTAGAGGTAGACAGAGAGAGAGGAAGGAGATAGAGAAAGAGCTAGAGAGAGAGTTTGCGAGGAGAGAAACACTGGACCCTTGTGCCTTGTTAGCTGTTACTGTACCTGACAAAGGCAAAGGCCTATAAACAAATGGCAATTTGGAGCATTACAGCAGTAAAGGGGCTCTGTCTTTTATACATGGTTTCATGCACTCATCTTACATTATGGAATGTTCTGGATATGGGTACAATATAATTTTGGATCTGTGTACCTTTCTTTGTCAATGGGCCTTCCTTCCCACACAGACTGATGTCACTTCCACTCATCTCTCACTACCCTCTTCGGGAATTTGCAGTCATTTTGCAATCAGACCAACTTTAATTGTAGATACTTACAATAATCATCCCAAAGTAAAGTATACCAAACTATGAAGACATGAACATACCACAACCATGTGTGTTCCCTTCACTGTCATACAGTACAGTTCACTGAGGTGCAGCCAAGGAGAATGATTAATGACTCACATTTTCTCTTTTTTTAACTGAACATTTTCAGATAATTGTGACAAAATGGAAGGGTGTGGGTTAAACAAGGAAGAGCTGGCATGGCACAATGGATGAGAGCACTAAATATAACTGCTGCAGGGAAACGGCCAAGTGGGATACGGTACTGGTATATCCTGTTAACACTCTGTGGTATTATCAGACCGACGGTCTGGGATCTTAAATCCATCCACCTTGACGCCAAAACACAAAGGTGGAACACAAGCTGCTTAGCTGAGCCCTGTGAATCCGAGACCCTCGTCGGAGCAGATGGGGAAAGCGGACGGGGTGAATAATTGCTTTATGACAATGACATGGGTGATAATGAAAAGAAGATTTACATAATCACAATGCTTCAGGGGTGATGTCATACAGAGCCCTTATCGTAGCAAACTTCTCACTTACTGCACAGTTTGGAGGCTGTGTTGCAATGTCACACAAATACCCCAGTGTTTAGGTGGAAGACCTCAGAGTTATAGCCAACTACAGCTTAATATTTTATTTATTTTGTCATTTGTACACCCAAGTTTTAACTGGCAAACCTCTTGTCAGTTGGAGAAAATACCAGATGACACTGAAGGTGCAGGCTATAGGGCCACCTTCCAGTGTCTCCTCCTAATACTTCAGAACTGTACACACAACACAGAGCACTGGAGATGAGTCAACCACATAGGATGGGGCCAGCAGGCAAAGCCCACCACGTTGAGCTGTCCAGCACTGATGATGTCACTCGCAGGCCATTCTCGCCCCCTTCTCGCCACGGCTGCAGCAGTGGTGCAGGCAAGCTGAGTGGCGGCAGGATTTGTTTTTCTGGGTAGACTGCGAGGAGTCGGTTTAACGGTTGGGGATTTTTATTTAACGGCGCTCCACATGGAGCCCTGCATCCCCGCTCCTGAGAGAGAAAGGTGTTAATTCCATTTCTCAATGTGTTTTTAGTTTGCCCCATCGCTGACATGTTTCTCAATTATGTGGATGGAAAATGCAAGGCAATTACCGAATTGAGCAATCCTTATATTTATATAATAGCATCCACTACCACACCCTTGGGAGAATATAAATAAATAGTGAGGTTAGTAAACAATGACATAGTAGAGCTTTTCGACATCATTAACAAATAACGGCATTAACAAATAAGGCATGAAACGACTTAGCATATAGAGCGCTGTGGATGAAAACTGAGGGGCTCCTTTTAGCAACGGCAAACAAACAATTGCTTCATAGCTGTAGATCAAGTCAATCCTTTTAGTTTGGCATCAGTTCTCTCAGATGTTCTTTCAGTCTGCTGTCTGGCAAGGTTAAGGTAAGAGAGGAAGATTGGGTTTTACTTAGCAGATCAGCAGTCTAACAATCCTCCCATCCACCCTGTGTGTAGTGGGACTGGACAGGGAGTACACTTTAAACTGAATGGGTGGACAACTTAATCTTGTTTCATCATAAAAGACATGTGAACAGTCAGTATATCAGCTATACTGGCCAACAGACCACCATTCACATTTTTGAATTGCACAACACACTAGAAAACACATTCGATTCAATGTAATAATCCATCAACTAACGATTGCATGAGAATGCATCTAAGTGTAAACCAGGCCCAAGTATGAAAGCATTCTGGGCCAGCAGCTGGGTGGGTTTCAGCAGCTAAGCGGTTCTGCTCTGGTCTGCTGAGATCCTGCTAATGACCATCCATGTGGACTCCATTTCCTTCCTGTCCCCAGCCCGCCCACCTATTTATCCTGACACACACACACAGAAAATGATATAGCGAGAGACTTGTCGTTTTTCTCTCATATGCTTTTAAACGGCAGATCGGAGTTCCCAGTAGGTTAGAGGGCAACAAACTTCAAATGCCTGGACAACAACCGACAACAGTGCTTTCCCTGTCATTTGCTAGGAAAACCCCCAGCCTGCTCACCGCCCCACTATAAATCATGATGAAATGGCTTGCAGGTGTCAGGATTAAAGAATAGTCACACGGGACCTCCAGCCCCAGCTGGGTCCCTCCACTTGCCAGGTCTTCTGTTGCTATTTGTTTTTGTGAGATCCTCTTGTATAGTACCAGGGACCGGCACTGAGGAAGGCAGGGCCGGGTTGGGGGACAGGGGGCTATGGGCCTGCTCTGAGTTATGCACTCAGTTTGCCTAGTGAGTAAGAGAGCAGATGTCCCTCCTGCCCTCTCAGGGTGTTTAGCATACCTGCCTCCTCCAGTTAAACAACATAACCTTCACACATCTCTGGCTGTATGAGCCAACACCGGCCCCGTGCCAGAGGCTCTGGGATCAATAAATCCTCCTGTCAGCAGCCATGAGTCGCGAGCACAGAGAGAGGACCTATGCAAAGAAGAGGATGCTTCATAAATGTTACTTTATGTGACTGCGGTGTAAACCGCGGAAACTGTAAAACTGACAGCACAGCGCTAACAAAACGCTCAAAGTATAAACCCAAATGAATTGTCACGTCCAAGCCAAAGATAGCCCTCTGGGTGCTCTATGGTGATTTAGGTCAGGACGTGACTAGGGTGGGTTCTAGTATTGTATGTCTATGTTGGTGTTGTGTGTGGTTCCCAATTAGAGGAAGCTGATTGTCGTTGCCTCTAATTGGGAATCTTATTTAGTTTGTCCTCTCCCCACCTGTGTTGTGGGTTATTGTATGTGCTGTTGTGCGCTACATTGTAGTCCGATTTCGTTGTTTTTTTCTGGAAGTTCTCATTTATTAAAATATGTGGAACTCCACTCACGCTGCGCCTTGGTCCGTCATTCATGAAGATCGTGACAGAATAACACCACACCAGGACCAAGCAGCGTGCCCAGGAGGAGAAGGTGTTCTGGACCTGGGAGGAGATAATGGGGGGGTTGCGAGACCCTTCCGTGGTGGGAGTCGCAGAGGAGAGAAAAGGAACAGCGATGACGCCGGGGTCCGCGGCCACAAGGAGCCCAAGGGCAACCCCAAGATTTTTTGGGGGGGTCACATGGGGCTGTCGGTCGAGCGGAGGAGAGAGGCCGAATGGAAGAATATAGAGGAGTTTAGAGAAGGATATGAGAGAGAGGTCTTGGCAAGGAAAATGGTGCAGCGCAGGTGCCTAGAGGAGAGTCTGCCCAGCCCGGTACGTCCTGTGTCAGCTCTCCGCACTCTCCCTGAAGAGCATGTCATCAGTCCGGTGAAACCTGCGCCGGCTCCACGCACCAGGATTCCAGTGCGCCTTCCCAGCCAGGTACGTCCTGTGCCAGCTCCCCGTACTCTCCCTGAAGTGCGTGTCAACAGTCCGGTGAAACCTGCGGCGGCTCCATGCACCAGGCTTCCAGTGCGCCTTCCCAGCCCGGTACGTCCTGTGCCAGCTCCCTGCACTCGCCCTGAGGAGCGTGTCATCAGTCTGGTGAAACCTGCGTCGGCTCCACGCACCAGGCTTCCAGTGCGCCTTCCCAGCCAGGTACGTCCTGTGACAGCTCTCCTCACTCGCCCTGAAGTGCGTGTCATCAGTCCAGTGAAACCTGTTCCAGCTCCACGCACCAGGATTCCAGTGCGCCTTCCCAGGCCGGTACGTCCAGTGCCAGCTCCCCGCACTCGCCCTGAGGTGCGTGTCATCAGTCCGGTGAGACCTGTGCCGGCTCCACGCACCAGGCCTCCAGTGCGCCTTCTCAGCCCGGTACATCCCGCACCTGAGCCGCCACCGACGCTAGTGGCCCACCCGAAACCCCCCCCGAATATAGTTTCAGTTTTTTTNGGGGGGGGGGGGGGGGGGTACTGTCACGTCCTGTCACGTCCTGGCAAAAGATAGCCCTCTGGGTGCTCTATGGTGATTTAGGTCAGGACGTGACTAGGGTGGGTTCTAGTATTTGTATGTTGGTGTTGTGTGTGGTTCCCAATTAGAGGCAGCTGATTGTCGTTTCCTCTAATTGGGAATCCTATTTAGTTTGTCCTCTCCCCACCTGTTGTGGGTTATTGTTTGTTTTTTGTATGTGCTGTTGTGCGCTACATTGTAGTCCAATTTCGTTGTTTGTTTGTTTTCTGGAAGTTCTCATTTATTAAAATATGTGGAACTCCACTCACGCTGCGCCTTGGTCCGTCATTCATGAAGATCGTGACATGAATAAACTTCAAAGCTATGTGTCCATAGGCTGAACGAATCCTTCTGATAGTTTCACTCAGGGGTGATGCCAGATGGGCTGGTCCATTCTTAGCCTAGTGGGCCTGTCTAACTTGGCTTTCTTGCACATTAGAATTATCTGGCTAATAATGGGCTAACAATAGGCCACGTGGGGGCCATGAGGAAAACAAAATGGCAAAAAATGGGCCTGTGTGTTAAAAATGCCAGAGATGATTTCTTGGTTTCACATCAATTTTCCCCTAATATCATTTCCAATAAACAGAGAGAAAGGGAAGAAAAAGAGAACACAATTTTCTCGCTCCAATCTTTCTCTGAAGAACCTGGGTACCTGATTACCTGCTCTTTAAGTAGTTAAGTTCCTTCCCTGTGTTGTGCTGACTAGGCTGCTGAGAGAGAAGAGTGAGTGGTTCTGCCAGCTCTGTTCGCCAGATGAGGAGAAACCACAGTATTAACCAAAGACAGCTTTGACAGTGTGGGAGCAGCCTACATGGACAGACACAGTCCTGGGCATTCTGAAGTTGTCCAGAAACCTCCTCACTGAAATTAGCACTGACACATTGGTGAGTCTGCAGCTAAGGGCTGGAGAGAATAAGAAGATATGTTGATATATTGAGAGGGACTACTAAGTCCATTACTGTGAACCATCTATAATACCACACGCTGTAGCTATAGGCTATACTTGCCATTATCATACCCTATATCTTGTGAAATGTCAAATAATCTCTAGGTCTTAAACATCCTGCACCTGCCAAAAGACAGTATTATATTGGATTGTACAATACGGTCTCCGAGGAGCATGCCATGTTAATATATAACTGCTTTAATAATTCTTAGAGATTTAAAGGAACACTGCCTTCAAGCCCCCCTCTACCACAAAGCTGGGGGAAACTCAATGGTTTGGTGGGAAGTTGGGTTAGTTTACAAGTGCTTCAGTGAAAGGGGACCCCACAGAGCAGGCTTTATACAGCCAGCGTTATTTCACAGAACACAATCTCTTGGACCACTTGTACCCCCTTCTTGCGCTAAAAAGGAGAGACAGTCGGGGGGAGGGGGAAGAAGAAAGCTCTCATGTGGCTGATTTGATAATGACCGTTCTGTTGGGAGCGGATTGATAGATGCTGTCAGAGAAACATAAGAACTCTCAAGAGCGTTGTCAGGGGCCTGCGCGAGCCGAAAGCCATGAGAGATGTGTGTAGCTCCTGCCAAAGGATGTCCACCAGTCCCCATCCACTGCCAGACGGGAAGGGGAGACCCACTCAGGTTCAATGGAGCGAGCTGCTGCTCAGCAGCAGATGTAAGGGTGGATTGTCCCCAATATTAATCCAGAAGGGTTTGAAGATTATGTTGTCATTAAAGGCATTTCAATAAATGTCAGAGGTGACATATGTATTTTGTGGAAAGGAGGAAGAGGAAGAAACATCTCTCTGGAAGATAAAACAAACACTCCACCCTTGAGACCTCACAGTGTAACACCATCTGAGACTGTTGTTCCTGTGCAACATCTGAAACACACACTGTCTCTTCACACACAAAGAGACAAGAGATCAGTTGGTATGGCGGATGGCCTGTCTGTGTCTGTGTGTTACGAGGGCTCTATTTCTCTGGGAGCCCACTGTATATCTGCAAGAAGTGAAAACGATATGAGAGGGTGGATACTGCAGCCGTGGGGTGACTGGCAGTACCTGCCTGCGGAGGCACCACATGCAGCATGTAAAACATGTCAGAGAGGAGTGGAGCCCTCCCCCCCCCTTTCCCTCTCCTTCTTTCCATCATCCCTAGCTCTGATCTGCTCTCCTCCTCCACACACTCTGCTTTCTATTAGACAGCACAGTGGCACCTGTAGGGGCTCAGGCAGGGAGGTACAGACACGACCATCTGCAGCTCTGTGAGCGTTTGCCAGAGTGTGATACATTCTCCATTGGTCACGGTCCTCTGTGTAATTCTGTTTTGTTTTGTGCTGGCGAAGAACAAAGAGGAACAGGAAGACAAACAGCCTTTATGAATTTAGTTAAGTGGATGGGTGGATGACACTCCACCCTTCATACGATTGAATCATAGGGCCGCCCTCCATAACAGGAAGACAGCACTTTCTTTCTGCCCCCTTTACCTTTCGATTTCTTATTGTGATTATGTCAACAGAGATTGTTTATAGATAAAGGGCTAGTTATTCTGGATTTTAACCATATGTTTATGGGTGGAGAATTCCATGTAATCATTTCCCATAGGATTTTGTTTGTGAGTCATTTCTAGCCGTATATATAACATACATCTCAAAACCCACCAATAAACAATGGATCCAATAACAACAGCAGGAGAGTTTTACTCACAGTTACACTGTATGTACACTATATATACAAAAGTATGTGGACAACCCTTCAAATTAGTGGATTCTGCTATTTCAGCCACACCCGTTGTTGACAGGTGCATCAAATCTAGTGCACCGCCATGCAATCTCCATAGACAAACATTGTCAGTAGAACATGCACAGAGCCCTGACCGCAACACCATCGAACACCTTTGGGATGAATTGGAACGCCGACTGCGAGCCAGGCCTAATCGCCCAACATCAGTGTCCGACCTCACTAATGCTCTTGTGGCTGAATGGAAGCAAGTCCACGCAGCAATGTTCCAATATCTAGCGGAAAGCCTTCCCAGTAGAGTGGAGGCTGTTATAGCAGTAAAGGGGGGCACCAACTCTGAGGAGTATTTCTGTCTGTAATAAAGCCCTTTTGTGGGCTTGGCTCCCAAGTGGGTGGGCCTGTGCCCTTTCCAGGCCCACCCATGGCTGCTTCCCTGCCCAGTCATGTGAAACCCATAGATTAGAGCCTAATTTATTTATTTCAATTGACTGATTTCCTTCTTCTAGTAAAATCTTTGAAATTGTTGCGTTTATATTTTTGTTCAGTATATGTATGTATGTAAATAACAATAGAGGAGGATGAGTGTGTAAGGTTAATTTAAGACAATCCCTGCCTCATCCTGTCTGCTGTAAAATATTTAATACAGGAACAGGAGACTGATCCCTCTGACTGGGCCATGGATACGGGAGTCCATACTATCCTGTAACACACTCACAGTGGCCCATGTTCCTGAACATGATTAATGTGGCCAATCCAGACTCTCTCACCATTAAAAAGGGATTGGATTTCATGTGATTTTGACTAATAATAGAACCCAATCCTAATGACAATAGCAGCAGCCCAGGCTGTAAATGGATATGAAACAGTCCCAGTGCAGCGCAGTGAGAGCAGGGCCACAAACTACAGTGCTCTCTCCTGTCACAACCAGTGGGAGGCTTCCTGACATTACACCCAGGCACATTATGTCTTTCCTCAACCCCAACATCTTGTAGGAGATCTTGTGTGGCAGTCATACGGGCACACAGGACCATTAAGAGGACCGTGAGAGACTACAAAAGGAGATATCAGACAGAGATGTAACACTCAGTCGTTCAGAAACTTTATCAGAAAAGTGCTGACTAAGCATCATTTGTGAATAATATTAACGCTGACAGCCTGGAGCAGCTTAAGATAATTAATGTTTGGAGTTGGACAGTGTCTTCCTCCTCATTGAACAAAGATGTTTTCTTTTGGGGACGGAAAGATGGTACTGGAGTAATAAAAGAGAGCGGGGCTTCCTGTTTTCCCTGACAGATGCAGTTTGTATCAAACAAACAAACAAGAAAACAAACAGAGAAAAGCCTCCCACTCCCACTCTGTCTCCTCTGACGGATCACACCCTTCTGCAGTCGCCCCGCGGAGCCAGAACCATGCTGCAGACTCGGCACTCCAACACACTCCCTGCAGCAATCAAAACCACCAGGCCCCAGGGCTCAGAGCGAGCTTGGCGTGGACACAACATTACAGCATATAAACAAGCCTGCAGTTCCATATAGAGGCCCTGTAATTGTTATGAGCTGGGCTAAGGAGGATTGCCTCTTTTTTACTGCAGGGTTTTACTACTGTTGTAAGACACAGTGCCCAGATCAGAACTTTATTACACAATGCAGACTTCATAGAATACAAGACATTCTCAACAAAATGCATACAGTACAGAACCCCCCTCCACCTTCCCCAGCAACACCCCCTCATCTGTAGCCTACTCCATGACTGCAGCTTATGTTTGTCATGAGAAAGGAACTGTCCTTCCGATTTGATCTAAAACCCCTTTCAACTCCCTGCCCACATCCAACTTTCACACCTGCAACATTAAAAAGAATGTGGGAAATGATATTTGACATTTCAGAGGTTGTATTTCATGACCCTTTAAATGAAGTTAGTGCTCTCAATGTGTAATGTCTGGCACCATTCCCTGAGTTGCTGCTAATTTACACTCCTGGTGCTTGTCAATTGGTGCGTTCACAAATCAGGAGGCATGATTTCAGTTAAAAATAATGAAAATAATGAAAAACAGAATTACATTGTATTCATCACGCCTCTTTTGCTGACAACTGTAGATTGACGTCACATATAAATGCCCCAGCCAAGAAGTTATTACTTAAAACTGGTATTCTGCATCTTGAATGCCATAACTGACATCATCCACAGTCTTCAGAGCCTCATGACAACCTCTCTAATGCCATCTACCAGGCTACTAGCAAATATACCGAGACAACCAATGTTCTATCTGTCACTTTGAATGGAAACATGCTCACGTTGTACCACTATAAGACACCACATGAATTAAGTAATGATGTTACACAATGTCAGAGTGAGCAGTCTCATGCACCAGGATACAGTACAACTCCTCTAATAAGCCAGGTGGCTGGACATGCGAGGTTACCAATGTGTTGGGAGGTTACCACGTAATAGAACTCCATTAGATATAAATAGGTGAGAGACAAAAAATATAGGCCTACTAATCATAATTAATGCACTTGGTATAGCTGATGAGCAGAAATTAAGGAGGAAAAAAGGATATTGAGTAAAAAAAAAAAAAAAAGTTGGACAAAAGCGGATTGTTATTGTTACATTAATCTGGATACAAGAACGGGAATTTTCCTCCTCATTATGGCCAAGCTGCTGGACAAGACTCTGGTTTCTCTCCCCTACCGTGCCCTGGCACTCCCGCAGCATCCCCACGGAGACGGCTTCCTCGCCGTGATGAGCTTTTGACAGGCCTCGAAACGGCCCGCTTAATGCCGTGCCAGCCCAGACGTGGGGCGGCTGGGATGCTGGCAGCTTCTTGGCCCTCTCCGCGCACCATGGGCTTCGGCCCATCTAGACCCTCTTTTCTCTGCTTTTCTTTCTGCAGCCTCATGATTGTTATGCAAAGTTCTCCAAGCAACAGTTGTTGGAGTCCGCTTAGCCACAGATGTAGACAGGGATTTCAGACTGTTTCCCCTCTTGGTGGATTTGTAGATGTAGATCTGGGCTGATTGTTGGTGTTATCTGGACTAAGCAGATGCTGGGCTGTGGCCCATTGGGCCCCACATGAGGGACATCCACCACACCTCAGAACAGCAGGGTCTGGAATTAAACACAATTATGTCAGCTCAGGACTGCAAGTGACAGCTGACAGCTGTTCAGCCGGATCCATTCAGAAATGGTGACACTTGTTGCTTACTTTCGTTATGATGAGGTGTCTTCATAGCCGAGGCCTTGCTGGTGTGCTTGCATTCCAACTCCTACAAACAACACTGACTGTATCCTCATGGGAGCAGTTGCATGAAAACAGAACCTAGTTATTTTCTGCATGTATATCATTATCGTCAACTGGCCAATAACAACCTTCCTATGTTTATCCAAAGTTTACTGTACTTTGGTGGTCTGTCTAGTGTAAAAAGGTGCGAGGCAACAGGTTCCAGGTTCCGTAAGGAAGGGCATTAACAAAGTGGTGCTACTGCCATCTTGTGTTAGACTGTGGAAGCTACATACTGTAGGTAACAAGTATGTAGTCCATCTGCTGGAGATAGCTTGAAAACATCATAGTAATTAATTACAGCCATGTAATGTTTTTTTTCACCCATATGTGGTCAGGGATACAGCTACTGTAAGATAAATATTTTTGTTAGGGAAACTAACGTGGCTTATTCTTGTAGGCCACAGGAGTGCAGCGCCTGGCATACTGTATTCCACATGGAACCTCGGTAGGATACAGTTCTGCATGTAACGTGTGACCTGGACATTCAGTACAGTAGCCTATATCTTGATGTATATCACTCAGAATGCTATGCACTATATTAAATATTAAAACTATATTAAATATATCAAATGCTACTACTCATGACCATAACTTTTAAATAATCGAAATAATATTTATATGGTTGTTATTTTTGTATAACACATACCACCTTTTCTATTTATCCCTGCCTGTGCAAGGGCCTTCTCTAATGAATCTACTCACATAGTGCCTTCAGAAAATATTCACATCCCTTGACTTTTTTCACATTTTGTTGTGTTACAGCCTACATTTAAAATTGATAAATTTAGATTTTGTGTCACTGGCCCATAATGTCAAAGTGGAATTATGTTTTTGGAAATGTTTACCAATTAATACAAAATTAAAAGCTGAAATGTCTTGAGTCCATAAGTACTCAACCCCTTTGTTATGCCAAGCCTAAATAAGTTCAGGAGTAAAAATGTGCTTAACAAGACACATAAAATGGAATCACTCAGTGTGCAATAAGTGTTTAACATGATTTTTGAATGACTACCTCATCTCTGTACCCCACACATACAATTATCTGTAACGTCCCTCAGTTGAGCAGTGAATTTCAGACACAGATTCAACCACAAAGACCAGGGAGGTTTTCCAATGCCTCGCTAAGAAGGGCACCTATTGGTAGATGGGTAAAAAATATATATTATAATAATAAAAAAAAGAATATATATATATATATATATATATATATATATATATATATATATATATTTGGAATATCCATTTGAGCATGGTGAAGCTATTAATTACACTTGGATGGTGTATTAAAACACCCAGTCACTACAAAGATACAGGCGTCCTTCCTAACTCAGTTGCAGGAGAGGAAGGAAACAGCTCAGGGATGTCACCATGAGGCTAATAGTGAATTTTAAAAAGTTATAGAGATATGAGAAAACTGAGAAAACTGAACCTAATTGACAAAGTGAAAAGAAGGAAGTCAGAATACAATTATAAAATATAAAAGAATAGAGCTACGCACAAGCAAAATCCTAGAGGGAAACCTGGTTCAGTCTGCTTTCCAACAGACACTGGGAGACAAATTCACCTTTCAGCAGGACAATAACCTAAAATACAAGACCAAATAAACACTGAAATTGCTTCCCAAGACAACATTGAATGTTCCTGAATGGCCTAGTTACAGTTTTGACTTAAATCGGCTTGAAAATCTATAGCAAGATTTGAAAATGGCTGTCTAGCAATGATCAACAACCAACTTGACAGAGCTTGAAGAATATTAAAAAGAATAATGTGCAAATATTGTACAATCCAGGTGTGAAAAACTCTTAGAGACTTACCCAGAAAGACTGCCAAAAGTGACTATAACATGTACTTAGTCAGGGTGTGAATACTAGATATTTCTGTATTTCATTTTCAATCAATTTGCAAACATTTCTAAAAACATGTTTTCACTTTGGCATTATGGAGTATTGTGCGGAGATGGGTGAGCGAAAAAATCTATTTAATACATTTTGAATTCAGGCTGTAACAAAACAAAACGTGGAATAAGTCAAGGGGTATGAATACTTTCTGAAGGCTCTGAATCACAATATGACAAAAAACGTACACAACCAAGCCTTTTGCTGTCTTCATACAAACCAGACATTAAAATCAACTTCAACTCATGGAAAAGTAAGGGATGGTGTTCATCTAAAAATAGCAGCATTTTGAAGGGGATGTTTACTTCATGCATGATGAGACCCAGTTCCCGACAGCTGTAGTGAATCTCTAATGCAGTGTTTTAATAGGAGTAACACCAGCCAGGGAATTCAGTGATCTTATCTGCATATGGTGTTGATGATGGGGCAGCTGCACACACTTTCAGGACTGTTGAGGCCACGTGCGATGTCTCTTCTGGAAGACATCAGGCATGACACAACCAACCCTTTTCTTTACTGCCGTCTGTCTCACACAACTTTCTCAACAAAAAAAAACTCAGACAGAGGCTTGAGAAACCCACTGTTGTCTTGTTAAAGTTATGAGTAACCTGGTCTCATTGGACAGAACAGACTAGACTAATGAATAGCAGCGGAATAGGGTAAAATAATTTTGAATATCTGCACTTACATATACATCCATGAGAAAACGCAGCAGGATACCAGTTCAATAGCACCCCCTCCCTGAAAACAATTTTCTCTGTGTTATCAAAACACTGCCATTTTCTGTCTTCCACGCATCAGGATTTATTATAAAAACAGATTTCCGGTGAATACCATTGGTTGAAAAATGCTCTACATCATAAATAGAAAATTAGACTGAAATGTACAAATGATCAACAATACACATATCGAAATACCAATGAATGAAACGAAAAAACCTGGAACACATGATTCAATCTGGTCCCTGTAAGAGGAGGCAGAGTTGGTTGTAATTGGGATGGGGAAGATAAACTACCATCACAAAGCTGCTGACTGCTGCATTATTTCATATCCTTTTTGTGATCTGAGAAAGAAAAAAAACATAAGAGGGGAGAGAATGGAAAAAAATTGTATGACCTCAGACTTTGTAACATGGCAAACGTAGGATAATGCAATAATTTAGCTGAGAATCCAAATTGAGCTCAATGCCAGTCTATACATCACGGTTCACTGTACGGGCGAACTGGCTGCTCTTTGAACAGGCAGTTTTAAAATCATACGCCATTTTCCCTTCCCAAGTCCAAATTATTCCAGCTCCCCAGAGATGTGTGATTTCAGACACACAGTTGTAGCAAATCACTTGCAGACTAGCTGAGCAGTTTATTAATCTGAGGTAAGGGGTGTGGGATTCACCACAACTATAAGCAACCTCCCAAACGAACAACTTAAAGGCTCTGGCCATAGAACGCATGCTCGGTTCCAGCCCAGGCATATCAATGTACTTGTGAGTGATAGCGCAGGCCGGAAACCATCGAGCAAAGCTGTAGGAAAAATGCAACCCCGTAATTGGTAACAGTCTCCACATTTATGTAAGCAAGGTAGGCCTAATTAATACCAGTACGAGGAAGATCCTCTCCTGAGCTCGCTGACATATTTATTATTGGACGTCGGAGCAGAGCTTTCTGGAGTCCATCAGACCTGTGTCTAAACACACAGCTGCCAGATGGTGTTTTTTTCTATAGCAGCTCCCACCAATGGCTCAGCAGCAATTACCAGGGGTTATCAAGGGGCATCAACCATGGAGCTCAGACAGACCGACATGAATTCTCCCTCATTCCCCCCTGAGCTCGCCTCAATCACTTCTCTCTTTCTCCTCATTAAAATTCCTGAATCGTACTAAAGTTAAAATGGGTCTGTATAACATTTAGGGAGGATTGGACTGGAGGTGATGGGAATGGATGTTTGGGAAGAGTTTTTAATGTTGTTGGCACTCCTTATCAGCATTAGTAAAAAAAAATCTGAAAAATGGCATGTCAGTCTGCTGCCAGCCCATCATACCCTGCCACTCCGGGAAGTAACATGAGCCAAATGCAAGCCAGATGTATTTCAGCCATTGGGCCCGATTCCATCAAGCTTCAATATTTCACTAGGCCGTATATTAATCTTCTAAAGCGTGTCACAGATTTCTCCACTGATAACATCACAGGGTTTAAATGACGGCTGAGTCATAGCTCTCATCAAACCGTGGCAGGGTTAAGAAAACATTCTGCTGGAAAATGTCAGCACACTGCTCCGTCTTAGACCGCAATTAACCACTTCCACCTTTATTTTCAAAGCTCACAGAACTTAGGGCTATGATGATTTGTTCCCATTTCTAGAATAAGATAAACCAAAATATTGTAAGAACAGAGTTTTATTTTCAATAAGAAACACTGTAGAAAAAGATCATACAAAAAAAATAATCTTTATATTTCTCACATGCAGTTATTTGGAAATGCGACCACCAAGTGAGTCAACAATACCGGACAATAGTGTAGCAGCCTCATCACACAACTGATTTTTTACTTTCTGACAACATGGTGAGATGGCATACCTAATGCTCCCTGCAAGAGGCTAACACATCACCCAACGGGAGGCCTAAGGTTCTGTGGCAGCTCTGATAAACTGGACAGGATGCTGACTGGGTGACAACTCAGTGAATCACTGATGGTGAACCAAGACCCACACAATTCACCTCCCTGGATAGACAAGAAAGGGACACCCACTGTGCCTTCACAACCACCCGATGCCCATGACCCTTTCCATCTCAGGCAGGCCTCTCGTCTTTGAATTGCCAATCCCCTTCCTTCCATAGGCCCTGATGCAGGGCACAGAGACTGTTGTCTCAGAGGTCAGGGGTCACCTGAGTTTCCTTGCTGCGGCCCCCTGGATTAGTCTTCCTCTGAGGGCTGGGCTCCGTCGTCATGAACCTCCCTGTAGGCGCCCAGCGGGCCCCCTTCCACAACATAGCTCCCTGTGCTGAACCTCAGACCCTCAGACAGCTTCTGGGCTGCCAGCTTGGCCTGCAACTCCTGCGGGAAACACACAATACAGGAGAGATGCTGACATTGAAAGGGTAATTAACCTGAAAAATGAGCAAGTGCTTAGCAGTAAGCACTTGTATAGCAGCCTAATGCTATACTATACCATGAATGGAAGTAGCATAGGGAGTGGAGTGTTCATCAGATGAGCAGTGTTTTTGTGGTGATAATGGAATAGGTAGGTAGATGTTGCCTCAACACTTATAACACATTTAATTGATCTGATCGTACATATGTGATCAGGGGTAACTGTTACCTTGAGCAATGAGCATTTTGGTGTTGTTGGACAGACCTTAATGTTCCTCTGTTGTGTGATGTGTCAGACAGACCCAGGGGCCACTCACCTGGTGTTTCCTGGTCTGCTCGAGTAGCAGGTAAGCTGACTGCTCCAGTGTCAGCAGCTGGGCAGGGCTGTAGTGGAGCAGTGGGAGCCTGGCCGCAGTGATGTCATCAATGTGCTTCCTGTCTCGCTCCCTCCTGGCCTCAACGGAGAGCACCGGTGATGGTAATAAGCCTCCAGGGGATTGGCTGGGTGACAGAGACCCTGACGGGGAGCCATCTGTGTTGTGGGCAAACCTGCAAACATTACAGGAAGAGTTAATATAAGAGTTAGTAGGTGAGAATACTAGTGCATCTCCATAACTAAAGGAAGCGTCACTGAACTATACAGTATTCTTATATACTTTCATACAACGTGGACTTACTGATTAGGCTTATACTTCTGTCTCCTCGTAGCCGGGTCCTTCCCAGTCCTCTCCAGGACTTCTATGTAGTGTGGTTTCTTTTGTGGCTGCCTTCCAAGGAAGGGGTTACCAGTAACAGGTCTGTTGAATGTGTCTTTAGGGGATCCACTCGAGGCAGTTGAGTGGTCAGACAGAGTGACCCTCTGCAAGGCCTCCGCTAGGTCGCTCTCTTTTGTCCTGTCAGAGTCTAGAGAGGCCCCTGCATCCCCACCAGCCTGGGCCATCTCCATGGTTTCAGCAGCAGATACTTTGGACACACTGTCTTCTTGCAGCGTGTCAACTGTTTTGCTCTCCTGAACATTAGGTGACAGAGGTGAGACGTCCAATAATTGGACATTTCCAGGAGCTGTGTCCCCAGCTTGTCTCCTATGTTGGGAAGTTCCTGGTTTATTCTGGCTACCACATTGTCTTTGTGTCAAAGTCTGCTGGTATTTAGACTGCAGCTCTGTTCTGACAGATGACAGCATATCTTGCTTCCTCTCCTCTTCTTCATTGTGGGCAAGAGCAAGGCATATTCTCTTTGCAAAGTCTGAGATCTTCTTCCCTTTGTCTGGAAGGGTCTGTATGAACCTCCTGTTGACAACATATCAAATCAGTCTGTCAACAAGAGATAACGAATAACTAACTACTGCTTTCAGCTCAACTTTAAGAAAATGTAGTTGGCAGTGTAAGTAAAACAAAGGAATGTCAGGTTCTGTGTAAAACTTATTTCCCTAGTTCAAGTAACATCAGCTAACTAGCCTACATTCAGGTGGATAGTATATACACACATGCGCCAAAACTGGCACCACTGTCTAGCCAACAGCTGGAAGTTTCTAGAATAATGTAATGTTGTTGTAGCAGCTAATTAATAATTTGAGTTAGCATCTGTCAGATGAATGATATGAAGTTACTTACTTGTTAGATAATAATTTATCTTGGCGTGACAGTAATTCACAAAGTTCTTCTTTGCTCTTGGTTTTGAGATCCCCCACCTGCCCCTGGCGTTCTGATGGAGCTGCCCATGACGACGAGGACATTGTTAGCAAGCTAGTAGCTAGTCTAAAACCCGCCCAAATAAGCTTACCGAATAGCTCAAATTACCCTATAAAAACATGACTTTGTTAGTCCATTATCGTTACACTTAACGGGATCCTGTTGTTCAATAAAATATACTTTCATCTCCAGCTGTCTGTTAGCTAGATCTTGTATTTTGGTAGATACGTAGCCCGGAAGTAGTACGAACGTTCGTTTACTTCAATATTCTTCTGCTTTAGGATTTGGTTGGCGGATCGCATTCCACTTTTAGGTGCATACACCGCCACCTACTGTACTGGTGTGTGAGGCAATTCACGGCCTACCTACATTCAATTATTGATACGGTATTTCAAAATTGGGGAAAAGTAAAATTGCCCTGTCAACTATTAGCCCTCAATAAAAATAAAAAAACACCACCCCATTCCACTTTTTAACCCTATCTAATCATATTACACTTCCTAACTTGACCTTGTCGGGCTAAGACTACATCAAAACTCAGCAAGACAGACAAGTACCGACATGATAGAGGTTTGTTACATTTAGGAATCTATAGTATGCTACTCCTCCACACAAGCCTTCGTTTGAGTGTTTGAATATTATCTTGGAGCTAGTAGTATGGCATAAACTACATGTGATTTACCTACATTCATGTATTTGCTTACCTTGCATGTAAATAGAGATGAAAGGCAGATCATTGATCGGATGGCGCCACCCGGCGTTGAGAAGTAAAGATTATGCTGATGCGACCAATGACTGTATAAAACTTGGATTGCTGATGCTTGGCACTCCCCAGTAGGAGCATTCATCCATTCCTTTTTTTATTTTACCCTTATTTTACCAGGTAAATTGACTGAGAACACATTCACAGCAACAACCTGTGGAATAGTTACAGGGGGGTGAATGAGCCAATTGTAAACTGGGGATGATTAGGTGACTGTGATGGTATGAGGGCCAGATTGGAAATTTAGCCAGGACACCAGGGGTACACCCCTACTCTTCAATAAGTGCCATGTGATCTTTAGTGACCACAGAGAGTCAGGACAACCATTTAACATCCCAGCCAAAAGATAGCACCCTACACAGGGAAATGTCCCCAATCATTGGGATGTTTAGAAAAGGTTCCTCCTACTGGCCCTCCAACACCACTTCCAGCAGTATCTGGTCTTTCAACTCGAGACCAAGCAGGATCAACCCTGCTTAGTTTCAGAAGCAAGCCAGCAGTGGGATGGAGGATGGTATACTGCTGCTCCATAGGAATGCTTGGAATTCTACAGTATTTGAATTAAATGTTTCAAGGACAAAATTACATGTATTTAAGTATTTAGTTGTTGTAGTGGGTAATCTAAAAATATTAGTAATCTAAAATTATATATGCTTTAAGGAAAATGTTTTTATATATTTTAACGTTTTATGTTTAGCTCACATAATATAATGTAAAAGTATGCCTTACGGTGTCGCTAATAGAATAATTGTGGCAAAAACAAATGTAGACATTAATAAATGCATTTCTATATGTTCCAAAACTATTATTTTAAACAGTGGGGGAGTGCCTAGATGGAGTCATTGTGGCTTCAACACAGTGCCCCCTATAGTCATCTAGTGTATATATAAACCATTGGATGCTATGTATAACCTCCCTGAAAGCTTCACAAAATGATCAATTTCAGCCACTGGACCGTGAACATTTTCATTAATGATTATAAAAACACCCCAATGGCACATTTTCAAAACATACACTGATTTCATTAGTATGCACTGGATGTGTATCATTCAAGAAAGGCACATCATGCTTATCATAACTTCTCATATACACAGTCCTGGCAGTGTAGACAAATTACTTATACCAGTGAGTCAGGGATGGCAATCAGTAGAAATACAATTCTTCAGTTTTGTCAGATATAGTTAAATATTATCCAATAGATAAAAAACAAACGATTATCATCACCGTTGTGGAGTATCAGTGATTAAGCTGTTAATAAAGGCACAAAGTATATATATTTGACATATTTTGTACATAATTTGACTAATATTAAAATAATATTGCATCTCATTTATAAAGTGCAAACTAAAAATGTCAGTAAAAGATACAGTATAAATATAAACCTTCATACATGATAGTGAATTCAGAATTCCATAAACCATACAAGAACATTCACTGTAAACAAAACCAAACATAATTCTTCAAAAGGATACTTTCAAGTATTATTTACAGAACAGTAGACTATTTACACAATATGCAGTATACTGTATACTGAATAGCCTTCATAAAAAGTATTTCTTCATGTGATTACTCAATGTTAATCTTTGCTGTTATCTCCATAAGTTTCATGAAAGGTGTGTTGATTTTGGATGGGCTTGATCTTGCTCGAGAACAGGATGGGGCTGAAATGTCCGCCTCTGGACTTAAGGCTGTATCTGTGATTTGAACTGAGGCAGACTCTTCTGTACTGGACTGATCAGGGCTTAGAGGGCCAGACGTAGACAGTGTTGGACTGGTTAACGTTCCAAAGGATCTTGAGGAGTTGGTTGACAGATACCTACTGTACTCAGGGGGAGTGTACCTCAGTAAACTAGACTCCAGTCTGCTAGGTGGCGGTGGACCTGATCTGAATGTCCTAGACTGTCCTAGGTATTCTGTAGAAGAGGGATGGATTGGGGTTTGTCTGGGTTGGTATTGTGCTGCTGGAGGTTGGACATCAGTTTCAACCTCATACCCTTGTATTTCAGGTCTGTGGAAGTAAAATGAGAAAACAGAATGAGAAACTTAAAAGAGAACCCCAACTAGAGGAAATTAAGCCACATGGATAGTAGAACCAGTGGTTCATACCTTGGGAGCAGATCACAGCCCACTCCTATCTCTCTGGTTTGCACAACTTCCCTTGGCACACTCTGTACAGACATAAAATACTTCAGCTTGTCTTCTAACTCATTATTCTAGGAAGACGAAAAGAGGAAGGAACAATGTCAGATCCATGCAAATGAGGTGGATGTGATCTAATCCAAGTGGACCAGACAGAGACAGATGATGTCACAAAAGGTGCAACACTGAATTTAGAGGTAGAGTAATGTCAAAGCACAACACACAGATTGACGATCTGAAACGTAGGAGAATGCTGGACATGAATGCACCCATAAAGTTAAAGTTTTGAAAACCACACCATACATTCATAATGGTTTGGGAAGTGGACAGTACATAGTGTGGTGGCAGTCCAGTCTCACCTCACACTCCACAATAGCAATTCTGTCCAGAAGCTCTGAGATGAACATGTCCTTCTGTGCCAATTTAGCTCGTAATGATTCAACCTTTACATTTTCAAGATGAAAAAAAGAAACAAACTTTGCATATCAGTATAACATTCATATGTCAGTGTACTCATGTTTCCATTGGCAGTGTGAGAGAGAGAGAGAGAGAGAGAGAGAGAGAGAGAGAGAGATTTCTTAGTCATTCACCTCTTCTATCATGCCTTTGACCTTCCTCTGCTGACAGAACACCATGTCATTCAGGTGTTTGATTCTCTCACGGAGCTCCCCTGCCTCCTCTTCCAACTTTTGAGAACTGTAATAATGAATTATAGTGTTATCAATTCAGTATATCATTTCAATGGGATGGAACATATAAAATGACATTTTTGTTTTGGCATTTGTACCTCTTTGCTACAGTTGCATCTGTTTTGTATGTCACCTCCATCGAGCGTAGACGCTGTTCACATTCCTGCAGTTTCTTCTGAAGATGGCCCCTTTCCTGCAAAAAATACATATTATTATTGTATTCTTGCCCAAAGGACTTGAGATATTACACCTACATTTGAAGTCGGAAGTTTACATACACTTATGTTGGAGTCATAACCTGTTAGGGCTATGGGGCAGTGTTCGGAGGTTCGGAGAGTCTGGCGTGCCCAAAGTAAAATGCCTGTTACTCAGGCCCAGAAACTAGGATATGCACATAATTAGTAGTATTGGATAGAAAACACTCTGAAGTTTCTAAAACTGTTACAATAATGTCTGTGAGTATAACAGAACTGATATGGCAGGCAAAAACCCAAGACAAATCCATCCGGAAATTAGATTTTTTTGATGTCACAGTTTTTCCATTTACTTGCTATTCACTACAGAGGGATTTAGCTCCCAGATTGCAGTTCCTATGGCTTCCACTAGATGTCAACAGTCTTTAGACATGGTTTCAGGCTTGAGTATCGTGAAGTGTCCTGTACTGTTTGGCGCATGTGATTGAGTGCGCATGCTTCGTTATTTTCCTATTGAGCAGGCTATTTTCCGCCTGAAATATTATCGTTTATTTACATATTAGGGTACGGTGATTAGAAACGTTGTTTGACTTGTTTCAATGAACTTTACCGGCACTTTTGGGATTTTTTTTGTCTGCAAGGTTGAACGCCTTTGAGCAGGTGGATTACTGAACAAAACGCGCCAACCAAACAAAGTTTTTGGGATATAAAGAGGGACTTTATAGAACAAAAGGAGCATTTACTGTGTAGCTGGGACCCTTTGGATTGCCATCAGAGGTAAGCGATTTACTTTATCGCTATTTTTGAGTTTTGTGACACCCGTGCTGGTTATAATATTATGCTAATTGCATAAGTATGCAGGGTTCTGTCCTCAGACAATCAAATGCTATGCTTTCGCCGTAAAGCCTTGACAATGCTGTGAGATTACCAAGATTCTAAGTTAAATAATGGTGTATAACACTTGTATTTTCATGAATGTTTAATATTACTATTTTTGTAATTTGAATTTGGCGCTCTGCATTTCACCGGATGTTGTCGTAGGTGGGTCAATAGCGACCCACCGATCCCTAAGAAGTTTTTAAAACTCGTTAGAACAACTAAAAAAAAATCTGTTAGAACAACTACTTTGTGCATGACACAAGTAATTTTTCCAACAAATGTTTACAGACAGATTATTTCACTTATAATTCACTGTATCACAATTCCAGTGGGTCAGAAGTTTACATACACTAAGTTGACTGTGCCTTTAAACTGTTTGGAAAATTCCAGAAAAAGATGGCATGGCTTTAGAAGCTTCTGATAGGCTAATTGACATCATTTGAGTCAATTGGAGGTGTACCTGTGGATGTATTTCAAGGCCTACCTTCAAACTCAGTGCCTCTTTGCTTGACATCATGGGGAAATCAAAAGAAATCAGCCAAGACCTCAGAAAAAAAATGGTATCCCTCCACAAGTCTGGTTCATCCTTGGGAACAATTTCCAAATGCCTGAAGGTACCACGTTCATCTGTACAAACAATAGTACGCAAGTATAAACACCATGGGACCACGCAGCCGTTATACCGCACAGGAAGGAGAAGTGTTCTGTCTCCTAGAGTTGAACGTACTTTGGTGCGAAAAGTGCAAATCAATCCCAGAACAACAGCAAAGGACCTTGTGAAGATGCTGGAGGAAACGGGTAAAAAAGTATCTATATCCACAGTAAAACGAGTCCTATATCGACATAACCTGAAAGGCCGCTCAGCAAGAAAGAAGCCACTGCTCCAAAACAGACATAAAAAAGCCAGACTACGGTTTGCAACTGCACATGGGGACAAAGATCGTAGTTTTTGGAGAAATGTCCTCTGGTCTGATGAAACAAAAATATAACTGTTTGGCCATAATGACCATCGTTATGTTTGGAGAAAAAAGGGGGAGGCTTGCAAGCCGAAGAACACCATCCCAACCGTGAAGCACGGGGGTTGGCTGCATCATGTTGTGGGGGTGCTTTGCTGCAGGAGGGACTGGTGCACTAAACAAAATAGTTGGCATCATGAGGAAGGAAAATTATGTGGATATATTGAAGCAACATCTATAGACATCATTCAGGAAGCTAAAGCTTGGTTGCAAATGGGTCTTCCAAATGGACAATGACCCCAAGCATACTTCCAAAGTTGGCAAAATGGCTTAAGGGCAACAAAGTCAAGGTATTGGAGTGGCCATCACAAAGCCCTGACCTCAATCCTATAGAAAATTTGTGGGCAGAACTGAAAAGGCGTGTGCGAGCAAGGAGGCCTACAAACCTGACTTAGTTACACCGGCTCTGTCAGGAGGACTGGGCCAAAATTCACCCAACTTATTGTGGGAAGCTTGTGGAACGCTACCAGACACGCTTGACCCACTGGGAATGTGATGAAAGAAACAAAAGCTGAAATAAATCATTCTCTCTACTATTATTCTGACATTTCACATTCTTAAAATAAAGTGATGATCCTAACTGACCTAAGACAGGGAATTTTTACTAGGATGTCAGGAATTGTGAAACTGAGTTTAAATGTATTTGGCTAAGATGTATGTAAACTTCCGACTTCAACTGTAAATACTATAGATATAAAGATAATGTGGCATGCATTATTGCATGCGTTATTCTGGGTCTTACCTGTCCCATACAGTCCAGCAGGCGCTCTACCTCACTGATCCTCTGGTCTCTTTCAGCGATCTTGGCCTCCGCAATCTTAGCATTCTTCTCTGCCTCTTCTAATCGCCTAATATACTCGTCAATTTGGGCCTAGTTGAAATACATTGATGGTAAACAAAATATTTTAAAAGCTTTAAGGCAGAGAACATACAATTTAATCTGGGCTCATTATCATGTCAACATTTGGAAGTTAGACTACTCTACATTTAACAGTACCATAGTGAGTTACTTGTACCACTAGAGGGAGAATCATACCACTTGTATGAGCAGAGTGAAACTGGAACCTTTTATACTGTTTACATCACAGGAGGTTGGTGGCACCTTAATTGGAGAGAACGGGATCATGGTAATGGTGGGAGCGGAATCAGTGGAATGGTATCAAACACATGGTTTCCCTTCCATTTGCTCCATTCCGAACATTATTATGAGCTGTTCTCCCCTCAGCCGCCTCCTGTGGTTTACATATACACTTTTCATTAATATGTAAGATGGTGAAAACATGATGGTTTTCACATGATTAATCCATCGCCGCCCTTTCTCTTCAGGCAGGGGCTTGGGTGAAGTGATATAAGGAGACTCAGCAGTACCTGTAGCTTCTCTATCTCCTCTCTGTGTTTCCTCTGCTCCTCCTGAAATCTCTCCTCATACTGTCTCTGTAGCCTCGCTGTCACCTCCTGCACTGCATGGCTGTTGGCCTCCTGAGATGACTCCACCTGAACAACACAAGCATCTATCAGTCAATTTCATACAACAATGTGACGATTCAAAGACTTGCTAAAGATAATTAATGTAGAAATGTCTATTGATTCTGTATTTTTCTAGTGATTCCGGCATGAATGTTATTAGTTAAAATCTGGAGGACTGGTTCTTTAAGCTTGAACTGTCTGTCAATGACCTGTCATTCATCATCACATAGAATTGAAGTTGAGTGTTCAGCGGTCAGAGCGGACAAATCAGGTCAGAGAAGGCCAATCAGTCAAAGGATCGGGGGAGTCACATCGAACATTGAATGAAATAACCAGAGCGTGAAGTGTGTGAAATCAAGCAGAGCATTCTGAGACTGAAGTAGAGAGGTAAATGAATTGAACGGAGTAAGCCACAGAGAGATATCAATCATATAATGCAGGGAGGGTCAACTTTGATGGGGGTGTGGCCACAAAAAATCTTAACTCATTATAAGGGGCCCCAGTTTCTCATTGGTCTGCGTACATCGCCTCCCACCACATTGCAAGCAAAACATTTTAGCAGCCCCCCTGTTGACAGTGGAGAGAACATTTTTATGTTTTTATAATTTCATGCAATTCTACACATTTCACAATGGGGCATACAGAAAATGTTGCACTTTTAAAGCAAGTTTACATCAATTCTTCACATTTTGCCATAGGGCGGAGAGATTTTAACATTTTACAACTAATTTCATACAATTCTACAAATTTTTCCATAGAGTGGAGAGAAATATTTGCAGGTTTTAATATGATACTTGAGTGAGACTGACTAATAAAATCAATGGGGGCCCCAGCCAGTAATTCGAACATGATTACAATATGCCATAAGTGTCTCAAATTTTGTAACAATGCAGAGGGCTCCTTATATATCCAATGCTCCAGAGTCTCTACAGGTGTCACTACAGACCCTGGTTCGATCCCGGGCTGTATCACAGCTGGTCGTGATCGGGTGTCCCACAGAGCAGAGCACAATTGGCACAGCATCGTCCAGGTTAGGGGGGGGGGGTTGGCCGGGGTAGGCCGTCATTGTAAATAAGAATTTGTTCTTAACTGACTTGCCTAGTTAAATAAAATCTAGTACACGGACGTCACGCGACTCTTGGCGGCAGTAAGAAAGCCATCACCATCTGCGCCCATTTAACATAGACTAGATTTAGGCGTTTATTAATTCTAAACAATATAACTTTTGGGGGTTTTCATACGCTTACAATTATGTTTTGATTCTTACTTGAACAGACGCTAAGATTATATTTGGTTTTGATCTTTGAAAAATAACTATTTTGGATGCAGCAGTTGTTAGCTGGTATGATATATGCTGTAGCAAAAGCTAGCCAAAGATCTAGCCAAAAAGTGTTTTAAGCATAATTGCAGTTGATTTGCGATGATGACACAAACATTACATTAAGCAGGACATACATACGAGCTTTAAAATCCAATTATAATCCAAAAGTAGTGTGAAATGCAGTCATTAGCAACATGCAAATATTTTTGGGGGTTGGCTCCCTCTTGTTATGCCAATTTACGCGCATCGTCCTCGTGCGGCAATGTTTGCAAACACAGAAAGGGGTCTATAGCTCCGCATTGACACGATTGGTTGACGGTAGGTGGGGGCGGGAGGTCCTGTATAAACAAACTCGCCTCCTTGACAACTTCCTTTACAACATCTCTGTGCTGTGCTGAGAATGTCCTGACTGCTACAGATGCCGTATCACCCTAAAAACTGCATGGCAAATGCAGACGGCAGATGACCATGCAGCTTTGTCATGGATTTAACACATCCTCTGGGCTTTACATCAAAATAAAGAGAAGAACGATAACTTTAAAATTATGAATTTAGTACAGTTAGATGCGCTGAAATGAAAGCAACTTTTGAAAATGAACACTCGGATTATAGTGATATGTCTGATATCGCAAACAAGGAACGCATGTTGATTTTTAATCCGAGGCTTTTGACACACTTGTTGAATTATGCAACAGAACGTGACAACAACAGTCATTAATTAGGCAGTACAGGTGAGTGCAGGTAGGCCTAGACAGAGCAAGTGTTTGGTGGTTGCAGCCCCGTTCCACCCCCTTATGCAAGGGAATAATCAACAAGGGGCGATGTGTTCTATGGAAAATAATCAAATAAGTGGAAGGTGTGTTCCACCACTCTAGGACCTTCCAGAGTTGCATTATTTTCCAGATAATGCATAGAGCCCCAAATTGATTATCCCTTTTATACCATGGCTATAATTTAACACATTTGCCGCTAGAAATGTGTACAACATGGACTGTAGCTAGCACGTTTACTAGATAGTTACAGTAGCTGCATTGGTAATCAAACAAAACAGACCTGTTAGTTTAGCCTCAGATATAACAATGAGATAATTTATACAAATATTTGGTTTAGCTAACTAAACCATCACCAACAGCTCAAACATAGAACATGTAAGAATGAACTATAGCCATTGAATTTTACCACGCTGATATACCATGCGATATTGGAAAATAATCCACGCTCTAGAATGCCGTTCAAGCCAATCTGAAACGAGTATTCAACAATGCCACTTCTCAAGTGTTTTCAATTGTATTGTAGATAAATATGCTCCCTTTAAAAAACGGATAATTAAAAATAGGTCTTGCCCTTGGTTCAGTCCAGAGCTATCTGAAGTCATACACAACATAGATGCTGCCTGGGCTAAAATAGATTCACAGACTCGGGGGATTGAGAAATCTGTGTGTAAAGCTAGTTAAAAAAGCAAAATCTGATTATTATGTTAATACACTATCTGAATGTACAGGGAACCCAGCTACATTTTGTAAAGCTGTTAAGTCACTGAAGGGTTGTGTCTCCTCTTCTCTCCCCCAATAAATTCATTTAGATTCTGGCCCTATTACTGACAAAATTGATATCATTAATGCATTTAATCACCATTTTATCTCTGCAGGCTATATATTTAAATGTATTTCAAAGCCAGCTCTTGAAAAGAGTAGTTTGGATGTTGATGGTGAAAATCTATTAAATGATACTGAAAATGCTGATCAGGAGTTTTCTTTTCAGAAATTCACTGATAAAGAAGTCCTGGATGCTATGCTAACATTAGACAATAAAACAATCCACAGGGGCTGATCATTTGGAGCCTGGTCTGCTTAAGTGTGCAGCTCCCTTTATTGCTGGCTCAGTAGCCCACATTTTTAATTTAACATTGGTATCAGGAGGTATTCCAAAAGCATGAAAATCCGCATGTGTGCTGCCACTCCATAAGGGTGGGGATACAAATGATCTTGACAACTATCGCCCCATTTCAAGACTACCTTGTTTAGCTAAGATTCTTGAATCCTTGGTTAATATACAACTCTGTTCCTTTTTATCTGATAATTGTATTCTTAATGTAAACTAATCAGGGTTTAGGCCTGGGTATAGTACCACCACAGCAGCCACACTAGTTGTTAATGATCTTGTCAATGCCTTGGATGCTAGACCCCTTGTTTATTGACCTGTCAAAGGCATTCGACAGTGTTGATCATTCTGTTTTGCAGAAGAAGTTATCAAGAATAGGCCTGGGATATACAGCCTGTTTATGGTTTCAGAGTTATCTTAGCGACAGAACTCGGGCCATCTTAACAGATGGGGTTAATTCTGAATTTCTTGAGATTCAAAAAGGGTCTGATTTTGCGACCATTATTGTTCACCTTGTATATTAATGACATAGGAAACACTGTAAATACTTGTAACATTAATCTCTATGCAGATGACACAGTTTTGTATTCCTGTGCCACCTCGGTGCAGCAGGCCATTGTGAACTTCAGCATGACTTTGATTCAATTCAGAAATCACTTACAGATAAAGTAAAACCAAGCTCATGCTGTTCACTAGGTCACGAAATGTTGACCCTGAGGACCTACATATTTGTGCTACAGATGGATCCCAAATTGAGCTTGTTTCTTGCTCAGTGGTGTTTTCGAACCAATAAATGCTGATGCTCCAGATACTCAACTGGTCTAAATAAGGACAGTTTAGTTGCTTCTTTAATCAGAACAACAGTTTTCATCTGTGCTAATATAATTGCAAAAGGGTTTTCTAATGATCAAATAGCCTTTTAAAATGGTAAACTTGAATTAGCTAACACAACGTTCCATTTGAACACAAGAGTGATGGTTGCTGATAATGGGCCTCTGTACGCCTATGTAGATATTCCATAAAAAATCTGCCGTTTCCAGCTACATTAGTCATTTACAACATTAACAATGTTTACACTGTATTTCTGATCAATTTAATGTTATTGGACAAAAGAAAAAAAGGAAATTTCTAAGTGACCCCAAACTTTTGAACTGTAGTGTATGTGTATGTTTTATTGTTCTGTTTTTATTGTAATGTATACAGGGCTCTCTTGTAAAATAGATTTTTTATCTCAATGTGACTAAAATTAAGCAATAAGGCACGAGGGGGTTTGGAATATGGCCAATATACCAAGGCAAAGGGCTGCAACACGGACTACAGCCCTTAGCCGTGGTATATTGGCCAAATACCACAAACCCCAGAGGTGCCTTATTGCTATTATAAACTGGTTACCAATGTAATTAGAGCAGTAAAAATAAACGTTTTGTCATACCCGTGGAATATGGTCTGACATATCACGGCTGTCAGCCAATCACCATTCAGGGCTCGAATCACCTAGTTTATAAGTACATTTATATATGCAAATACACCCAGTGTATTTACAGAAATTAAGCACATATAATTTTCTTTATTTTAACACAAAAATATATATAAAATACCTGATACCATTAGAAAATGTATATATACAGTTGAAGTTGGAAGTTTACATACACTTAGGTTGGAGTCATTAAAACTTGTTTTTCAACCACTCCACAAATTTCTTGTTAACAAACTATAGTTTTGTTAACAAAGTAGGTTAGGACATCTACTTTGTGCATGACACAAGTAATTTTTCCAACAATTGTTTACAGACTTATAATTCACTTATAATTCACTGTATTACAATTCCAGTGGGTCAGAAGTTTACATACACTAAGTTGACTGTGCCTTTAAACAGCTTGGAAAATTCCAGAAAATAATGGCTTTAGAAGCTTCTGATCGGCTAATTGACATCATTTGAGTCCATTGGAGGTGTACCTGTGGATGTATTTCAAGGCCTACCTTCAAACTCAGTGGCTCTTTGCTTGACATCATGGGAAAATCAAAATAAATCAGCCAAGACCTCAGAAAAAAGATTGTAGACCTCCACAAGTCTGGTTCATCCTTAGGAGCAATTTCCAAACACCTGAAGGTACCACGTTCATCTGTACAAACAATAGTAAGCAAGTATAAACACCATGGGACCACGCAGCCTTTATACCGCTCAGGAAGGAGACGCGTTCTGTCTCTTAGAGACGAACGTACTTTGGTGCGAAAAGTGCAAATCAATCCCAGAACAACAGCAAAGGACCTTGTGAAGATGCTGGAGGAAGCAGGTACAAACGTATCTATATCCACAGTAAAACAAGTCCTATATCGACAGCAAGGAAGAAGCAACTGCTCCAAAACCGCCATAAAAAATCCAGACTACGGATTGCAACTGCACATGGGGACAAAGATCGTAGTTTTTGAAGAAATGTCCTCTGGTCTGATGAAACAAAAATATAACTGTTTGGCCATAATGACCATCGTTATGTTTGGAGGAAAAATGGGGAGGCTTGCAAGCCGAAGAACACCATCCCAACCGTGAAGCACGGGGGTGGCAGCATCATGTTGTGGGGGTGCTTTGCTGCAGGAGGGACTGGTGCACTTCGCAAAATAGATGGTATCATGAGGAGTAAAAATTATGTGGATATATTGAAGCAACATCTCAAGACATCAGTCAGGAAGTTAAAGCTTGGTCGCAAATGGGTCTTCCAAATGGACAATGACCCCAAGCATACTTCCGAAGTTGTGGCAAAATGGCTTAAGGACAACATAGTCAAGGTATTGGAGTGGCCATCACAAAGCCCTGACCTCAATCCTATAGAAAATTTGTGGGCAGAACTGAAAAGGCGTGTGCGAGCAAGGAGGCCTACAAACCTGACTCAGTTACACCAGCTCTGTCAGGAGGAATGGGCCAAAATTCACCCAACTTATTGTGGGAAGCATGTGGAAGGCTACCCGGAACGTTTGACCCAAGTTAAACAATCTAAAGGCAATGCTACCAAATACTAATTGAGTGTATGTAAACTTCTGACCCACTGGGAATGTGATGAAAGAAATAAAAGCTGAAATAAATCATTCTCTCTACTATTATTCTGACATTTCACATTCTTAAAATGAAGTGGTGATCCTAACTGACCTAAGACAGGGCATTTTTACTCAGATTAAATGTCAGGAATTGTGAAAAACTGAGTTTAAATGTATTTGGCTAAGGTGTATGTAAACTTCCGACTTTAACTGCATATTTGACAAATTTAATACCTGAATTCCCACCAAAATCCCTGTGCATTCATTATTTGTCAATTTTTTTAATTATTTTTATATTTAACTAGGCAAGTCAGTTAAGAACAAATTATTTTTTACAATGACGGCCTACCCCGGCCAAACCTGGACAGCGCTGGGCCAGTTGTGCGCCGCCCTATGGGACTCCCAATCACGGCCAGATGTAATACAGCCTGGAATCAAACCAGGGACTGTAGTGACTCTTGCACTGAGATGCAGTGCCTTAGACTGCTGCGTCACTCGGGAGCCAAATAGTGTGTTCCCTGACTGGGAATCGAACCCAGGCCGCGGCGGTGAGAGCATCCATTGTCCAACTTTTGCATTTATTGGAATTGTTTTTATAACCTTTTAACAATTGTGATGACCGTTGCTACTTCATGGCACTCGTTCAGGGTGAGGATGATGTATCCTGTGATCACTAATGAGTAGAGTAAACTGTGCCCCATAAACAAAAAGCACACTTACCAGGCCTGTGCCATCCACTGTGTGGTGCTGGTGTGCTGTGTTTACAGTAGTACTCTACCTTCAGTTTGAGTGTGCAGTTCTCAGCCTGGGCAAGTTCCAGCTGCCTCTCCCTCTCCTTCAGCCTCTCCTCGGCCTGCTGAAAGGAGCTTCTCAGACTCTTCATCTCATCCCGGGAGTCCACACGATTGTGACAGCTCTCTAGTAGAGATTTCTGAAAAAGAAGCTAGTTCTTTAATTCCTCAAACCAACCCTGGACATTATTGCATGCAGCAATCATATGCAGAAAGATTGACTCATAGACTAAAGCTAAGATTAACAGCTTAGAGCTACTTTATAAAACAAACATCTATAATGAACCAGACAGGATATCCTTCACTCTGCACAGATCAGTAGAATAAGGAAGTATAGTGCTGCACATCTCTGTTTGAGAGGATTAAGACTTTTCCGTGGAGGGTTATGAGACATTCATCCCACTGGGCAAAAACTGGTTCAATCAATGTTGTTTCCACGTCATTTCAAAAAATTCTATGCAATGACGTTGAATCAAAGTGGAAAACTGATTGGACTTGCAAAAAGCCATCAACTTAAGGGAATTTCATATTTTTTTCACCCAACTTTTAACTTAAATCCAATGACTGGGTGACATTTTTGGTTGATTTCACATTGAATTCACAAATGTAAATCAAAACTAGACATTGAACTGACTTCTGTGTGGGATGGCCGTGACGAGACAGTGACAGGCCTGTTTGACAGTGTTGTTGATCCTGTACCTGGAGGTCAATGTTGGCAGATATAAGGGAGCTGTTCATCTGGTCGAAGCTGTCCATGGCTGCAGTCCGAACCCTCACCTCTTTCTCCAGAGTCTTCCTCTGGGAGTTGGCAGTCTGGAGAGACACATAGCACACCCAATTCTCCGATTTTTTATCAATTTTGTGTTTATAAGAAATTGAAAGGATTTCCAGCTGTTAGCTGTCTTATTAGTCATGTGTGCCTTGGTGTATTGTCTTACCCTGATGTCTTGTGATAGTTTCTGCATCGACTGTTGCATTCCTCCAAACTGGCCATACATCCGCTCTCTGACCTTCTCCAGGGAATCTCTCACCTGTGCAGCACAGAGATGACACACGATTGAAGTAATCCATCCTAATTGCTTAATTAGCAAATCCATAGTGTTGTCCATGTTACAGAATCCTGGTGTTAGCTCTTGGATACCCTGCAGGTCTGTCAGGTGTACTGTACTGTAGGCCTCTGCTCTGTTTACACTCTTAAACTTGGATCAGCCTCATCGTTATCTTCTCCATCTCCTCTCACCTCCTTGATGTACCTCATCTCATCCCTCAGGTGATTGACAGACCATTCGCACGCCATCACTTCCTGCTGTCTGTCCGAGCCTGTCCTCTGCAACACACCGTACACCTTGGGCCCGTGCTGCCGCTGCAGCGACGTCTCTTGCTCCCCATTGGCCGCTGCTCTGAGCTGCTGAGGGAGACAGGATCAACCCGGTCAGGTTTCTATCTAGGCACACTTTCTACCAGCCTGTAGATGTGTGTGTGTGTTCGCCTCTATGTGAGTGTTTGTGCGTTTGCATACTTGCGCATGCCCAGGTACTTCGAGCATTGCTGCTGAGCACTTGAATTGGAGGTTGGGAAGCAGGGATGGAAACAGGGTGCAGTGAGGGTGTCATGTTTCTGCAACCCAGTACATGAGCTCCTGCTGTCTCCCTGCTATTGTTCCTCTCCAACAGGGCTCTCAAGGAGCACAGGTGCACACTGACACAGGTCGTTTGTAGCTCAGCAGTATCAGGAAGTGGCTCTAGCACCTTTATGTTATCTTACAGTAACATACAGTACGAGAGGAATCCACTGAGTGACACAGATACTGTATCTTGTCAAAGTCTCAGAATAAATAAGTCTTACTGTGTGAAGAAGCAACATGTTTCCATTGTTATGATCAGACAGGCAGCCAGCCCACATTTGAGTCTGTTATCTACCCTACATTATTCAACAACAGAGGAGGCAAAACAATGGCCTGCCCTACTATGCCACAGACTCCAGTATAAACCATGGAAGGTGAATCTGTTTGCCTTTGACGATAAATCCGGGACACTCAAATTAGTATGATATGTTACGTCTGGTATGGTTACATAAGTCAGCTGGTTACTTAAAGCAAAAACCAAAGTATTGTGGGTGGGCGTATAACGCGACTGTCGAGCAATCCAAAGGTTGCGAGTTTGAATCTCATTACGGACAACTTTAGCATTTTAGCTAATTAGCAACCTTTCAACGACTTACTATTTTTAGCTACTTTGCAACTACTTAGCATGTTAGCTAACCCTTCCCTTTAGCCCTTTTAGCTAACCCTTCCACTAACCCTAACCTTAACCCTTTCAGCTAACCCTTCTTATAACCCAAACCTTAACCCTTTAACCTACCTCTTAAACTTAACCCCAACCCTAACCCCAGCCTAGCTAACATTAGCTAGCTAGGTAACGTTAGCCACCTAGCTAGAATTCGTAACATATCATACATTTAACGAATTCCTAGAATTTTGTAGGTTTTGAAAATTCGTAACATATAATACGAATTGTAATTTGAAATGGGTGATGGATATCCCCAAATTAATACATACCATACGAAACATAACATATACTAATTGGAGTGTCTCAAATGTACAGAGTAATACGAAATGCTCTGAGACCAGGTTGTGCACACAGGTCCATGTGACCTCTGTTTCTACCAGAGGCAGAGGGTTGTACCCAATACTACAAATCAACATAATCAATACTTGGAATTATCTGAGGATAGGTTATATCAAGAAAAGTACAAAAGGTTCTAAATGTTCTTGTTTATATACAGTGCATAGCTTGCATATTTGTGTTTCACACGCCGATAGCAGGGTTGACCACAAATTCAGGATGTTACTTCCCATTTTCTCACCATAATCATTATGTAACTTTCCCTTTCAAAAGCCTCTATGTGGGAAACCATGATAGCTTTTTGTGTTGTGGTTGTGGTAGTTTACCTGTACAGGTGACTCACTGCCAGCTGGCCTCTCTCTCTGGATGAGTCTGTTCTTCTTCTTCCACGTTCCATTGACAACATTCTCCTCTTGCTGAGAAGACAAACAGAAACAAATTAACTGTGTGCTCACAATATCTGGAGATATTTCACAACCCTGTAACCTGATTATTACTGAATGCTTGGAATTCCTGTTTTTTTAAAGCCACACATTTAGTTTGCAAATGATATGCTTCAATGTACACAACGCATTCCTCTCTTTCAGATAATGATATGGGCCAAGAGTAGAGTTTAAATGCATGGATCATGTACCTGTTCTCATCAAACTGTTGATGACAGATTACCATCTTTGTTGAACATAGTCTACTGTAGTTTTGATCACTGGGAATAGTCATTATACTCATTTCTAGACCACATCTTAGTCATAACCCATACATGGACTACCACAATGCTTTGTGGGGAAGGAGCTAGGAGAAGTCTAGTTTAATGACAGTTAAACTAGGCAATTCGACTATGAAGGCCTGATTCACACAGTCTCCTCTGAACAGTTGATGTTGAGATGTGTCTGTTACTTAAACTCTGTGAAGCATTTATTTGGGCTGCAATCTGAGGTTCAGTTAACTCTAATTAATTTATCCTCTGCAGCAGAGGTAACTCTGGGTCTTCCTTTCCTTTGGCGGTCCTCATGAGAGCTAGTTTCATCATAGCGCTTGATTGTTTTTGTGACTGCACTTAAAGAAACCTTCAAAGTTCTTGAAATGTTCCGGATTGATCGACCTTCATGTCTTAAAGTAATGATGGACTTTCATTTCTCTTTGCCTATTTGAGTTGTTCTTGCCATAATATGGACTTGGTCTTTTACCAAATAGGGCTATTTTCTGTATACCACCCCTACCTTGTCACAACACAACTGATTGACTCAAACGCATTAAGAAGGAAAGAAATTCCACAAATTAACTTTTAAGAAGGCACACCTGTTAATTGAAATGCAGGTGACTACCTCATGAAGCTGGTTGAGAGAATCCTGAGAGTGTGCAAAGCTGTCATCAAGGCAAAGGCTGGCTACTTTGAAGAATTTCAAATGGAAAATATATTTTGAATTGTTTAACACTTTTTTGGTTACTACATAATTCCATATGTGTTATTTCATAGTTTTGATGTCTTCACTATTATTCTACAATGTAGAAAATAGTACAAATAAAGAAAAACCCTGGAATGAGTAGGTGTGTCCAAACTTTTTACTGGTTCTGTATATTTTGGACAACAACTAAAAAGCTCTTGTTTCTACGAAGAGAAAAGAGGAGCTTCCCTACTAAACAAATATTAACTCAGAGGAATTTCAGCCAAGACCTCTACTCTGCAGCCCATCCAGCCAGAGAGAGAAGGCGTCCTTCGCCCATCCAGCAGAGATAAGAGATGGAGAATAATGACGCCACTGTTGTTTCATGGCCTCCTGAGCTGGACATTGCTTCACATTTCCTCACCAGATTATCCACAGAGAGAGAGCAGGCTGACGAGAAATTATGAGGGGCACCAATTAGGCAATGTGAATTCCAACAGATGGGAGAGAAGAATGGCCGTCATTATGCTTTATGGCCGGTACTGTACACACCCTCTGAAAGAACTCAATATGTCAGCCTCTATTGCGTTTTAAATATTACAACATAGGTGTTTCAGCATGTTTGCGGAGGCATTTACTCCAGTTTTGTTGCAGTTTTGTCCTGGATTCTTTAAAGTTGAAGCTGCAACACAACCTGACTTTCTTTTCTATATCCAGTCAGATAAGGGGCTGTGAAAACAGTTGTAATGTCCTGCCAAAGGAACTTGACCCTCACTGAACTGACAGCGTTATGTATTCATGGAAAACCAGATGGGAGAGGCCTAGTCTGTAGTACTCAAAATCAAAAGCAATGGGCAATATTCTACACCCTTAGAAAAAAGGGTTCCAAAAGGGTTCTTCGGCTGTCCCATAGGATGAACCCTTTTTGGTTCCAGGTAGAACTCTTGGGTTCCATGTCGAACCCTCTGCGGAAAGGGTTTTACATGGAACCCAAAAGGGTTCTACCTGGAACCAAAAGGATTCTACCTGGAACCAAAAAGGGTTCTTTAACTATTGAGACAGCCAAATAATCATTTTAGGTTCTAGATAGCACCTTTTCTTCTGAGTGTACTATTCACTACTTTAGTTGACATAAAGTTACCTAAGCTTGGCTGTGTATCAAAATTGCTTGCGTAATGAAAGACTCCACTATGCTATATACCTCTTTAATACAGATTTTTGCCCTGTGCTTTATTTCCTTTCTTTAGGACATGTATGTGGAACTTACTATACAGTACATGTCATGTAGAAGTAAAACAAAAATCTTATGTAACCCATTTGATTGAATTTCCTTAACTTCGAAAACACCATCCTTTGACTCAAGCCCATTGTGGCAGTGGGGGTCTTACGTTGCAGGCATGTAAACTTTCAGTCTAACACCTCTGTGCCACAGTTCCAGGCAGTTCACATGGAGCAGATGCATTACACCACATCCAGGTCAGAGTCACTGATAAGCCTGTCTCCCACGGAGTGTCGGGTTACAGGACACGCCCTTTTTAATTTCATGGTAGATCACCACTTTCGTCATTGTCCTTTTCCCGAAACATAATATCTCCGACTTAAATGTAAGATGTTTCCTCCCTCCTTCACTTAACTATCTTGTCATGCGTGTTTTCTTTCTTCGTCCTCTCCATCTCTTTGTGGCATCACAGTCTTTTTGTCTCCTGCTACCCTGGTTTCACTTCCAAATTGTAATATTTCTTATTTTTTGTATTATTTATTACCTTTATTTAACCAGGTAGGCCAGTTGAGAACAAGTTCTCATTTACAACTGCGACCTGGCCAAGATAAAGCAAAGCAGTGCGACACAAACAAGTTACACATGAGATAAACAAACGTACAGTCAATAACACAATAGAAAAGTCTATATACAGTGTGTGCAAATGTAGTAAGATTAGGGAGGAAAGGCAATAAATAGGCCATAGTGGTGAAATAATTACAATTTAGCAATTAAACACTGGAGTGATAGATGTGCAGAAGATGAATGTGCAAGTAGAGATACTGGGGTGCAAAGGAGCAAAAAATAAATAACAATATGGGGATGAGGTAGTTGGGTGGGCTATTTACAGATGGCCTGTGTACAGGTGCAATGATCGGTAAGCTGCTCTGACAGCTGATGCTTAAAGTTAGTGAGGGAGATATGACTCCAGCTTCAGTGATTTTTGCAACTCGTTCCAGTCATTGGCAGCAGAGAACTGGAAGAAAAAGCAGCCAAAGGAGGAGTTGGGTTTGGGGATGACCAGTGAAATATACCTGCTGGAGCGCGAGCTATGGGTGGGTGCTGCTATGGTGACCAGTGAGCTGAGATAAGGCGGGGCTTTACCTAGCAAAGACTTATAGATGACCTGGAGCCAGTGGGTTTGGCGACGAATATGAAGTGAGGACCAACCAACGAGAGCATACAGGTCGCAGTGGTGGGTAGTATATGGGGCTTTGGTGACAAAACGGATGGCACTGTGATAGACTACATATAATTTGCTGAGTAGAGTGTTGGAGGCTATTTTGTAAATGACATCGCTGAAGTCAAGGATCGGTAGGATAGTCAGTTTTACGAGGGTATGTTTGGCAGCATGATTGAATGATGCTTTGTTGTGAAATAGGAAGCCGATTCTAGATTTAATTTTGGATTGGAGATGCTAAATTTGAGTCTGGAAGGAAAGTTTATAGTCTAACCAGACACCTAGGTATTTGTAGTTGTTCACATATTGTAGTTGTTCACATAAGTCAGAACCATACAGAGTAGTGATGCTAGACGGGCGGGCGGGTGCGGGCAACGATCGGTTGAAGAACATGCATTTAGTTTTACTTGCATTTAATAGCAGTTGGTGGCCACGGAAGGAGTGTTGTATGACATTGAAGCACGTCTGGAGGTCTGTTAACAAAGTATCCAAAGAAGGACCAGAAGTATACAGAATGGTGTCGTCTGCGTAGAGGTGGATCAGAGAATCACCAGCAGCAAGAGCGACATCATTGATGTATACAGAGAAAAGAGTTGGCAAGAGAATTGAACCCTGTGGCACCCCCATAGAGACTGCCAGAGGTCCGGACCACAGGCCCTCTGATTTGACACACTGAACTCTATCTGAGAAGTAGTTGGTGAAAAAGGCGAGGCAGTCATTTGAGAAACCAAGGCTGTTGAGTCTGCCGATAAGAATGTGGTGATTGACAGTCGAAAGCCTCGGCCAGGTCGATGAAGACGGCTGCACAGTATTGTCTTTTATCGATGGCGGTTATGATATTGTTTAGGACCTTGAGCATGGCTGAGGTGCACCCATGACCAGCTCGGAAACCAGATTGCATAGCGGAGAAGGTACGGTGGCATTCGAAATAGTCGGTGATCTGTTTGTTAACTTGGCTTTCGAAGACTTTAGAAAGGCAGGGTAGGATAGATATAGGTCTGTAACAGCTTGGGTCTAGAGTGTCTCCCCCTTTGAAGAGGGGGATGACCGCGGCAGCTTTCCAATCTTTAGGACTCAGACGATATGAAAGAGAGGTTGAACAGGCTAGTTATAGGCGTTGCAACAATTGCGGTGGATAATTTTAGAAAGAGAGGGTCCAGATTATCTAGCCCAGCTGATTTGTAGGGGTCCAGATTTTGCAGCTCTTTTAGAACATCAGCTATCTGGATTTGGGTGAAGGAGAAATGGGGGAGACTTGGGCAAGTTGCTGTGTGGGGTGCAGAGCTGTTGCCCGGAGTAGGGGTAGCCAGGTGGAAAGTATGGCCAGCTGTAGAAAAATACTTATTGAAATTCTCGATTATCGTAGATTTATCGGTGGTGACAGTGTTTCCTAGCCTCAGTGCAGTGGGCAGGTGGGAGGAGGTGCTCTTATTCTCCATGGACTTTACAGTGTCCCAGAACTTTTTGGAGTTTGTGCAACAAGATGCAAATTTCAATTTGAAAAAGCTAGCCTTTGCTTTCCTAACTGCCTGTGTATATTGGTTCCTAACTTCCCTGAAAAGTTGCATATCGCGGGGGCTATTTGATGCTAATGCAGTACGCCACAGGATGTTTTTGTGCTGGTCAAAGGCAGTCAAGTCTGTAGTGAACCATGGGCTATATCTGTTCTTAGTTCAGAATTTTTTTAATGGGGCATGCTTATTTAAAATGGTGAGGAAAGCACTTTTAAAGAATAACCAGGCATCCTCTACTGACGGGATGAGGTCAATGAGGTACCTGGGCCAGGTGAATTAGAAAGGCCTGCTCGCTGAAGTGTTTTAGTGTTTGACAGTGATGAGGGGTGGTCGTTTGACCGCGGACCCATTATGGACTCAGGCATTGAGGCAGTGATCGCTGAGATCCTGGTTGAAGACAGCAGAGGTGTCTTTAGAGGGCAGGTTGGTCAGGATGATATCTATGAGGGTGCTCGTGTTTACGGATTTAGGGTTGTACCTGGTAGGTTCACATTTGGGCAAGTCGTGAAGGAGACATTTACATTCACATTACATTTTTCTGCAAGAATATTGTCAAATCTGTATACTTGCACTTTGATTTTCCAGTATTAGTAGCCATATTATAAGTTCAACATTTGCAAAACACCCAGTTTTCATAACTTCATAACTCTCCATATTCTTAAAATGTTGTCCAAAAGGAAAAGGCTCGCTGTCGCACAAGGTTAGCAGCTACATTTTGCGACAGATATGGGGTTTCCCGATACTCCTGTAAAGCCCAGCTCATTGGCTATCTAGCAAGCTTGACCCCGATTGGTGCTTATTTGACAAAGTTACAGTCGATCAAGTGAAGACCGCCCGCATCAATCGGCGTGCCATGAAGGCGTCGCTCTCTGACCAAATTTGGTGTCCTATAGGATATACTATAGTGAAGTCTGGTTACGTTTTAGGATCTCTGAGGAATAAATACGAATGTGATTTGACTGGTTGTAACAACGTTTAGGGGTAGATTTTCACAAATTCCTTTCTTTGCAAATTGACCGAGTGGAACTACAAAATCGATCGTGCATGCTATATGGACCTTTTTAGGATATGAAAAAGGATTATCTAACAAAATGACACTTTATGTTATCTCTGGGACCCTTTGGATGATAAATCAGAGTTTTGTTGTTAGGAACTCTCCTCAAACAATTGCATGGCATTTTTTCTCAGTAATAGCTACTGTAAATTGGAGAGTCCAGTTATATTAACAATAAGTTAAGCTTTCAGACGATATACGACACTTATATGTACCAACATTTGTTGTTTCTCTAAAATCTGCGTTCGTGACACAAGGTGTTGCATGATTTACAACTGTCGCCTATCCCTAATTAACATGCATGAAACCAAGGCTTTTACGGTTACAGAAGTCAACAAATGATAGCGCCTGGGGAATAGGAGTGGAACTGGGGGCTACAGGGCCTGGGTTAACCTCTACATCACCAGAGGAACAGAGGAGGAGTAGGATAAGGGTACGGCTAAAGGCTATAAGAACTGGTTGTCTAGTGCATTGGGACAGAGAATAAAATGAGCAGATTTCTGGGCGTGGTAGAATAGATTCAAGGCATAATGTACAGACAAGGGCATGGTAGGATGTGAGTACAGTGGAGGTAAAACTAGGCGTTGAGTGGCGATGAGAGAGGTTTCGTCTCTGGAGGCACCAGTTAAGCCAGGTGAGGTCTCCGCATGTGTGTGGGGTGGGACAAAAGAGCTATCTAAGGCATTTTGAGTGGGACTAACAAACCAAGAATATGTGCACAATATGGGAGTGTTACCTATAGTAACCTATATTTTAAATTCCTCTGAAGATAACATCTACATACAGCGAGTTCAACCATCAAAGAATCCAATGTCAAGGACAGCCCACAGACTTTTACGATAGTCACTCTCCATGTTTGATGCTGACCTTTATTATCGGATGTACACTACTGTTCAAAAGTTTGGGGTCACTTAGAATTGTCCTTGTTTTTTAAAGAAAAGCTCTTTTGTCCCTAGAAGGCCAGCATCCCGGAGTCGCCTCTTCACTGTTGATGTTGAGACTGGTGTTTTGCGGGTACTATTTAATGAAGCTGCCAGTTGAGGACTTGTGAGGCGTCTGTTTCTCAAACTAGACACTCTAATGTACTTGTCCTCTTGCTCAGTTGTGCACTGGTGCCTCCCACTCCTCTTTCCATTCTGGTTAGAGCCAGTTTGCGCTGTTCTGTGAAGGGAGTAGTACACAGCGTTGTACGAGATCTTCAGTTTCTTGGCAATTTCTCGCATGGAATAGCCTTCATTTCTCAGAACAAGAATAGCCTGACGAGTTTGAGAAGAAAGTTATTTGTTTCTGGACATTTTGAGCCTGTAATCGAACCCACAAATGCTGACGCTCCAGATACTCAACTGGTCTAAAGAAGGCCAGTTGTATTGCTTCGTTAATCAGCACAACAGTTTTCAGCTGTGCTAACATAATCAGCAGGGCCCTGAGTATTTCCAGACAACATAACTAGACCAGGAAAAACTCTGGGCCCTAATTAACTAGGGCCCAAAGTTGATCTCTTCTGTGCCGCTCTCTGTTCAACCCTGACCTGGCTGTCGTCTTTCATCAGTAGTAATGCTGTAAACATGCACAGCCTCCTGAAGGGAAACACCATCAAATTACACCATTAGTCACACTGCTATCAGCTGAACTGTTGATGGCAAAGGGGTGGGGCAGGTTATAGAAACAGTGTACAAGGTACAAAGAACAGCATGGACCTATCTCTCTGCTTTCTGTCACTATCTCAGTCTCTGTGGAGGAGCAACCGAAACCATACTTCCCCTAACCTCAATGTGATTCCAAGCAGCACACTGAGTGCTGTCAAACACTTACATTACACACTAGCTGATGTAACTTTTCCAAACCACAGCTTCTCAACACAAACAGAGCAAAATGGCATACCACCTCTGGCAAACAACATGCCTGCCTTTATTATGGCGTTGGCTACCCATGTGTACTAAGTAGGTACCATGTAATTAAAAAGAGTTCCGTGATTGTTTAGTGATTGTTTATTGGCTAAACATTTGTATAAGACGACCAATACAATTTTACAGTTAGATGTCATCATGTGTCGTGTACATTATATATGATATATGACATCTGAAAACAGACAACAGCATGCGGTTCTGTGTAATCCTGTCGTCAGCTAGGCTTGTGCATGCTGAAGAGAGCTCTACTGTAGATGAAAAGGGACACGCACCTTCTAACTTTGTGCAGAGTACTGTGAAAATCAGACACAGCTGTGTATGTATGTGTGTGTGGTGTACACACCCCTGTGTGGATACAATTGCATAACCAATAGCCCAGATAACATAGCAGCAGTAAATCGCTGTGGTTCCACCTTTCTCTGTCTCTGTATTGTGTAGACAGTCCATGGAATGTTTCTAAAACTGGATCAAAGCTGGTTCCTAGTTCACAAACATTCCCACCTGACTTGTGTGTGTTTGAGTGTGTTTAAGGGATAGAGAGGGCCGTGAATAAGAAAGGGAGTGAAGCTGAGCGCACAGACTACAGGTTGAGGAAGCGACGATTAAGGGAGGGGAGAGAGGGAAAAGATAAGATCCAGGCTCCATAGGGTGGTGAAGAGGAAGACGTGTGAGGCTGACTGGGTGTGTGTGAGGCTGACTGGGTGTGTGTTTTGGGACTCACTGTGTCTGAGGTTGGTTTCTTGGTCTCATTCTGTCCATTGTCTCCTGTATGAAGAGTTAGTCTGAGTCGCCGGATCCTCCTCTGGGGGAATCAAAAACAGACAGAAGAAACACACACAGACATAAAAAGAAAATGTCAGAGTCTCTCAGTTCAAGCTCATGCACCAGTAGTTGGATGAAAACTAAAATGTGTTGTGTTCCCCAGTGTCACTGATCTAGCATGTGAGCGCAACATTTGTGTTGTAATGAGCCTGATTGTTCTGTTACAATAAGCAGTGGAATGTTTCTGTTGGTGTCCAAATACAACAGGTCACCATCAGTATTTATAATTATAGACTGTGAAACCACAAACAAAAATGATGCAAATTTAACTGCAATGAGGTAACAGAATCAATATGCCTTATACCACTTCAAGCTAGCACTATCTTGTCTACAAGCACAACACATCCCTTTAGAACCAAGGTGCCCTAGGAGCTGATTAACATACTGTAAGTCAATGGGTACAATGTTTAGGCAGGTTCACTTTCTTAAAAGGTGTTAATTGCTAAAGCAATCACTTGGTTGAGAGTGAAACATGACGCTGTAATCCTCATAAGGATTAATCCAACTCCATGTTGGCTTTTATGTTGGCTATAAATCCTTTGGTGGCACTTCATTAGCTGTGAGAATGGCTTTTATTGGCAGTTTAAAGACGCGGTCTGCTAGGTGCTCTGGGCTGATTAAATAAACATGACAGCCCTGCCTCCCAGATACTCGGCTCTCATTACAAGCTCAAACAGATACACATATCCCTGAGCCACATGCAAAATTCCAACATACCGGCAACACTCAAAAAGTGAGAATGATTAGTTGTGATGTAGACATGCTACGAAAACTAGCCTTGAGCAGGCAGATGTGAGGAAAACAGATTGAGGGAGAGAAAAGTGAACGGGGAGTAGGGGAAGCGGAGACAAAAGCAAACAAACACCAGATAGTCTACAAACACACTGACTTACACAAACCAACACGCCATGCTACTCATCTAACAGGCGAATGAGTGATGTTTGTGTTCTATCCTGGGACAGAGTGGCCCCCTGGGGCTCCTTACCTCACTCGGCTGCTCTAGACTGTCCTCGGTGGTGGTGATCGATCCTGGTGAGCTGTAGCGTATCATGTCTCCACTGGCCTCTGTCCACTCCTCTGCTCTCTCTTTTCCTCTCTCTCTCCCTCCCTCTCTTCCTCTCACTCTCTTTCCGGACTACTGTACGAACTCACACAGCCCCCAGCTCCAGCCACTGCGAGAGAGACTAGAGAGTGAATGAACAAGACGGGAAGGGGAAAGAAAGTTCCACTCTGACAAGTTTCTCTCTTCAGTGTTATGTATTATTCATTTTCCAGTTGATTAACAAGGCCTGGTATTCCCGTTGAGTGAGTCAGTCAGTCAGGGGCTAGACTACAGCCCAGCTCCACACAGTCCCTACTGCTCTACTACTGTATAGAACTATGACACTGTCCCAGCCCAGACTGTAGACAGCACCTGACTCCATCTGGCTGACTGCCTCTCTCTCTCTCTCTCTCTCTCTTTCCCTGAGCCTTCCATCAGACCTGTCGGGCCACATTTCACCCACTGTCTTGCTTTGCGCCTCCCGCCTGGGTTGGGCTGTCACAGGGTGGGCCCTCACAATCTTAGACAGGTTGGGCTCTATGGCACATTGGGCCATCCATCAACAGAAGCCTCATTTACACCTTGCCCCAACCTGTGGATTTCGTGATCTGATCAATATGACCAAATTTACTATCTGATCAAGGTTTGTTCGGTCTACACAATGTTTTAAAATGTGTCTCTTATCCGTCCACTGTGTCCACAATGTTGACCAGATTTTCTGGGATCTCCCTGTATGCAAAACACTCAAAGTACTGTCATATATTTAATTTCAAAATATGCCATTCTGTTCTTCAGAAGAAAAAAAATGATGTTTCAAAATGTTGCTGAAGACCTGCCCATAACAAATTAATGATCTTTGTGATGGTGTTTTTTTAATGGATTTTAACACTTGAATTGTGGTGTTTTACTGGTTTTTTGTTTGTACTTATTGTATGCAGTTACATGATTTTTTTTTTTTTAAATACATTTTCTTTAATATTCTAACATTACCTAAGACCTTCATAAACACAACCAATGATTATTTTTGCAATATGAAATGTATTTATTACATTTCTGTTAGAATGTTCACGTCCAAAAGACTCATCACTGGCTCGAAGGGGGTCCCTCAAGGCCAGGCTTTTCTAGTGGTAAATGGTTTGACCGTACAGATCTGTTTACACTTGATTGATATCCAGATACAATGTGTCCCTGACAACCTCCAGAGGTGGTCAGAAAGATCGAAATCAGATCACAATGCGTCCTTTAATCGTCTACACCTATCTTTAAAAATGTGTGCACAATCAGAATGTGGACAAGATCAGGAAAAAGGATGCATGTTAGCACCAGGTGTAAACTGGGCTAGAGAGACACATTATATCCTCTCTCATGGCAGGTCATTACTGTAGCCAGGCTAGGCAGGACTGCTTCTGGTACTGTAGCAGTATTGAGTGTGTGCAGTATAGACATTGAATGGTTTGTGGGTAATCATGTGTGAGTTGAATTACAGTAAGGTTGTATGGACAGGTATCTGTTTGCTTATATTCAGGTTTCGATAGTGTTTTAAGGCTTGGGGTGAAATGTGTTGATGATATGGTAGGCTGCTCATTTAAAATGTGATAGTTGATATTTGATCATTATGGGAGGGGGTTTGACAAAGAGGTGTTGCTGATCCTTTGCATTGAATGTGAAAATATAGATAAATATACTACTGTACCTTCCTTGAGAAAAATGCATAAAGTAGTTGACACATTTCTCCATGTCACAATGGGGGATCACATTCCTGGCATTGGTATGGTCACAACTCTATGTCCTCCCTCAGCAGAAACAGACACATAGAAACTAAACTAATGTTCAGGGTATTTTCTTTGGTCTCATAGTAAAACCAATTGCGTAACAGGTCATGTTGCACATAGGCAATGATTGGAGGCATAGAAAAGTTAAACTGAAATATATCATATGTTTCAACAAAGATGCGCTAATATAAGTAAGTAAATTCTCTGAATAATACGAGTGATATTTCCACGCTTTTAGGTTAACCATTAACCACACAACAAACAAATGGTTTTGTTTACTTCTGAATCAGTCAGCCAGCCGCCTAGTATGGCCACCCCTTCATGCTATATCGATCACTTCTTAAAGTAACACAGTCATGTATCAAACTCAGATGCCATATTTCACTATCCCATGAGTACTATATGGCAGGTAAGGTGTATTGATTGTGATCTTAGTGTCTTGCTTCTGGGAGATACTTGATTCAACAGTGTTGCTCTTGTTTCCACCTGGCTGGTCTTTCAAGAATGACCAGATTCATACTGGAGCCGATCTGATAGTCGAGCTCAGACCTCAGCAAGCCTCCAGGGAGAAAAATGTAAAGCGCAGAATATTTACCTGGTATCCTCAGCATATCAAACCTGCATACAATGGCAACCACACGACCCTAAAGCTCCCAGACAACTCAGACACGGATGACAAGTTCATGTCCTTTCAATAACAAGGCAACATACAAGACGTGTATGTATTCTATTGATTTGTTTATTCTGTGTTTGATGTCGGAAGGCTGCCTGTAGGTTGCCTGATCCTTTCTGATGCTTTCTGTTTGTTTTGTAAGAGAGAGGCTCAGTGAATTGGGCTCCCCTATCAATCACTGGCTGCATTAGACCCCCAGACGACTGTCACAGCACTTCTATGAGGATACTTACTGACGTGGTGAAGTGGCTGTTGTTGTTGTAACCAACAACAAAAGCTGTTGCCTGTCCTGCATCACTACAGCCGTAGAATTTCGTATACTTTTGTTTTGGCAACTACCTCACGGAAGAGCCAATCGTCACCCACTGACAGACAGTCTTATATCACAGATTGTCTGTCCCAATTTTACAATGATTCTGTCTGTTGTTGGAGTTCTCTGGAGTGAGTGCACAGCAAACTTGTTGTTTGACATTCGTAATGTTATCTGATCCCACTGGGCACACACTGGTTGAATCAACGCTGTTTCCACCTCACTTCAATTAAATTACGTTGAACCAACTTGGAATATATGTTGAATTGATGTTTGTGCCTGTAAACCTTGAGGAATGATCTTGTGTTGGAAGCATTTTACATTTTTTGAAGGGCTTAAAGTGTCCTTCATATTGTTGAAAATATGTCTGAAACAAGCAGTCTTTGTAGGGTTCAGAGTGACTCAGTGATGATGAGGTGCAAACTAAAAGGACTGAAGACGAGGAAGTTTTTACTATATTTCAGGTTCATCATATTGGGTAACACTGACTAACACAGCAAAAGAGAGATAGGGAAATCTGACTCCTGAAGAACTGAGGCATCTTTAAGATTTAGCCATCTTTGTAGTGAATGGTGGTTTTGGGGTGTGAATGGGGGCCAGTGGTGGTGGAAGGCAGCCACCCTCTCTCTCCCTCTGGGTCTAGTAAGGCTCCTGACAGTCAGGCTGGGTGATTAAAGCCATCTGCCAGGGGCCACAGCCCCCGATTGAGATTCCTCATCATTAACACTCTCACCCATAGAGATCATACATCAATCAGCATGCCTGTCCATTAACACTGTCTACAATTCATCTTCCAGCAGTGTCAGTCTCTCAATATGTATTCTGTAAAATGTTCTTTCTCTCCCATCATGAATAAGTAGTTGAGGTTTGTTATGAAACTTCATCAGAGGTGTCATTCCCATAGGGGGCACAAGGGCACTTGCCCCCTCAGATTTATCATCTTAAATGAAATGTTTTTGTTTTGTTAAATTAATTACTAAACTTAAGAGGGGGCAAACTGACTGGACCAGGCAAAGAGTACCCCACCCCCCCTAGTAAGTGGTTCCTTCCAAGGTTCACCACAGAGCAAAGATATTCAAGGCAGGATGCTCCATCACTCTCCTTGGTCAAATAGCCCTTACACAGCCTGGAGGTGTGTTGGGTCATTGTCCTCTTGAAAAACAAATGATAGTCCCACAAAGCGCAAACCAGATAGGATGGCGTATCGCTGCAGAATGCTGTGGTAGCCATGCTGGTTAAGTGTGCCTTGAATTTTAAATAAATCACTGACAGTGTCACCAGCAAAGCGCCATCACACCTCCTCCTCCATGCCTCAGAAATTGCAGCCCAAATAAATGTGTCACAGAGTTCAAGTAACAGACACATCTCAACATCAACTGTTCAGAGGAGACTGCGTGAATCAGGCCTTCATGGTTGAATTGCTGCAAAGAAACCACTACTAAAGGACACCAATAATACGAAGAGACTTGCTTGGGCCAAGAAACACGAGCAATGGACATTAGACCGGTGGAAATCTGTCCTTTGGAAATCTGCCCATTCCAGGTGAAGCTGGTTGAGAGAATGCCAAGAGTATGCACAGCTGTTATCAAGGCAAAGGGTGGCTACTTTGAAGAATCTAAAATCGAAAACATATTTTGATTTGTTTAACACTTTTTTGGTTACTACATGATTCCATATGTGTTATTTCATAGTTTTGATGTCTTCACTGTTCTACAATGTAGAGAATAAAGAAAAACCGGGAATGAGTAGGTGTGTCCAAACTTTTGACTGGTACTGTATGTCTGTAAATGAGTTTCATTAAGCTATGTAGCCTATTGATAATATTTTGATGAATAAAAAAAAAATGTTTTGTTGTTTCTCTAATACTAGCCACCTAGCAATTTTATTAAGTTGGCTTTAGCTAGCCAGGTAGATAGGTTTCCAATCTCCCATCCTCATAACTCCTTACCAAGCCATTTCAGGCTCAGTCAAGTTAGAGTAGCTTTTCTAACCATCTTAGCTGGCATGCCTGCTGGCAAGGTTGCTTGACTTTAGAAGATACAAAAATTGCTTTAATTATTGAGTTATGATACTACATCCCAGTGGCAGTTGTACTAAACTCCTAAGGCATAAAAGTTCTTAAAGAATCAATGTAGATTATTAGTTAAAATGACAAGATTGCAAGGAAACGCTGTTTTAGATGTTTTAAAAATGCAACATTCCCTGAAATTTGTACCTCCCTCCCTCCATCCTCATGTACTTCTTGCCCCTTCTAAAATAATGGGTGGATGACGCCCCTGTTCATCATCACCATGTCATGCTTCCTTCCCATCTCACCAACAGGCAACCATGCATTTTACCAGCTTAGAGAAGAATATCAAGAGGACTTGAGAACACAATTTACAGCAGACAAAACAAAGCCAACATTCCGGATGTCTTTGAAATTCTTTCACGTACCTTCTAACGTGTGCCTTTAGCATTTCTACAGCTAGAGGGCAGCAGAGTACCATGTACAGTTTTGAGAAAGTTCTAAATAGTTGGTCGGACTACTTATTTTCATTGTTCAATTATATCTGAAAGAACAAGATATTCTTCAATCTCAACTAGAACATTCTAAAAGTTATACAATTGAGACCTGAGGTTAAAAAAAAAATTGTGTCTGAGGCCATGGTCCACTACTTCTAACTTTACAGAAAATCACTATAGCCACCAACCATATTTTGCAATTGTAAAGTTACTACCTCATGACCGTTTCCGCTCCCCGCTCCCCACTCACGTCTTTCACCAGTTACTGCATGAGTTCACCCAAGCACAGGACAAGAATTTCAAGAATGGTCATTCTTTAAAGCCCTCACAAAGCCCCACCGCAAGCAGTGCACCCCCAGTGTGTGTATGCTGCAAGGGCTGACAGAGAGGGACCAGAGATGATCCCCATGCATTTGAAAAGTTGATTTGTTTGTTCTCCACAGAATGGCGACAAATGCAGGTCACGACCTGGGAACAATGACCTGCCGCCAGCCTTGCTGAGAGGATAAGAAAGCCTTGTCTCTACTCCCTTTCTTCCGCTGTAGTCAATTGTAAAATACCTTTAAAAATAATGTAGTCATATATCCTAATGCAGCCTGGCTTGCACCCTCCCACATATGGTGTCATCTCTTTAACACAAGGGACCAATCATGTCATTTCCCCCTGAGACCTCGGAGGACCTGCCCTGCGGTGCTTTGGTGTCAGGTGCTGGACACAGGATGCGTAGGCTTCAGCAGGAAAATACTGGCCCACTGAGCTCCGTATTAAAGATGGAGGGGCTGATATTGACACAGTTGCTTTGGCCAGACGATAAAATAATAAGTAGAATGAATGAGGTCACACTGAGGATCATAAAGTTTTCACCCACCACTGAGGTCAATCCTTTCATCTTCCTCATACAACTAAACACACTCCAAAGTTGCTTATTTTGTGTACCTAAATAGATTAGAAGAGACCAATGTGATCAGAAGTATAATTTACAGAGACAATAAGCATGTGAGATTAACTACGGGTAACTTTATTTTATTTTAGCAGGGTTTTTAGTCTCAGCAAAGTACAGATGTGTACATACAGAGAGGTAGCGGCAGTATTTCTTCTCAACCCCCCACTCCAAAACGACCGGAGGAGGCACACAGCCAAAGGCCTCTTCTTCATTCCATACGGCAACAACAGCCTTGGAAGCCTTCAGAAATAATCCAACAGTTAGTGCAAATCATCACAGTGTAGCTAAACAGATCGATTGTCAATACAGCTCATCTGTAGAAACTCCCTCATCATATAAACTTGCATAACAGAGGACAGTCCCCTCCCAACAGATAATAGATAGGCACAACAGATGCTTATAAAGGTACTGACTGTATGGTCATATAGCATAATAATATGCTCCCACAGATGCACATAGCAAATACAAACACAGGTAGTCAACAAAAAAAGAAATGTTAATTTTACAGTAGATTGACTCGTATGTCCAATATTAACACTGTTTTGTTCTTGGAGGATATACCATACACATAAATAGCTTCTTCTCACATTGTAACATGTTTCTGGTAAAAGTCATATTTCTATGAAATACAGAGATGAATCACTTTTAAGCAAAAGTAAGGAATGTGTTTGTTACAATAATGAAAAAAAAGGACTATTGACGATTTAAACAATAATCTCAGGAATAACAGAGCAGTCCCAGTAGCTGGTAGAAAACCCCAACTAAAAATACACAGTAGAACCTTGATTTGAGAACGGTGATCTAACCAGTCTTTATAAAAGTTGTACTGTATCTTATTTTAATAAAGGCAGGGTTGAATACTGCAATAAGTCAGCAGTCATAAGCCTGAAAACAGAATGGATAAAACAGAGATGTTTTCTGTAGACCACGCTAACATTATGGATGGATTACTATTCCTTATTCAGGTTTAAAAAAATAAGATACAAAAAAGCATCTGTATAAAGAAGAATCCCTCATACAAATTTCCCTAAAAACATATTGCCCTTCATTCAGCCATTTCTTCATATATTCAACAGTAAATAAATAGCTAATATTTCACTCAAATCAATTTAAGGCATTACACTCTGCCTGATTACAAAATTAATTGATATTCTAATGCACAATACAAAAATGAATGTTTCAAATTAAATTAGTTGCTTTCTGACTTGATAAGCGTCTTAACATATTTGATTAAAGATATAGAATCTAGTGAGTGATTAATACATTGATACATTTCAATAAGGCATAAGAGGTTACAGAATGCTGTCCTTTACAGTGCATTACAAGGTGAATAATTTGATTCCCTTTACATCTCTTTTCTGGATCATTCATAAGATGTAAGAAGACATGTGCAATGATTAACTAAGAACTTAGAAATTGTGCTGATAATTAAACTATTGCTAAATTATAATCAATAATTTACAAGACATTGCAATTAATCAATAACTATTATCTAACCATTCCCTGTCAATCTATGTACTGTGAAAGGAAGAGCAAACACACATCACTATGCTATTTGACCGGTTTTCCAAAAGCACATCGTGACCTGAAAGTGGTCTCTCTGAATAGGAGTCAGTCCACTTGGTCCTTCTGTAGTTTTAGTAACATTCTCTTCGTTGTGTTGTTTCACAAAGAGAATGTTGATATGATGTTGTCTTGGCTAGAGGAGCGTTTAAAGCCAGATGAAGAGAGGAAGTAGGTCTCTCCGTCTGTGCTGATGTCGTCCTCATCATCATCGTCGTCCAGAGGAGCAGAGTTGGTCTTACGCCTTCAGGGAGGGGAAACTAGTGTTATTCTGGGTGGAGGGCTGGGTGAGGTAGTTGACACAGTATGAAAGAGTTACAGTTTGAGAGAAAGTGGGCTAAAGCCCACAGACATTGCATTTTAATATGTTCGTGTTAGACTACATTGTTCAGGAAGGTGTGAGTAATACCCTAGAGCAGTGGTAGGGAATATGTTCAGATCAATTACAGTGGGTTCACATAATGTGTGTGCAACTGTGAAACTTCATAAGCATGTGCTTTACACTGTGGAATCTCTTGGTGCATGCTGTTAGCTTCAGCTGGCTAGAGCTGCATTACAATTAACAAGGTGAACAAATACCAAAGCAGAATGAGCATGTTCTTAGCGTCTTCTGTTAGCCGTGTGTATTTAGCATTTCTACCTCATCTCGCTGCGCAGGGATTTGAGCTGGCTCTGGAGCTGCTCGTTGGCCTCCTGCTGTTCATCCAGGTCTCTCTGCAGCTTCTTCTTGCCGTGTTCCAGCCGGTCAATCTCCTCCTCCGCCTCGTCCATCTGCCTCTTCAGGGCCTTCAGACGCAGGTTCAGCTGCAAGAGGAACACAGAGGGTTAAAACAGCTGCCTGTGTGTGTTAGTTAAACACAGCTGTGTGTGTGTGTGTGTGTGTGCGCATGTGTGTATATATGTGCATGTTGCATCCTGACCTGGTCCTTCTGATCCTGCAGTGAGTGGTGCTCTTCATCAACTTGCATCATCATCTCCTTCACCTTCCTCTCCAGCCTCCGGTTCACCAGCTGCAGGTTGGCACGGTCCCTAGAAAACACAGCATCATGGGTAAGACTACAGATCTGCTACATGTCACATACTGTAGCAGTACATAAAACACTCTGGAAACCACAAGGTAATTGGCCATATGCCACATACTGCATACATCTACACATAGTATGCTGTATGACCTAAAGAATGTAAAACTAAAACTAACCAACCCAATGAACCAAGGTTAAGTGCAATGTGACCTAATTACTCTGAGCCAGACAGCTTCTGTAATGAGTCTGTAGGCAGCACTGGTCCCTATAGCATGACCTCTCTTCTCCCTCCAACCCCTACCCCAACCCCACCTCTCCCTAGGAACCCATCCCAACCACAACCACAACCCCAACCCTAACCGTACCGCTCCTCTCCCTCCAGCCTCTCCTCCAGCTCCTGGATCCGGCTCTCCAGCTGGCTCACCAGGCCCTCCTTGTTAGACTTCTGGGAGCCCTCCAGATGGGCTATTCTACTCTTCAGGTCCTTGTTCTGTTAGAAACAGTGTGAGAAACAACTTTGATACAGTCTTAATTCTACTTTACTTAGCTAATGTTTGGGTCAACAAGACCATTTTCAGAGCAGGAGTATAGAAATGGAGACAGAGAAGGACAGATAGAAGACAGAGATGGATTAGATGAGTGCATGTTTTGGTATGAGCCTAATGGACTTTTCACAGATAGACTGCTGTTGTTTTTCCCCAGACAGGAAGGGAGGAAGGAGTGGGCGGAACAGGGCAGTGTGTACCTGTCTCTCCAGAGTCATCTTGTCACACTCCAGGTCCTGTCTGCCAGCCCTCTCCTGCAGGAGTTCATTCCTCATCTGCTCCACCTGTCAATCAGAGCGGAGAGGACTGTCATCGCAATGGTTACACACTCTGAGAACACAATTATTATGAGAGGCTGCTCGTGTGTCGGTAGGAAGAACCCTTCCTGTATGTGTAGGTGTGCAGTTGTAGTGTCTTACTCAAGGTGGAAGGAGCCTTCCTGCAGCTAATTGGTGGTTTGGATATTCTCATTCGGTTGCATTCCCCTGAACTGATCTCACGTCAGCTCTCAGTAATGTACATTCAGATAGACTCAGAGTAATAAATCAGTCATATTTAGATGAACCTATCATAGCTAGTGCTGGGAATGCACTTAAGCCTCTCAATTCCTCAGGGAGTTAAACTTCTCTCCAAAAGCCAGACAGAGAAAAATGTAAATGTTAGCTTTTAAGCTTGACTATTTCTGTGAAAGATTAGAAACCGAGAATAATAAACAACCTTTGACTCCTGGTTGGTTTGCTTTAATTAGTTAGGATTACAAACTCAAACTGTCAAACTACTTCATTGTCTCCGAGAGAAAGAGAGAATGAGAGAGAGTGAGAGAGAGAGAAAGCGGGAGAGACAGACAGACTGGTTCAAGGGAATACAGATGTGGATTGAAAAAAGACAACTAATCAACAATTTTATTTGCGAGGGGAGCTTAGTATGGGTAATATTTTATGCCAATTAGTGTGTGAAGGTGGGCTGCTCTGATGGACGATGGGCTACATAACTGGTCTGCCCAGCGCAGTGCTTGAGGGAGCTGATTCAGCAGACTGGAACATACAGCAGAAACTAATCTGCTTTGTGAGAGGCGGCGGGAGGAGAGAGGAGAGATTACTCTCATTTAGACAGGAGAAGAGCACCTGGTGCCAGGAGAGGCGCAGGTGTTCTTCCTGCCGCCCCCCCTCACTCCCAGCCATCATGGCCACGCAGACCCCACTCTCTCCGTCCCCCTCTCCCCCTGACCACCACCACCACATCCTCCTATCCTAACCCCATCCACTTCACTATGACTGTACACCACTCCACTGTTGCCTTGGCAACTCACCTTGGCCCAGTGTTGCGGTAATGCCACTTTGTCTTGTGCTACTCTTTTCTCTGTGCCAGGAGTTTCTTGCCTTTAAGGAAATGTAAGTACTTGTTCACTCCTTTTAGGCCTCTCATACTTTTGTTCAGGTCTTTACATTTTCATCCATTTCAAGGTTGGAGGATAGTGCAGACTTAGCCCTTTAATCTTGCGGGACAATGAACCTGACCGTAAAATAACTAGTTCTATCTTTGTTAGACATGAAGAATGCACATGATTGGATTGGCAGTATGTAAATCAATGAGAGCACAGTGATTTGCAGAGGTATTGCAACAGGGCAGATCCTTTGAGGTAAATGCACTTAGCACGTGTTGAATAATACAAAACACATCCTAGAAGAAAAAGCTTGTCCTGTACATGAATTGTATCTGGAATAACGTCTCTTCCTCATGAAAAAGCACCGGACCAACAGTCTCCTGATCTGAGTTAGCAACGCTTTCTGACAACAACTCTTTCTTCAGGAAGCATGTATTCTTATCTCAATCTGAGTTTATAACGGCAACATCAGCAGGTCTATCAGAGGGGAAGGAAAGCTGCAGTGTTTAGGTCTGACTCCCTCAGGATGTGAGAACTATGATCAGCCACAATAAATGGATTTGTCCCTGAGACGCAGTCACAGCTAAGTGAACTCCATAGCCGTAAACTTGATACATTTGGCAGTGTGCATATTTTGGCTGAGGTGGTGCATTAAAAGGGGTCTTTTGTGACTGATGCATGAAAATTGGATTGGCGCTTTTACACCGAGCAGGCAGACTGCCAAACTGAACGATTATGCAAGATCCTCTTACATGGCAATAACCCCTCTGCTCTCTCTAGAACACAAATTAACTGGGATAGTGGGATTTTTGGGCGGCTGTTCCATACAGGGGGCCCCACACACACACACACACGCAATGAAGAATGGCTCGGTGTGTAGGTCTGTGTGTGTGGGTATTTGAGCTGTCAATGGCAGGAGGGGATGGCAGACAAGCACAAAGAACTGATACAGGGTGTAAGCTTAGATGTCACATTATGCCAAGCTGCTCTGGAATGACTGTACTTGAAATGCTTTCTGTCTTTTGCAGATGATAATGAAGTTAAGTTAATGGAGTTTAGGAGTGTGACTCCCGGTCACAGGTGAGTCAGAGACAAATTGGTGAATGACCTTGGTGAACCATGGTTAATGAATGTTAGAATGCCCCACTGACTGGAGGTCAGTTAGAGTGGTCAGTCAGGGATAGTGGTAAGGGACTCACCTGTTCTCTGCCCCGGTCTATCCTGACAATCAGCAGGTCTCCACTTTGCTTTTCCTCATCCAGATCCAGCTCCAGCTGATTGATCCTGTCCTGCAGTACACAGCATCAACATTGACATGGTAATAACAATGACATTATTATTTGACCTTGCTGTAAACATGGGGTTGCTTCTCTGAATGACAGCTTTCGATTTCCTTCTGCAGTGTTTTGCCATCACACCACTGTCAACAGCAGAGGCCTGCAGTACACATGACTTGTGTCTATAACAAACTCAGGAAAGAACCAAGCTAGCACATTTGGTTCCTTGGAAGTTGTGGGATTGTATGTTTTTGATTTCACATTGGTTATGGGAAGCCATATGTTTCCTGACCCGTAAAACTGAAAAAAAAAAATGAAAAAACTTTCTGAGAACAGAAGTAAAAAAAATGTGCCTTTTCTGGGAACGTGCAATTTTTGGTTGCAGGGAGGTTCTGAGAAAACGTTTTACTCTGGTTCCTTGAATGTTTTTCTAGGAGGTTTTATTAACGGTCTGAGAACATAATTTATAGGTTATTTGGAGGTTTTTAAATAATTTCATTAAAATGTTCACTGAATTGTTTAATAAGACTTTTAATAACACTGCTATCTTATTTTGTTTTAACTCTTTAGCACAGATAGGACACATGGAAATAAATTTCCTTAGACATTAATCATGCAAACACATTTATTTTTTATTGTGACACAGCATCAGTGAAATTCGAACTTATAAATTGTTGCATCCTCGGTTAAAGGAAGGAGGTTCTTTTTAGTTATTGCAAAGAGAAACTCGACAGTATAAAGCATTAACATCATGGAAACGGTTTATTTCTAACATGACAGCGGATACAACATAGCCAGTTCAATGTGGGCCTGCCAATTTAGCTATACGTACTTCCAATATCACGCACTGAACACGTGCATACCATTTAACCAGAAGCAGCATGTTATTACGCACATCTCTCAAACTCTACAGATCCTCCCCTGTAACTTCAACTAGTTGAGAACCTTACTCTCTTATTTTAACTTCAACATTGTTTTTTTTTCTTCTAAACAATCAACAACTCCTGAGTACATAACCCATTTACTGCGTTTTAACATTTCCTTTTACAGGTAACAGGATTCTTCAAAACAAGTTGTTACACATTTCTTTGTTAAAAATAAATACCAAAAAATTATTCACAGTTGTCACGACTTCAGCTGAAGTTGGTCCCTCTCCTTTGTCGGGCGTCTACCGGCGGTCGACGTCACCGGAGTTCTAGCCACCACCGATCCATTTCTCAGTTTCTGTTTGTCTTGTCATCATTCACACCCGGTCATCATTACCCTAATTCCATGTGTTATTTATCCTCTGTTCCCCCCATCAGTGTTGTCCGTGATTGTTTCATGTTTGTGGCTCGGTGTGCGAGCAGCCGTATTTCTACGTTCATTGATAATTGTGTGCCTTAATAAAGTAAGGAGCGTGTAGCTGTTCTCCTGCGTTTGTTTCCGACAAAGAGCTGCTGTAGAGCCACTACAACAGTAGTCCAGCCTCTGTAATGGCCATTTGTTACGGACAAGACGGGGTCTCAGAACAACATTCTGAAGCTGTGGTAGAGGCATCTCAACTGTTTCAGCAGCTGTGCTCTGAGGCACATTGATCGCATTGTCCATCTCATTGTCCATCTCATTGTCCATATCAATGTCATCAACATCATAGTTCCAAGATCCTCCTACACATCCTTGGCTTGATGTTCAACATCTGATTCATGTCTTTTCACACATTTACCCTCAACATTACCCATGTATGTGGCAGGACCCAGAACCTTAGTTATCACACCATTCAACCATTTTCCTCCTCCCCTGTAATTCTTTACCAAGACTTCTTGAACAACAGAGAAGGGTCTGACCTTCTGTGGTTTGTCACTGACCACTCTATCTGTTCACTCGGCGAGAACTGTGGTTTAACCAGGGACAGTCGTGTACGAACCTGTCTCTTTAAGAACAGCTCTGCTGGCGTTTTGCGTGTACTAGTATGTGGTGTGTTGGGGTAGCCATATAGGAAGTTAGCGACACAATGCTGTAATGTCATACCACCTACTGCTCTGTTCTTAGCTAGCGAATTAAGATTTTTGCACTAGCCTTTCAGCTAACCCATTTGAAGCTGGGTGATATGCAGGTGGCGTGGTATGCTTGATACCGTTCAATTTTAAGTACGTTTTCTTTTCACAAGAAGTGAACTGTGGGCCATTATCTGTGACTACTTCCTGGGGAAGACCATAGGAAGCAAACAGATTTATGAGTACCTCAACAGTTTTAGCTGAAGTAATACTCTGCATGTGTACAATTTCTGGCCATCTAGCATAAGCATCCATAACAATCAAAAACAATTGCTTGTGGTCTTCTGCAAAGTCTAAGTGAATTCTCTCCCATTGAACGGATGCCCATTGCCATGTACTGGAAATGTTGCAGGCATGCTACACTTCTGCTTGCATATGTCACAGAGACTTAGTTCAGTTTCAATATTTTCATCAAGAGTAGGCCACCAGAGAAGACTTCTAGCTAAGGATTTCATCTTAACTATACCCCAATCACTCATGTAGTTCTGCCAATAGTCTGCTTTGCAGGCTTTGTGGAATCACCACCCTGAATGACACTCTATACACTGGATTTGGTGTAGGACCCCTACAATCACTCAGTGGGAGTCTGGACAGCGCATCTGCATTGCCATGCTGCTCTGACGGTTTGTAATGAATCTCATATGTGTAAGTTGATCAAATCAAAGACCATTGCTGCATTCTAGCTGCTGCAAGTGTTGGGACACCTGTCTTAGGACCAAGAATCATAAGAGGCTTATGGTCTGTCAGCAAGGTACATTTCCTACCATACAGATACTCATGACATTTCATAACTCCAAACACCAGTCCTAGTGCTTCTTTCTCTATTTGAGAATAGTTCCTTTCTGTTTTGATAAGCATCCTAGAGGCAATTGCTGTGGTTTCTCAGAACCATCCTTCATTTAGTGAGAAATCACTGCACCTACACCTACCGCTGAAGCATTACAGGCTAGTATGAGCAGTAGCTCCGGGTTGTAGTGAACTAACACCTGGCTAGTAAGTAAACTCAGCAAAAAAACTGTCAACTGCGTTTATTTTCAGCAAACTTAACATGTGTAAATATTTGTATGAACATAACAAGATTCAACAACTGAGACATAAACTGAACAAGTTCCACGGACATGTGACTAACAGAAATTGAATAATGTGTCCCTGAACAAAGGGGGGTCAAAATCAAAAGTAACAGTCAGTATCTGGTGTGGCCACCAGCTGCATTAACCTGTTTGGGCCAGGGGGCAGTATTTTGAAGTTCGGATGAAAAACGTGCCCAAAGTAAACTGCCTGTTACTCAGGCCCAGAAGCTAGGACATGCATATAATTAGTAGCTTTGGATAGAAAACACTCTGAAGTTTCTAAAACTGTTAAAATAATGTCTGTGAACTGATATGGCAGGCGAAAACCTGAGCAAAATCCATCCAGGAAGTGGGATTTTTTTAGGTGGCCAGTTTTCAGTTGAAGGCCTATTGGTTAGATAGGGGAATAGCTCCCAGATTGCATTTCCTATGGCTTCCACTAGATGTCAAGAGTCTTTAGACAGGGTTTCAGGCTTGTATCTTGAAAAACAATGAGAAAAAAGCAGTTTTGGGAAATTGTCATTTTCACGTGAACTCTTTTTTGCGCACGCAACTTTCCTTTGTATTGATAACGTTATTGTCCGGTTGAAATATTATCGATTATATAGACATTGGACAACCTGAGGATTAATTAAAAACATAGTTTGACTTGTTTTGACGAACTTTACCGGTACTATTAGGATGTATTGTCTGCATGCTTTGAACGCCATTTGAGCTGTGGATTACTGAACAAAACGCGCCAACCAAACAGAGTTTTTTGGATATAAAAAGAGTGACTTTATCGAACAAAACAAGCAATCATTGTGTTCCTGGGACCCTACGGATTGCAAAAATATGAAGATCTTCAAAGGCAAGTGATTATTTTTATCGCTATATCGGTTTTTGTGTTGCCAGTGCTGCTTTGGAAAATATGTTAATGCTGAATGCAGCGGGGCGCTGTCCTCAGACGATCAAATGCTATGCTTTCGCCGTAAAGCCTATTGTAAATCTGACAAAGCGGTTAGATTACCAAGATTCTAAGCTAAAGAATGGTGTAGGACACTTGTATTTTCATGAATGTTTAATATTACTTATTATGTATTTTGAATTTGTCGCTCTGCAATTTCACAGGATGTTGTCAAGGTGGGACGTTAAGCGTCCCCCCTAGCCCTACTGCAGTGCATCTCCTCCTCATGGACTGCACCAGATTTGCCAGTTCTTGCTGTGAGATGTTACCCCACTCTTCCACCAAGGCACCTGCAAGTTCCCAGACATTTCTGGGGGGAGTGGCCCTAGCCCTCACCCTCCGATCCAACAGGTCCCAGATGTGCTCAATGGGATTGAGATCCGGGCTCTTCGCTGGCCATGGCAGAACACTGACATTCCTGACTTGCAGGAAATCACGCACAGAACGAGCAGTATGGCTGGTGGCATTGTCATGCTGGAGGGTCATGTCAGGATGAGCCTGCAGGAAGGGTACCACATGAGGGAGGAGGATGTCTTCCCTGTAACGCACAGCGTTGAGATTGCCTGCAATGACAACAAGCTCAGTCCGATGATGCTGTGACACACCGCCTCAGACCATGACGGACCCCCCACCTCCAAATCGATCCCACTCCAGAGTACAGGCCTTGGTGTAACGCTAATTCCTTCGACGATAAACGCGAATCCAACCATCACCCCTGGTGAGACAACACCGCGACTCATCAGTGAAGAGCACTTTTTGACAGTCCTGTCTGGTCCAGCGACGGTGGGTTTGTGCCCATAGGTGACGTTGTTGCCGGTGATGTCTGGTGAGGACCTGCCTTACAACAAGCCTACAAGCCCTCAGTCCAGTCTCTCTGGTGTAACTCGGGCAGTTGTTGTTTCCATCCTGTACCTGTCCCGCAGGTGTGAGGTTCGGAAACAACACCTCCACCCCGCTGATCCTCAACACTGGGGCCCCACAAGGGTGCGTTCTCAGCCCTCGTGGACTTCAGGAAACAGCAGAGGGAGCACCCCCCTATCCACATCGATGGGACAGTAGTGGAGAAGGTGGAAAGTTTTAAGTTCCTCGGCGTACACATCACGGACAAACTGAAATGGTACACCCACACAGACAACGTGGTGAAGAAGGCGCAACAGCGCCTCTTCAACCTCAGGAGGCTGAAGAAATTTGGCTTGTCACCAAAAACACTCACAAACTTCTACAGATGCACAATCGAGAGCATCCTGTCGGGCTGTATCACCGCCTGGTACGGCAACTGCTCCGCCCACAACCGTAAGGCTCTCCAGAGGGTAGTGAGGACTGCACAACGCATCACCGGGGGTAAACTACCTGCCCTCCAGGACACCTACACCACCCAATGTCACAGGAAGGCCAAAAAGGTCATTGAGGACAACAACCACCCGAACCACTGCCTGTTCACCCCGCTATCATCCAGAAGGCGAGGTCAGTACAGGTGCATCAAAGCTGGGAGCGAGAGACTGAAAAACAGCTTCTATCTCAAGGCCATCAGACTGTTAAACAGCCACCACTAACATTGAGTGGCTGCTGCCAACATACTGACTTAAATCTCTAGCCACTTTAAATAATAGAAAATTGGATGTAACAAATGTATCACTAGCCACTTTAAACAATTTTGTATATAATATTTACATATCCGACATTACTCATATCAAATGTATACACTGTACTCTATACCATCTACTGAATCTTCCCTATGCCATTTGGCCATCGACTCAAATCTCTAGCCACTTTAATAAATAAAAAGTGGATGTAATAAATGTATCACTAGACACTTTAAACGATGCCATTTATATAATGTTTCATATCCTACACTACTCATCTCACATGTATATACTGTACTATATACCATCTACTGCATCTTGCCTATGCCGGTCAGCCATCGCTCATCCATATATTCATATGTACATACTCATATTCATTCCTTTACACTGTGTGTATAAGGTCGTTGTTGTGAAATTGTTAGATTACTTGTTAGATACTACTGCATGGTCGGAACTAGAAGAACAAGCATTTCGCTACACTCGCATTAACATCTGCTAACCATGTGTATGTGACAAATAAAATATTTGATTTGAATTTGATTTGATGTACCGATCCTGTGCAGGTGTTGTTACACGTGGTCTGCCACTGTGAGGACAATCAGCTGTCCGTCCTGTCTTAGGCGTTGCAATTTATTGCCCTGGCCACATCTGCAGTCCTCATGCCTCCTTGCAGCATGCCTAAGGCACGTTCACACAGATGAGCAGGGACACCGTGCATTTTTATTTTGGTGTTTTTCAGAGTCAGTAGAAAGGCCTCTTTAGTGTCCTAAGTTTTCATAACTGTGACCTTAATTGCCTACCGTCTGTAAGCTGTTAGTGTCTTAACGACCGTTCCACAGGTGCATGTTCATTAATTGTTAATGGTTCATTGAACAAGCATGGGAAACAGTGTTTAAACCCTTTACAATGAAGATATGTGAAGTTATTTGGATTTTTACGAATTATCTTTGAAAGACAGGGTCCTGAAAAAGGGACGTTTCTTTTTTTGCAGAGTTTAGATGTCTCTTAGCTTCCTCAAAAGTACTATGGCTTTTCTGTGACCATTGCCATTTTACATCTTTCTGCAGTAGAGCGGTCACAGGCTTAACTATGGTAGACAGATTTTGAATTAATTTTCCATAATAGTTAAGTAACAAAAGAAAAGACCTGAACTGGTGTTTGTAGGAATGGGAGCCTTCTCAATAGCTTCAGTTTTCTGTTTCATGGGGTGTATCCCCACTGCATCTACCACATGACCTAGATAGGCTATGCTGTTCTGGAAGAAATAACATCTCTCTCTTTTAACCTTCAGATTGCAGACTTTCAGTCTTTTTAGCACTTCTTCAAGATTTCTCATTTGCTCTTCTGTCACGCCCTGTGATAAGTATATCATCAAGATAGCAGATTACCCCATCTATACCTTGTAGGATCTGATCCATTCTTTTCTGAAAAATAGCTGGAGCACAGGCAACACCATAAGGAAGCCTGTTGACCTTAAACAACCCCTTATTCATATTCATGGTGAGATAGTGCTTAGCGCTCTCGTCTAGTTGTACTGGCTGGTATGCCTGCGACAAATTCTACTTTGTGAACTTCTCACCCCGTCAGCTTGGTGAACGAGTCCTGCGTTTTTGGTAACGGATACTGATCTACTTCCAGCCATGGATTGATAGTTACCTTGTAATCTCCACATATTCTTACAGTATTGTCTGTTTTCGGTATATACACAATTGGAGCAGCCCATTCACTGTAGTTAACTGGAGTAAGGACCCCTTCTTAAGGACCTTCTCTAAGTGCAGAGATTTTCCCTCTTAGAACTAGTGACTCTTTACTGTATGTTTTTAACACACAGTTTGCAGGTGTTACGTTCCCCAGTTTCTGTGTTTGTATGTGTGTGTATTTCAGGATGGCTTCCTGGATTCCAAAGCAGCTGATTGGTTGGCCCATCACTAATTGGAGCTCTGACCCCACCCTCTCGTCAGGGGATACAGCTGTCTGCAATTACCGACTACTTCTGCAGCTTTAAAAGCCAGTGTTCCTTTGTTAGGAAAGAGAGCTTCTTTTTATGTCCTGTGTTAGTTGTTGGTCTGGTAAATTTGTTGAAAGTGGTTTTGTAGTCACGCCTGTAGAAGTATGTGTATCCCATAGTACCTAGTGGTTTTGGTTTATTTAAATTGTTTACTAAGTTTGAATTATTCTGTTTCATTTGTTCCCAGGTGGGGAAGGGGAACCTTGGGAGTGTTTAGGCAGGAGGCCTGTGGGCATACATATACCCGTAGCATTTACTCTGTCTATGCACACTAGGTAAGACCTGGGCGGACCACCCCCTGTATTTTGGTTAGCACGCCAGGTGGTGCTAAGAATAGGTAACCAGTGGGAAGGCAGGTAAGGTAGGAGAGGGGGAACTTTAACTTTCTTTGGTTCTGTCCAGACCCTTTTCCCCACCTTACCATGTGAAGGAAGAATAAATTCCCTGTAAATGTTAATATTCTCTGCCTCTGTCATCCTTACCCGCACCTACAATCACATACCTTTTTTCACTCCACGGGGAGGGGAGTTGAGTTGTGGCAGGGTTTTGCGTTCCCTCCTCCAAGAGGCGTACATAACAGCAGGGCTCAATTTCAAATGTTTTAACCTGCGGTTATACCACCTCTCTAATATCACAGAAACTTCTGCACCTGTATCAACTTCCATTTTGAGTCTCACATCATCTACCCTTACATACACACAGTACGGTTTAGTAATGTCTTTACCTGTATAATGCAAACAGTTAAATTCCTTTTACGTTACCCAACTCCTAGTCAGTGTTGAAAACAGCTGATGTCCCTTTATCAGATGTCTGGCTCTCATGTGAGATGTAATGATCATCACTCTCATCTCTGTTGCAATGACGTTCTTTCCTCTCTCTCGTTGGTGCTCGTGGCCCTGGTGCTGATCATCGTTGCTCCTCTCGTCTTCCTGCAGTCGCAGTAAGGAGGCCTCTCCCTCAGTAGCATCCAGGTGCTTGTTCCATTTCGTTTGCTTAGTGTCATTTTTTCTCACTTGACGCGAGCGACATGCCCTGGCTATGTGTCCTTTCTTCTTGCACTCCTGACACTCAATCCTTGTAAAAATAATTTTTTTCCCGCGCAATGGTAACATGGTTAACCTGTTGCCTCTTTTCTTGGCAACACTTTTCTTCTCGACTGCATTTGCTTTAAAAGTATTTTGTGAAAACTGCTGTGCACTTTATTAATTCAAAAGTATTTTGTGTGAGCTACATTTAGTAAACGGTCTCTCAGCTCTGCACTTTAAACACTGCACACATCTATCACGTAATGACTCAAGAAACCAAATTTACATGTGGCTAATGCTTTTCTTAAACTAGCCAAGTACTCACTAATCGACTCTCTCTCGAGTTGACTCCTTGAATGAAACTTTCATCTTTCAGTAATAAAATTCGGTACGTAGTGACTTTTCAACAGCGCGACCAACTCTGTCAATTTTTTTTCACTTGGTTTCTGTGGAGCACATAAGTCCATTAACAAATTGTGAGACTTTCTGCCAACAATAAGAAAAATGGCTTTTGACTTATCATCCTCGTGCTTGAGCACATTAGCTTCAAAATACTGTTCCAAACTTTCCAAATAGGCTTCGAAACTTTCCTCGAAGTGAAAATCCTCGGCCTTGCCGGACGCCATCGTCGGTGCTAGCTTTTCTACAAAGACTGTCTCGACGGAGCTTGCACTTTCTTGCTCGCTCTATTCCCCTTCAGACAAAAACTCTGGTACCTTGTCGCCAATGTGTTGCATCCCCGGTTAAAGGAAGCAGATGATTTTTTGTTATTGCAAAGAGAAACTCGACAGTATAAAACATTAACATCATGAAGACGGCTTATTTCTAACATGACAGCAGATACAACATAGCCGGTTCCAAGCTGAGTCCATAGCACACTTGAATACCCTGGCCAACAACCAATGAGGGCCTGCCAATTAAGCTATGCGCATCCAATCAGATCCATATTTCCAATATCACGCACTGAACACGTGCATACTATTTTAACCAGATGTGCATAATAACATGCTGCTTATCTCTCAAAAACTACAATAATCTTCTGTTCTCTATCCATGGAATTAGTCCACTCAGCAAGTACTGAAATACCCACAGAATTTGTCTCTTAACATTGTCTCTTAACGTTCTCTGAACTATTTCAGAACATGCCCAATGTCAAACCAGTTGGAGAATGTTCCTAGAACATTACGATTTTTTTTTTTTATGTAACCATGTTTGAACTTTTAGGGAACATTCTGTTAAAGTAATGAAATACCAATAAAATAATGTTATTTTGTCAAATTCCTTAAATGTGCTAAGAATGTTCTAAAACCAAGCAACTATCCTGCACCATTCCCAGAAAGTTGTGGGAAGGTTGTATGCAAAATAACCATAGGACAACGCTGCTCTCACCAAGCTCTAAGAAACATATGGTTCTCAGAACGTTATGTGCTAGCTGGGAACTGTTACTTCCTCAGGACTGGAGTACAAACAAACACAGACGAAATGGAAGGACTAGCATACACTGACTGAAGACTCAAAGATAACCAAATAATACAGCACAAAATGAACACATGTATAAAGTGTATAATTTAGAGACAATGTGAAATGAATCATTAAGATATTCCTCCATACCTCCATGAGTTTGACCTGTCGGATTTTGTCATCCTTGGAGTGGGCTTTGGTCTCTGCCTCCACCTCCAGGTCGTAGACTTTCTGCTCCAGGGTCTTCTCCTTGAGCACCGCATCATCCCTCTCCCTCTTACACTGCCTCAGGTCTTCCTCCACGTGGCTCAGCTGCAGGACACACACCACACATACTTTTAAAACAGAATGGAAATGGACAACAGGTTTTGTGAATGCCTCCTACTAATTTACCAGTACACCACAGCGAACAATAAACCACACATGTGTCATACTGTTACTGTAACATCCATACCTGTCATGCATGCTGTAGCAATGCAATTTAAGCAATGGCCACAAGATGCCATCTGTTCCTTTAACAATAGTGACTTAAGAGAAACTTTCACAAACACTAGCCTGGTGAGTGAAGAAGATGAAAGAAGAAAATACATTTGTCTTTAGCAGGTCTTAATGTGCATGCTTATAAGATGGATGTGGGGGTTGGGACAGACTGGAGATCTGAAGCAGATGAAACAGTGACCTCATCACCAGGCCTTAGAGGAGTGTATCAACGGGGAGGAGAGGAGGATGTGGGGTCAGTCATTCCAGCTCTCACAACAATGACACTACATCCCCCTCTTCCTGTAGACCAGCTGGACAAAGATACATCAGCCCATCCCATCTGTGCATATACATTACACTGGGTAGACTACAACACAAAGACGAACCATTAGCAGCAAGGCCTCTCTCTTCTGTAAAACTGACACATTTCCATGGAAAAAGTGAGCATGTTACGGCTCACAATTCCAATGGAGTTTGGACTGTGTTGGACTGAGTCTGGCCACCTGTCTTTAACCTACTGTAGGAAATCGTTTTTCTTTAATGACATTCTGCAGGGGTTAGTAACTCAGACATACAATGAGAGAGGACATTATTAGATCAAATAAGCAATGCCTATCCCATATTCAGCAAAAACATTCCAAACATTCCAAAGTGTTTAGTAGGTCAAACAATACCCAATGAGCAGTGGCCCTGGGTTATAACAACATTATGTGGGGCAGACCACAGCTACTAAGGAGTTATAGCTAGATTGTGAAAATGAACCATAGTAATTGGAAAAACATTAGCTGGAGAATTCCTAAATTGAGGCAAAATGTCACTCCAAATTCCATAAGCCTACCTAGATACAACTCCCTTAATGTATGAGAACAATGGATGTAATGTAAGATAAAGTCACAGCTAATACTTTGATATATTGATATATTTTGATATATTGATATATTGTTCAATTAAAAGAGATTCATAAATTCATCCTACCTAGTGTCTGTCTGAAGTTCTAGATTGCTGAAACATTCTGATGCTTCACCAATAGAAAAACAATGATTCCGATTTCTTTTCCCACCCTCCACAGCTCCAACTCTTCATGCTAAACCACAGATATCTATGAAAATATACATGATCTAACCTCTTAACCCTGTAATACCACCAGGCCTCCAGGCCTCTCTACAGCTGTGACCTTCTGGTCCAGTTCAGGGCAAAGGGGAAGTATAAGAGGGGAGAGGACACACATTCCAAAGCCATGACCTCACTGTACAAACCCTGAGTGGGGGTTTACAACACACTGAGTCAGGACAATGGCTCATCCTCCATTGTCATGGGGAGCCCTGGCCAACCCACCTCCTCTTGCAGGGACTTAGCAGCCAGACGGGACTTGTCCAGCTCCACACCCCGTTCCCTCAGCTGCCTCTGAAGCACAGCCAGCTCCCGACGGTTCTTCTCCTTGTACACGTCTATCTGCTCCTGCAGCTCCTGGGTGGACGACTGAGAGGCCTCCACGATCTCACTCATCTACAGGGAGAGAGGGAGAAGGTAGAGTTAGCCTTGCTAACAAACAGACATGCATGCACACACTGACACATGCCTGTGGTCTGATATTTGATTGACTAAAGCAAGGATGTCCGAAGGCCTTTGGTTGGTCCACTCACCTCCCTCTGTAGTTTCTCCACTGTGCGGTCCAGCAGACTCCTCTCGTCCTCCATCTCATTCTTAGTGTTCTTGAACTGTTCTTTTTGACTCCTCTCCTCCTTCAGCCTCTCCTCCAGCTCTCTGTGGTCATGGTTCAGCTTGGTCAAGTTCCTCTGTAACAGAAAGAGTTTAGAGAAATGGATCACAGTGGTAAAGAGGACCAGCACTTATGCTTTATTATTCTAACCATTAAATTCTCTCGAGCTTGTGGTCAAAGCCTGGTCAATCTTACCTGTACATCCTCTAACCGTGTGGTCAGAGCACAGTTAGCACGTGACATCTCCTCCTCCTGCTCCTTGATTTCTTCCAAAGACTCTTCCAGCTGCCTCTTCTCTCTCTGTGAGTTCACACATACACATTAACACACACCAGCATAAGACATAGGTAACAGATCTGGGGGAGGTGATGATCTTCAATGTGAAAAATAAATCTGATTGACACTCCTGTGCAGTTTACAGTGGCTTTCCTTTATATAACTAGCAGCTCATGTTACACCTGAGGATCTGTCTTTTTCAGCCATCTATTTCCTGTGTTTGACGGACGCAAAATGCACTTGTCACTGGATTGATTGCTTTCATTTTACTCCTGCGACTCCATCATACTTTGCTTTTTTATTCGTTAACATTACGACAGGGGAAATGATTATAATGACCTGTCAATCACACCCCGGTAATGGCTGAAATGGGGTAAATGGAATACAATGTCTTTCAGTTGAATCTATAAAAACGCTAAAGCTTCGTCAGGGATTTAACGCACCGTCTTGACACTTACATCACAAGAAAGAGAAGAAAGAAAGAATTGAATACAGTTGAAATGTTTACAAATTACAATCACTGAAATGATTATAGCGATATTATGTCTGATCTCACAAACAATGTAAAGTATGTTTAGATATGTTTAATCTAGAGCAAAGTGTGTTGATTTTTAGTCCAAGGATATCCTGCTAATTGACACATTTGTTTTATTATGCAAGAGAACTTGACAACAACAGTAATTAATGAGGCAGTCTAGACAGTGCAGGTGAGTGTGGGTAGGGTAGACAGAGCAAGTATTTGGTAGTTGCAGCCCTGTTATGTTAATGTATCCATGTATGCAAATACACCCTGTGTATTTATGCAAATGAGGCACATATATAAATATATATATATATCTACAAAAACTGATGAAACAATAAAATGTATATATGAGTGGATTCTACGTTTTTTTTTTCTTTATTTGACAATAAATGGAATACCTGAATTCCCACCAAAATCCCTTTGTCCATGCCAGTAAATGTTTTATGTGCTATAATTCTGTCAATATCTGATGGATTATACAAATTCTAAAAGTTTGGAGTATCTTCATGAACTGTCCAACAGTTGCATTTATGCAAATTGTTTAATTTAAAAACTTTTAAACAATTTCTATGACCGTTGCTACAGTAGTTACAGTACATTAGGTTTCTCTATTCCTCACCTCAAGCCGGCCGACTCTGTCGCCCAGCTTGCTCTCCTGTAGCTTGGCATCATCGATGATGCGGTTGAGTTTGGCCACTTCGTTCTCCAGCTCCTGTGCCCGCTTTCTCAGCTTCTCGGCCTCCTGGCTAAGACGTCCCGCCTGGCCCTCCACTGCCCCCTTGGCTGCCTCCACTTCAGCCTTTTCCTTGCTCACTGCAGCACTGCTCTGGAGAACAGACAGAAGGGTCAGTGAAAAGTAAATACAGGGTAGAAAGATGCAACGTTGTACAGAAAAGGACACAATACTGGCTTGACAACTGTTTAAAAACAAAAGTATATGGTATTATTTACAAGGCAACTCAAATTCCTTCACAACTCCTCCTCAATGAGACTCCCAAAACAACTCCTTCATGACAAGCTCAATGGGATTTAAGAGGTGGATGCATGACAATAACACTAAGCCTCTATTCACCTCCCATTGAACTGCCTCTACTGATGTAGCTTGGCCCACACAAAGACAGCATGTCACCCGCAAAAGGCTGGGGAGATTGAGGTGAATTGGCCAGTCCAGTAAATCTGCCAAATTCATTCTGAGTCCCCTGAGCATGACCAACACCAATGTCTCAATGGCTTTACCTGCCAGAGTTGTACAGTTGTGGGGCTGCTGCTTAAGCCTTATGGCTCTCGCTTGTTCCCAGCTTGTCACTAAACATGATCAAATTTCATAATTAGATGGCCCACTGTTGGTGGCAGCCTGTCTTTGTATGAACTTGGCTGCTGTGGCAGGACAGTGTGAAAGGAGGTCCCTGTGTGCTTTGCCTCTGCCCAGTTTTATCAATGGAGAGCCTGCACTGGCTAGCCTGTCTGGGCTGCTGCTGTCCTAAGGGAGAGCAGGCAATGCACTCGGGGGAAACCTGAATTCTGACTTCATGTAACCTCTTAGCTGACAACAACACACAACACTCTATCTAGGCCCGCATTAAGTTTTGCATAGAAAAACAGATAGCAGGTGACAGTTTAAGAAGATATTGTAGCAGCCAGGCTCCCGACATATTTGTTCAGAAACAAGAATATCTGGAAATGAGGCAATGCTTGACAGAATGCCAGATGACCGTTTCTTGTTCTGTTTACTACAGTGAGGAATACCCGTGCTGCACGCCTCCACGGAAACAACCAGGAACTGACGTTCATATGGGGTTGAATACTGATACAAAGGGCCAGGAGTTTTCCCTAACGAGGAAAAACTAGAAGCCCTAGATAAAAGTTATACCCAAGGCCTAGAGTTTTTCCTGGTCAGATCACATGGCTCCTGGCCCTTCTCATTACAGTACTAGGCCTATATTTAATTGACTAAATATGATTATGTAAACACAGGTGATATTTAAGCAATAAGGCACGAGGGAGTGTGGTATATGGCCAATATACCACGGATAAGGGCTGTTCTTATGCGCGAGGCAATGCAGAGTGCCTGGATACAGCCCCTAGCTGTGGTTTATTGGCCATATATCAGAAACCCCTGAGGTTCCTTATTGCTATTGTAACGATGTGCGCTGAAAGTCGGGAAGCAAGTTCAGGGAGTGAATCATTTAATAAATAAATGAAAACATAATACAAAACAAGTAACATGAACAACTCACAGACAAGAAACAGAAACAACCAAGCGAGCCCGCTGAGGCATGGGAGCCAATCGAGCCCGCTGAGGCATGGGAGCCAATCAATCCCGCTGAGGTATGGAAACCCGTCGAGCCAGCTGAGGCAGGGGAACCCGTCGAACCCACCGAGGCATGGGAATCCGACAAACTGGCTGAGGCCTCCCAGGTAGCTCCGGTTCTGACACCCGGACCTGACATCACCTCCCCCCAAAAATAAAAAAACACTCCCTGATGCTTCCCTTTGGTGAGGCGTCATTCTGTAACGATGTGCGCTGAGAGTCGGGAAGCAAGTTCAGGGAGCGATTCATTTAATAAATAAATGAAAACATAATACAAAACAAGAAACACGAACAACTCACAGACAAGAAACAGAAACAATAACGCCTGAGGAAGGAACCAAAGGGAGTGACATATATAGGGAAGATAATCAGGGAGGTGATGGAGTCCAGGTGAGTGTCATAATGCGCTGATGCGCGTAACGATGGTGACAGGTGTGCACCATAACGAGCAGCCTGGTGACCTAGAGGCCGGAGAGCGAGCACACGTGACAGCTTTTATAAACTGGTTACCAACGTAATTAGAACAGTAAAATTACATGTTGTCATACCCGTGGTTTACGGTCTGATATACCACGGCTTTCAGCCAATCATCATTCAGGGCTCGAACCATCCAGTTTATAATGCAGGCTATCAGTTTTCTCCCCATTCGTGTTATACAGTATGCAGGCAGGGAGGGACTTAGCAGGTTCATTATGAGGAGGAATGTCTTCTCCCAGGAGGATTAGAGGCAAACGGTGCAGATTAACACACTGTAGTTCAATTCCCCTTAGCCTCGCCTGGACAAGCAGGCAGGCAGACAGGCACCTCTCACTGGACAAGTCCAAGAAAAGCCTGTGCCTACACACACTGCACACACCTGACGCACGTACATGTCACATACCTCGCTCACACCTGACGCACGCACACACACACACACACACACAAAGACACACAAACACTGTGCTCCAGGTGAGCACCAACGCTGACTCACTCAGTGGAGAGTGAAAAACCATTCACTAATGAAACAGCATGATAAATAGCAGACAGCTAATGTCATGAAACTACTTCAATTACAAGACCAGTGATTAGCAGTCATGGGTTTAGTTAGATACAGATGTCTTACTAAGTGGGTGTCTTAAAAGGAGGCTATCTGACTTAGTGTTTGGGAATGTGTTTGAATCCCCTCATCTGTCATTAGAACCACTGTACAATGGTCCCTGTAGTGACTCATTATCTGTCCACAGTTCTGAAAGAGTCCAAAGTCCGACCACCTCGCCCCCTCACACATCCCCTCACCACTGGGTGAGTTGGAGGACCCTCATTGGTCACTGAGGCTTGGTGTTCCAGTGTTTGAGTGGAGGGTGGGAGGTGAGGCGTAATAGTCACCCAGTTTAGGGGAGAGCAGAGAAGACAGATCATTAACCATACCACCTCCAGGACCCACTGAGGCCTGTTGTGCCTGTCCCAATCCCCGACACCCGTATCCCTGCACGGGTCAGCTGGGGCACAGGAGGAGCCTGCAAGTACACAGACTGACTGACTGATATACAGGTGTCACTGGAATTACCTATAAACCAGACCAGGATATTATCACACAAAAAACGTGCTTAAAATGTGTAAATGAAGGCAGTGTTATCTCTTTCAAAACATTGGGCATATCCTAACATCTTTCACCTGTCTAGGACTGTACAGAATCAAAGGACAGCAGGGGGTAGAAGCTTGTGAAAAGCCTCACTGTTTTACAGGTCACTTCGCCTACTTAGCTGGAATATGTGAAGAGTGTAGTGTCATCTCTGTATTCAAACTAATCAACTGGGGCTGTGGGTAGAGGTCAGGTTGAGGGGGAGGGGAACATACAGAAAATGTAGACTCATGTTTCTCATACAAACATCCCCTCACCCCCTCTTTCACTGTCCCATTTCCCACCCTGGGTTCTTTGAGAGTCCAGTCTGGGCACTACCACTCAGAGGGCGTGGGGGAGAAAGAGCCACGGGTGGTGAAAATTCACAGGGTGCCCTGGTGATCATTGTTCCTTGTGTTTGCCATTTTTTACTCGCTCAGACTTTACAAAGCCTCAAAATTAACAATTGGGGAGTTTGATTTCAAGGGCTCTCTTGTGTACTCTTAAACTGTGTGTCTATAGTCAGGCATTAACTACCATTGTGTGGCCAGTAAAAAGAGTGGCACTAACAATGCAGTGTATGCATGGCCCAGTGTGTGAGCTCTGAGCTTTTTCAGGGTGCTCTCAGGTTGCTGGGAACACACACAAACCCCTGCTGAATCTGCTTTGGAGCCCAGGGAACAAACAATGGAGTTTGCTGATATTCCTGCACCAATTACGGTCCACAAGAAACCTACCAGGGTAATACCACACCCAGCAGAGCCCCACTCTATTCCAATGTATAGGCACATGCAGAGCCCTTTTTAAGATGACAAAACAGTTAATCCACTCTAAATCCACAACGCATCAAAAAAGTATAATCTGACTTTTAACCGAAAATAAAGATAGTCGTGTACTCATGCCCTTGTCAGTGAGTAATATACCCTCTGATTGGTTGTCACAGACAAACTGGTGTCATCTATACTACAGAGATTAATGTAAAAGTCCTGCCACAACCCTAAACACATTTGATGTGTTTACTATCACATGCATTCATAACAACCTTTTATATGAGTGTACTGTTGTGGGCATACAGCATTCACAAGGTTTTAGAAATAATACCTATTTCAGACAGTAACACAGTGTAAGATTGCAGTATATCAAAAATAAGTAACTATAGTGGAGCACAGTGTTCTGCTCCCTCTGCTCTACCATGGCCTTGGGAAAGGTACAAAGCAACACTTCTTTGATTGAGGTGACACATTGTCAAGTTGCTATAATGTCCCAGCAGCATCCCTGACAGAAAGGCTTTAGTTAGGAGCTGAGGGGCAGAGTTTTCCCCCTACCTAACCCAGGACCTAAGCCAGGATGCAGATAAACACAGGATATCCCTCTACCCCAGCTGCAACAACACATTGGTGGTGACATCGTTCAAACAGACACATACTGGCCACAATCACAAGTGAATAAAATCAACGCTCAACACCACATCATTTATAATTGTTTACTTCAGTCCACCTTAGTTAGAGGGTACTGTGAGCCAAGGTTGATGCGGCCTCATAGTTTTATGGTCCTGTTTTGAAATGACTTCCATTCATGTGCTCTCCCCAAGGGAAAAGTAAACATGGGATAAGAGGGGAAGTCGAGATAGGCAATTGTGAATAAATAGAAGCACAAAGATGACCAAGGTCCTTCCAGGAACGGGTCATATCCTGTGTGATATCAAGTTAACTGTATTCAACACCATGTATTCTGTCTTCAAGGAAAATAAATAGCATCACAGGTCACTCAAACTCTTCTCTGGCAATGAATAAGCCTTAGTTTGTTTCACCAGCAAGAAGGTATGCATTACAATAGCGTCGCTCTCCAACAAAAGGCACATAGACTAGGGTCTGCCTAGTAAAGACAGGTTTGTGATGGCTTGAGAGAAAAGCTTGCAGTGGAAATTAAAACTTGCTGCTTGAGGAGCACTGGCATCTCTCCAGTCACCATAAGATGCCAGCAATCAAATCTTGTCTTGTCCTTCGGGACATGGAAACAGAAACCTTTTTAAATGGAGTCTCTATTGCCGGGCCAAATGATAGAATTTCAGGGGTGTTTGGCTTTAATAGAGAATTAAATAGGCCAGTGCAGTGAGAAGGCAGTCACAGTAGAGCTTTGAGGGACACTGGCTCTTTGTGTAAAAAAAATGGAACCAGAGAATTAACATTTACTGTCAAAAAACTCCAAGCCTCCCCAGAATGTGGCGTTATTATTGTGTAGCACTTTGCCAGAAGGCCAGTGGCTTCAAAAGAAGGGAGTGGGATGACACAATGTCAAAGTCCACACACACACAGTACTCTATTCTGATCTTAAATGGTTGATATAAGGCCAACCCAGAGTGATTATAATATCAAAAGACCCTTCAGAAAGTCATTATGGTAGGACAAAACACTGACATTGAGCATAGTACTTCTTTTAACTCTTGGACGAAAGCCAGACCTTGGGGAATCATGCTGCCTGGTCGGGCTGGAGGAAAATCACAGTAAAATGACTGGGCTTTGAATGTCAGAGCTGAGATCAGATCCTGCTGAAGGGAGAGTGACCAGTGCCACTTGCAACCTGAGCAGACTACGCCACAGGACAGTAAGTCCATGCTAAATACTTTGCCTTGACTTGCCAGTACTCCCTAATCTGTTGGAGGTTTAAAAGCAATGTACCAACACAAAACAACTTATTGAGTGGAGAAACCACATATTTCCTAAGTCTCGGTGTGACAGTTAAATCCTTAGCTTTCTACCTCTGGTCTTAAAGCTGCGGTACATCACAGTCTTGAGCACACTGACCCTCTACTACATACTCCTGGGTGTATTTGTTGGAATCCCCAAAGCCTTGCACGCATTTTGACAAAGTAGGCCCCCTCCCCACCAGCTCTGCAAGGCAGTGACACAGCAGAGGAACAATAGGCCCATGAATTCAGGCTACAGCCTCCTTTCACACAGGCATGACCCTCACATGGCAGAGGAACCTCTTCTCTCACTACACACACAAACAACCAGCTCTGTGCAAGGAGATGTAACCAAAATGGGTGTGCATCCAATGAGCCAGTGAAAAACTATTTATGGGCAGAACATTACAGGTAGCAGCATATCACAGTTCATCTAAACAATTCTGAGAAGCCATCTCTTCCCTCTATCTGTCACGTCCAGGCCAGAGTTTTAGGCTGGCGTGTTTAGGTTTCGTTTTGGTGAAGGGTTTTTTGAGTTCTAGGTGTTCTATTTCTATGTTGGGGTAATGGTTCCCAATTAGGGGCAGCTGAGTATCATTGTCTCTAATTGGGAACCATATATATGTTTGGGGTTTTCAATAGTATGTCGTGGGTTATTGTTTATGCATAGCTTCGTTGTGTGTGTGTCAGTCTATGTTTATGTTGCGATCTTTGCTCATTTTGTTGTTTTGCCCAGTTACGTTCATTTATTAAAATATGTATACTGGATGCCTCGCTGCGCCTTGGTCTGTCATTTCCGAAGATCGTGACAGAATAACTCACCATAAAAGGACCAAGCAGCGAGAGACCCGGGAACATTGGACATGGGAGGAGATTTTGGATGGCAAGGGATCTTGGACATGGTATGAGATTTTGGAAGGAAAGGGACCCTGGTCTCAGCCGAAGGATTATCGTCGCCCCAGGGAAAGAGAGAAGTTTGTTGGGACTCGCCTGGCTAGGAAGCCCGAAAGGCAGCCCCAAAAAACATTTTGGGGGGGGGGCACACGAGGAGTTTGGCCGGTTCAGGATGGACTCCTGAGCCAACTCCTCGTGCTCTCTGGAGGGAGCGTCGGAGGGAGCGTCGCACTGGTAAGACGCCGTGCTATGCAGTTTTGCGCACGTTGTCTCCAGTGCGCGTGCACAGCCCGGTGCGAGAGTTTCCAGCGCCACTCATCAGTCAGGGGAGGGTGAGTGTGCAGCCTGGAAGAGTGGTGCCGGCTCAGCGCTCCTGGTCTCCGGTGCGCCTCCTTGAACCAGGATATCCTGCACCGGTTCTGCGTGCAGTGTCTCCGGTGCGTGTCCAGAGCCCGGTGCGTGAGATTCCAGCTCCACTCATCTGCCAGGGGAGGGTGAGTGTGCTACCTGG